>JAQISU010000001.1:3410000-3815000 GCA_029339505.1 Unio delphinus | reverse complement strand
CTTTCTCTTGCTAAAGTGATAACACCTTTCTCTTGATAAACTGATATCACCTTTCTCTTGCTAAAATGATAACACCTTTATCTAAAAAAACTGATATCACCTTTCTTTTGCTAAAGTGATATCACCTTTCTCTTGATAAACTGATATCACCTTTCTCTTGATAAACTGATAATACCGTTCCCTTGATAAACTGATAACACCTTTCTCTTGCTACAGTGATAACACCTTTCTCTTGATAAACTGATATCACCTTTCTCTTGGTAAAGTGATATCACCTTTCTCTTGATAAACTGATAACACCTTTCTCTTAATAAACTGATATCACCTTTGTCTTGATGAACTGATTTCACCTTTCTCTTGATAAAGTGATAACACTTTTCTCTCGGTAAGCTGACGTCACCTTTTTCTTGATAGACTGATATCACCTTTCTCTTGCTAAACTGATATCTTCTTTCTCTTGCTAAAGTGATAACACCTTTCGCTTGATAAACTGATATCACCTTTCTCTTGATAAACTGATATAATCTTTCTCTTGATAAACTGATATCACAATTACCTTTATAAACTGATATCACAATTACCTTGATAAACTGATAACACCTTTCTCTTGCTAAAGTGATGTCACCTTTCTCTTGATAAACTGATATCATCTTTCTCTTGCTAAAGTGATATCACCTTTCTCTTGATAAATTGATACAACCTGTCTCTTGCTAAGTGATAACACCTTTCTCTTGATAAACTGATATCACCTTTCTCTAGCTTAAGTGATATGACCTTTTTCTTGATAAACGGATAATACCATTTTCTTAATAAACTGACATCACTTTTCTCTTGATAATTTGATATTACTTTTCTCTTGCTAAAATGATAACACCATTCTCTTGATAAACTGATATCAGCTTTCTCTTGCTAAAGTGATATCACATTTCTCTTGCTAAAATGATAACACCTTTCTCTAGATAAACTGATATCACCTTTCTCTTGCTAAAGTGATATCACCTTTCTCTTGATAAACTGATATCACCTTTCTCTTGATAAACTGATAACACCTTTCCCTTGCTAAAGTGATAACTCCTTTTTTGATAAACTGATATCACCTTTCTCTTGATGAGCTGATTTCACCTTTCTCTTGATAAAGTGATAACACCTTTTTCTTGATAGACTGATTTCACCTTTCTCTTGCTAAACTGATATCTTCTTTCTCTTGCTAAAGTGATAACCCCTTTCGCTTGATAAACTGATATCACCTTTCTCTTGCTAAATGGATAACACCTTTATCTTGATAAACTGATATCACCTTTCTCTTGCTAAAGTGATATCACCTTTCTCTTGATAAACTGATATCACCTGTCTCTTGCTAAGTGATAGCACTTTTCTCTTGATAAACTGATATCACCTTTCTCTTGATAAGCTGATATCACCGTTCTCTCGATAAATTGATATCACCTTTTTCTTGATAGACTGATATCACCTTTCTCTTGCTAAACTGATATCACCTTTCTCTTGCTAAGTGATAACACCTTTCCCTTGATAAAGTGAAAACACCTTTCTCTTGGTAAGCTGATATCAGCTTATTCTTGATAGATTGATATCACCTTTCTCTTGCTAAACTGATATCACCTTTCTCTTGATGAACTAATTTCACTTTTCTCTTGGTATTAATTCCTGCTAAATCTAATGTTAGCTATTCCTTGTTAAGTCTAGTGATATCTCCCGCTAAATCTGATAATGGTTCTTTTCTTGTTGGGTCTGCTATTGACACTTGCCTAATCTGGTGCTAGCGTTTACTCGTTACATTTGATGTTGGCTTTCTCTTGTTACATATGATAATAATTTTGTCTTGTTAAGCCTGGTGTTAACTCTTGCGAAATCTGATACTAGTCCTTTCTTGTTAAGCCTCGTGTTAACTCTTGCTAACTTCGTTGCTAGCTTTATCTATTTACATCTGATGTTAGCTTTATCTTGTTAAATCTACGTTATGTGTTTATCGCTAAAGCTGATGGCTGCGTTTTTGTACTAAATCTACGTTTAGTTTCTATTGCTAAATCTGATGTTAGCCATATCTTGGTAAATCTAATGTTAGCCATCTCTTGGTAAATCTTATATTAGTTTTTTCTTAGTAAATCAGATGTTAGCCTTTTTTTCGTTGCATCTGATGTTAGCCTTTCTTGGTAAGTCTGTAGTTAGCCTTAGTTTGGTAAATCGGATGTTAGCCATTTCTTGGTAAATTTAATGTTAGCCTTCTTTTCGTAAACCTGATCTTCGCCTTTACTTTGTCAATCTGATGTTAGCCTTCTTTTCGTAAACCTCATGTTCGCCTATACTTTGTCAATCTGATGTTAGCCTTCTCTTCGTAAACATGATGTTAGCCTTTTTTTGTGGTAAATCTACTGTTTTCTTTATCTTGGTACATATGCTCTCTGCTAGACCTTCCTAAATCTGGTGTTAGCGTTCCAGATAACACGTGATATTAATCAGTGGAAGCCGTACTAACTGTTTGGTTAATGTGCCAGACTGGCCAAGTCATTGGTCACTGATTAGAATCCTATCCTTGGTCGGCTGCTGTGGTGTAGCTCTCGGCAAAGTGCTACACTCTCATTAACTTCGCAGTATGTGTCGTTATTTTTGTGATGTTAATGTACCAAACTAAGAAACAAACATCAAAGCTGAGCCTTTCGTGGTAGTATATGACTCGTGTATTTTTTTGTATTTCGATGGTATATATCATCACCCCTGTGTAATCTATTGGTTAACATATTCACCTGTTTTCCGGTGTGGTACTTGGGTTCCATTTCATAACATGTATTTTATAGACGTCGTTCGTCTCTAAAACAGTTCAGACGGACATAATCGTTTAGTACCTGACAAAGGTCAACCCACATGAACATATAAGTAGATGTCTGTCTGTCCGTCCGTCCATCCGTCCGTATGTATGTATGTATTTATGTATGTCTTTCTCTCTCTCCTCTCTCTCTCTCTCTCTCTCTCTCTCTCTCTCTCTCTCTCTCTCTCTATATATATATATATATATATATATATATATATATATATATATATATATATATATACAGCATTCGAGTCAAATGACCCCTGTACTGGATGATGTTTGTTGTAACACTACTTATTAATGAGACAGATTCCAAATAGTTATCGTCTACGCTCAAATACAAGGCAGACAAGTACGTCTGCATGCCAGTTGTGTACTTTCTATTACATTTGAGAGCTAACCTCATTTCCAGTACATGTAGTCTGTGGATAATGATATTCTACCGTTAGGAGAGATGCTGGAAATCTCCAACGTTAAATACACTTTAAAATGACAATAACAGGCATTGATGTAACATCTTGAAATAAGAAAGAAATGAAAGCAAATCAACAATGGTTTGGCGTACTTTGGTACGGCAATCAACAGAGTCAGACATGTCAAACACCATTCAGAAATAAAATACAATTTGTGTTATCTTTGGGAAGTCTTTGTTTCATATCACTCAAAGGGACGCCATTTTCTTCTCCAAGTAACAAGTAATATTTGCTTGCCATAAGTGTACTACTAATGACAGGAAGTCAAATGTTATTATCTTTTTGCAGCTACAACTCAAGCCCGTACTAAATGATAAAAGGTATTTGTGCGTATCGTAGAGATGAATTCGCCAGCTTCATCCATAGAGGAGGATTAAGTATACTGATATGAAAATCCTCTGAACCCAATCGAACCAGAAGTGTTATATTCACACTGTTGCAGATGATACTCCGGCTCACCAGTGCATTAGCCAAATGGGTTAACACTATTGTACAAGCTTACTGATGTTATGAAGTGATTTAAAGTTAATCGTATTCCTTTGCTGGTTATTATAACCTATCATTTCCACTTACTAGTAATCTAATTAACATGAGATCTCGGACATCGATACGAGATTCTGTTTTTCTGACCTTTGATTCACGAATCAAATTACTGCTTCCAACATTTTTAAAAGTGAAAAAAATCATTTGGACGACTTATTGCTGACCGTAATCCTGCCCAGCACGAAATGAAACTAAGTTATTATAGTTAGTTGACCGGTAAAGTCAAAGGTCACATGAATCATTATCGGTGCCTGTTAGGACCACTAATTAGAAGAAGGCATTGATTTTATTCAGCTTGCACTTGCTTAAATTATTTCCTTCATCACTTTTGTCGTTATCACTGTATTTGTATCTCCCCTGTTTTGTCGATAGCCAAATGGAACATGCTTTTCGTATGAATCATTCATATTGCGGTCAAGTTCGATTGGACTGGTCTCTGAATAGTAATTAAGACAGTACACTGTGTATATCACACCGGAGCTAGGGGATATTACTCCTTTTTGAATCTGATCAACATTGTATCATCTTACAGCCATAATCTACGTTTGTGCCACGTTTGATAAATCGTGTTATTCTATTCCTCCAAGCGGCTGCGAATGTGTCAGACACATCTATCAGATATAATGTGATAAAATTGTTCAAGTGCCATGGTTTATCATTCAAGCTATTTACTAGCGTATTTCGAAGCATGTTGACCGTTCGGAACATTCATTCAACAGAAGAGACGTATTTGGTTTCTCATTAAAACGACAGTGATAAACGTACAATTATTTCAGTCCTTTGAAATTAATGAATGAAATTCTTTCTTATCATAGGTGTGAGACCTGGTTGTAAATATTTCGTTATCATGCGGCTCGCATCATGCGAGTGCCTTTACTTAATTTCACTCAGAACTTTATACTTCATTGAAATGAACGGAATGAGATGTTTATTTTACTTTAACCGTCCATGACGATGAATGGACGAATCTTACTACCCTATATCATGGTTGGCTGTGGTAACATCAAAGGTGTTCCGCAGTACGCAGCCATTTGCTTTCGTCATCGAAACCGTTCATCTCGGCGAGTAGAAAGATCCAAGAAAGATGGACAGAGGAAACCCGTGTTACTGTTTCAGCAACTGCATTACACATTAAAATATTTCTAGTGAAACTTTTGCCTGGTCATATTATCGACTGAATTTGAAGTAAATTCGATTCTATTATTATGTGTATCAAATAAAATCGTGCGTGTGCATAACAAAATACTCCAGCTATCAGTCATGTAATTTTATCCTAAGATTTTACTTTGGATAGACGGAAACCTCCTATTAACACTAACGTCAATCGCTCCAAACCCTACATGTATCACACGGCTTTCTGAGTTCATGGTAAGGCAATCGTTTGCGTGTCACCAAAACTAGAGATAATCTCTAAATGAATGGACAAAACAGCATTATATATGGCATTGTTCGTTCAGAGGTCGCTTGTTCAAACCAAGTTACATTTCAGGAAGAAAACTACTGCGATATATTTTGACTAAATCAACTCTAATATTTTTAATCCTAAAAACGTAATGATGCTGATATAATTTCGACTTATATGGCTAGTTTAAAAACGACACTTTGCAATTTTTTTCTTCATATGGCAGTGAATCTACATTCGTGAATCTGAAGTAACTTTCGTCATGATGCAAAGGAAGAGCTTCCGTAAGTTGTGTTCCAAAATGAAGTCGAACAATCAGCTAGCATTCTAAAGAAACATCTTAGAGGTACCCTACCGTTTCTTTACACTGAACATAACTCACGGAGGTACCCGACTGCGCTTTGCACGAACGATATTATTGAATATATTTCAAATTATAATTATAATGGTATATAGTCCTATGAAAATATCACTTTGTGCATCCTCTCTATTAAATTTTCATCAGCCGGTAGAGTGATAGTATAACTTGATATAGGTTTCGAATGCGAATCCCAAATCCGGTATTTTTTCTCTCTTTGCCGTACTATCCTTTCAGAATAAAAATAGTCGTCTCACCCTTCTCTGGACACATAGAGTACGTTGTTGTAAGCATATTATTTTACCGCAAATTAATGTATAGTAAATGACTGCAAATTAATGTATAGTAAATTAATATATAGTAAATTAATGTATAGTAAATTAATGTACAGTAAATTAATGTACAGCAAATCAATGTATAGTAAATTAATGTATAGTAAATTAATGTACAGTAAATTAATATATAGTAAATTAATGTATAGTAAATTAATGTATAGTAAATCAATGTACAGTAAATTAATGTATAGTAAATTAATATACAGTAAATTAATGTATAGTAAATTAATATATAGTAAATTAATGTACAGTAAATTAATGTATAGTAAATTAATATACAGTAAATTAATATATAGTAAATTAATGTATAGTAAATTAATGTACAGTAAATTAATGTACAGCAAATCAATGTATAGTAAATTAATGTATAGTAAATTAATGTACAGTAAATTAATGTATAGTAAATTAATATACAGTAAATTAATGTATAGTAAATTAATATATAGTAAATTAATGTATAGTAAATTAATGTACAGCAAATCAATGTATAGTAAATTAATGTATAGTAAATTAATGTACAGTAAATTAATGTATAGTAAATTAATGTATAGTAAATTAATATACAGTAAATTAATATATAGTAAATTAATGTATAGTAAATTAATATACAGTAAATTAATGTACAGCAAATCAATGTATAGTAAATTAATGTATAGTAAATTAATGTACAGTAAATTAATGTATAGTAAATTAATGTATAGTAAATGACTGCAATTTAGAATCATTCTTGTACGTCTGTTGATACCATTTTATGTAGCACTGCAGCAAATGTACATGTGGTTACGAACCTATGCAGTAGATCTAATAAATAGATCTATATGGTCAGCGATTGTTTGAAAACGATTCGTACAAATGGTTGTTAACCAATCATTTCTCTCATTTTTTTGCTGTTTCTTTTTTATTCTTCTGTTCTAAAAACGTGCCATCTATACTATAAACTCGTACAATACTTGTTCATAAGCGATAAATGTTAGCATATTCAAAATGTACATTCTATTGTATCATCTGATATTGTACATTCATAATGTACATTCCATTGTATCATCTGATATTGTACATTCATAATGTACATTCTATTTATCATCTGATATTGAACATTCATATTGTACATTCTATTGTATCATCTGATATTGTACATTCATAGTGTACATTCTATTGTATCATCTGATATTGTACATTCATAATGTACATTCTATTGTATCATCTGATATTGTACATTCATAGTGTACATTCTATTGTATCATCTGATATTGTACATTCATAGTGTACATTCTATTGTATCATCTGATATTGTACATTCATAATGTACATTCTATTGTATCATCTGATATTGTACATTCATAGTGTACATTCTATTGTATCATCTGATTTTGTACATTCATAGTGTACATTCTATTGTATCATCTGATATTGTACATTCATAGTGTACATTCTATTGTATCATCTGATATTGTACATTCATAGTGTACATTCTATTGTATCATCTGATATTGTACATTCATAGTGTACATTCTATTGTATCATCTGATATTGTACATTCATAGTGTACATTCTATTGTATCATCTGATAAAACCTGTATTGAAGCTGATCCAGATCATACAAAAATACATGAAAATTGTGCATTTACTAAATATGAGTTTTTTATTATTCCAAACGCTGATTAATCTGCCTGCGATTCAACGAACCTACTAAATGTTTGATAACGTTCCCTATTGAATGTGGCTATACGTTATGTATTTTTACAGCACATACGTCACATTTCCGGTGTTCATTTAACCGTGGATAACTCTAAATATACTTCGTCTTTCATATCCGACACGTAAAGAAATAATAAAAGAAGCGCTTGTAGGAATACACACCAATGTAATGTTTTGTTGATTTGCCTTCGGCTGAGTGCGCTCAATATTTTATGACAAGAACAAATCTAAACCGACGAGTGTTTGATGTAGACTTTGTCACCTTCTCATCACCGGTTTGTACCATGTGAACACTATTAGTTAAGAATATCATTTTCAGTAGTGACGAGTTGCATCGGAGTATTATCTGTCTTCTTGACATTATAGGCTGAAAAAGTTACAATTATGCATAATTAATGTACTCCATATAAGTGAATGGACTGGATTAATATATTTTTGTACGTTGGTCTGATTCTCTTTACTACGCACATTCCTTGGTTCTCACTTTGCTTTACGACTAACTAACCGGGATAAGCAGATTGTACAAGGTACAGACATGTGATTTTATTGGCTTGCCAGTTTAAGCCAGTTACTAGCGAATACCACACCCTAGTTTAATGAAGATATCATACAGCCACGCGAGATGTCTGGTTGAACGAGACTATCGAGGACAGTTTTTCATCGAAGAGTACCTTTTACTTTGCACCGAAATGATCGTACTTTTCAAGGTTGTGCATGTGAAGACATGTTTGATTTTAATACAAAATGGACGATTTGTATGATTGTTACAAGCAATGCTTCGTAGGAAATGTCTCAAATTAACATTAAACGAAACAAACGGGATACTAACGTTTTTCTTACGACCTCCATTTCCTACAGACGAATCGTAAGATAGAGAAACAAAAATCTACAGACGAGTCGTAAGATAGAGAAACAAAAATCTACAGACGAGTCATAAGATAGAGAAACACATCCTGGAGGTTAGTTGTTATGACTATCTTATGACTCGTCAATAATAGAGCAACAAAACTTGCATACAAGTCTTAGCACAGAGTAACATGACTTATAAGTGACAAAAGAAACATGTATGGATCGAAGGCTTTCTGCTGAAGGTTTCATCATCGAAATGCATATTGCAAGCTTAATGATCCAAATGATCTTAATGTTCCAAATGATCTTAATGATCCAAATGATCTTAATCATCCAAATGATCTTAATGATCCAAAGGATCTTAATCATCCAAATGCATGAGAAGTTTGCAAAGCATCTAAGGTCCGCGACCTAACTGGGACACCTTCCAGGCCTTGCTAATACTTGAACATTTTAAATCATCCCCGAAAATCTCATTCACTACTAAATTAATGAAAATAATAATTAGTTTCCTTTTGAAAATAAAATAAAATTCGCTGAACACCATCGACCTTGCGCTTTAGCAAGGGATATTGTGATTGCCTCCACCTGTGGTTCCGTGTGCCCATACATCCATCTGTGACTCATCACAACACCCCACCCCTAAATATCTGGACTGAATTTCAAGAAAACTTGTATTTCATTTGAGCTTAAAAAGCGCCATCCTTGTCTCAAGGGGGATCTTAGGGCGGGTAAAAGGTCTCATGTACAGAATAATACATTATAATAACTTTAAAACTATTTTGTAAACAAGTTTTATGAAAGCTTTTACATCAGGAAGAAGCTTCCTATCCTTGACGGATTTGTCATTGTGACACAGTCACTAATATGCGTTGGTTGTACTGTCGTATGTACGGGAATAATGAGGATGGGCTTGACTATACAGCACAAAACGTGGACATTCGTGCTGTGGAGCCATTACTGTGACCCTAGGTTTGAATTCTACATAATACTTCGATGACAGTATCTTTCGATATCTATTTTGTTTATATTTGTTTCTAATATAGCAACTTTATAACAACTTGCTTATTTCTTTCTTTCTTTCTTTCTTTCTTTCTTTGGCAATTTGATAAATTTCTGACTATACCATGCCCACAATATGGGACCTAATTGTCTTTTCCCAAGGAAATAATGAGACAATCAACCTTGGCGGGTATCGAACCCACGAGTCTGGCGTTCTTAAGACTGAACTACATATATTTTCTTACCTGAACTATTTCGCCAGGCGCTCTTGTAGAATTAGGTTTGTCATGGTGGTGACTACAGCCACAGAAACGTCTATTATCTTTCTTTCTTTCTTTCTTTCTTTCTTTCTTTCTTTCTTTCTTTCTTTCTTTCTTTCTTTCTTTCTTTCTTTCTTTCTTTGGCAATTTGATAAATTTCTGACTATACCATGCCGACAATATGGGACCTAATTGTCTTTTCCCAAGGAAATAATGAGACAATCAACCTTGGTGGGTATCGAACCCACGAGTCTGGCGTTCTTCCGACTGAACTACATAAGTAGTAATATGGGGCACTCTAGCGTCAAGGGAAAATCCAGTCAAAAACAGCTTGGGCTAATCTAGCGTCAAGGGGAATTTAACATGGTGGGCCTATCTAGCGTCAAGGGGAATTTAACATGGGAACTATTTGGGCCTATCTAGCGTCAAGGGAAATTGAACATGGTGGGCCTATCTAGCGTCAAGGGAAATTGAACATGGTGGGCCTATCTAGCGTCAAGGGGAATTGAACATGGGAACTATTTGGGCCTATTTAGCCTCAAGGGACATGGAACATGGGGAATATGATTTGTATGGGTATAGGGAAACTGTCTAGGGACAAGGGAAAAAAAGGGTGGCAATGAAAGCTACTATCTTTTCGAGACTTATGAGTGGCCCTGAAAAGAGCCTTTGGATATTTCTTCTTCTTTTATTTTCTGCCATTGTTCCACCACCTTTTGATTTTACCAATGATTCCCGTTTTCTTCTTCTTTTCTTCTTCGGGAATCCAGTCAGGATGTCCCATAGCTCTAAACTTTTCCTGAACTCTCATCCATCTTAGATTGAGTAGATCAAAGTCCTCTTTTGTCTTTTTGTTCTTTTTTTCCTTTCTCTCCTTAGACCAGTTTTCTTTAATCTGGATCACCTGTTCTTCCATCACCATTCTCATCATTGCTTCTGCTTTCTTTAGCCTGTCTAGACCCCACTTCACATATTCCCACTCTATCAGATGTAATGTTTCTTCTAGAAAACACCTGACTTTGATGACATGATCAAGTGCTTGCTTCAAGTCCCCTATTCTTATATATTTTCTTTTAATACGTCTTCTTAATTTCTGGTCTTCCTCCTCTATCATACCTTCTAATAAATCTCTTGCTAATTTCAGTTGGCTTACAAAGCCATGGTTACTCTGAAATTCTTCCTCAAGTCTTTCCACTTGATATTCTGCATCAAGGATCCCAAACCAGCTGTCTCGGAGTTGGATAAACAATTCAAAATTCATCTTGATGTGTTCAAAATTGAATGGCTCCAAGGACCGAAGATTGCGTATATATATCTTAAGCACGGACGTGAAAGTAAACACCCCCTACATTCACTTGTCATATTAGATACTATTCACAAATCCTATTATATACTATCCAAAATCACACCCTATACTAACCAAACACACGGGGAAGCAGCCAAAACAAACCCTACTATATACTATCCAAAATCACACCCTATACTAACCAAACACACGGGGAAGCAGCCAAAACAAACCATACTATATACTATCCAAAATCACACCCTATACTAACCAAACACACGGGGAAGCAGCCAAAACAAACCATACTATATACTATCCAAAATCACACCCTATACTAACCACACACACGGGGAAGCAGCCAAAACACACCCTATCATATACTATCCAAAATCACACCCTATACTAACCACACACACGGGGAAGCAGCCAAAACACACCCTATCATATACTATCCAAAATCACACCCTATACTAACCACACACACGGGGAAGCAGCCAAAACACACCCTATCATATACTATCCAAAATTACACCCTATAGTAACCACACACACGGGGAAGCAGCCAAAACAAACCATACTATATACTATCCAAAATCACAACATATACCATCTAAACAGAGTCAGTGTTTATAATCACACTACTCCTCTCTCATACTCATTGGCAATTGACATAGTATTCTTTTCTAGTTATTTGGGTAGCCCTGAGAAGGGCTGTTTTTAAAACTTCAAATTGCACCTGGTTAATGCTGGCATCTCCCAGGTCTAGCCCCACACACACATCTCCTACTCCAATCATTCTCCCAATTCACTCTTGTGATTGGGAGTGCAGAGGGAGAATGAGTGGCTTCACTATCCCAGTCTTCTGTTTGAGGGATAGTGAAAGCCTCTTCATATCTTCGCCTATTCCGCAACTGTCGTTGTTGCGGCTGAGGCTGTGGTTGTTGCGGTTGAGGTTGTGTTTGTTGCGGTGGGGCTTGTGTCTGTAGTGGACGAACTGGTTCTGGTGGTGAAGGCGTCCTCACCATAGGAGTAACTTGACTTGTTTGTCTCATCATACGGTGAGGCAAGATAGGTCTTCTCTTCTCCTCCTCTTCTTTCCTTTTTCTTTCCTCCTCTTCTTTTTCAATCCTAGTCTGTTCTTCTAAGGCCTCCATTGCCAGTTCGTCCAGGAGACGCCTCGCATTCTCCAAGTGCATCTGAAGCTCTCTTAGCTTTTGAACTCTACTCATCTTTTGTGTTGATGCGTCAACGATAGGTAGCCAGACTGACGAGTGCTTTTTTATATATAGTTCAAGCGCGGACGTGATGGAAAACACCCCTTTACGTTCCAAAATCTTACAGTATCCTTATCATTACCAAAACACGCGGACGTGATGGAAAACACCCCCTAGATCCAAGAAACTTACATTATCCCTATCATTACCAAAAAAAACAAAACAAGCTGACTTTTAAAATAAAACACTCACTCACTTTTATACTTGACTCCTATTAATTATACATTGAACAAGTTATTTTGAAAAAATACGTTGTGCTTATAGACGCACTTCAAAACAAAAGTTAAAAGAGACAGTGATTATAGACTCACTTCTATTTTTTTCTAACTTCCTCACATACCATAAGCAAATTGAATAATTAATTCTTTTCGAGAATATTTGGGTAGCCCTGAAAAGGGCTGTTTTTTTGTGTTTGTGTGTACGAGGAAGGATGACAATCTTTTATCGTCTAAGATTGCGTCCTCGTTTGGCCACACGATAGGGTCTGCTTCTTCGGAAAGAGAAAGAGAACTCTTTTGTGTCCACACGACAGTCGACAAAACTTCTGTCTGGTTCCTGCTGATGTTGTTGCTGTTGCTGCTGCTGCTGATGCTGTTCTCTCTGCTCTCTCTGCTGCTTTTGAAGTCGATACTTCTCAGTCCATTCTTCTTTCTCTTTTTGAATTTCCTCTCTGAAGAGTTCTTCTATGAGGTCTTCCGTTACTTGTAGCATTCTTACATTCTCAATCTCTTCAGGCTTTGGCATCAGATTGTGTCTGATACGATGCAGAGTGACATAAGCTTCGTTCAGCTTAGCTAGTCTTGAGCACATCTTCGTAGGAGGATGAGTCAAACAATGGATGGCCAGACTGGAGACTACCCCTGCTTTATATGGTTCAAGCGCGGACGTGATAGAAAACACCCCTCTGCGGTTTAGGGTTTTGAAACGTTTAGATAGTTTGATGTGAGGGATAGAAAGAAAAGTCAAAGAGCATTTATATGAATACAAATGTAAAACAAAGGACAGACGCATTGGTTTTCAAAACACAACATTTTTATTCAAATAACAAACATTATTTCAAAGAACAAACATTATTTCAAAGAACAAACATTATTTCAAAGAACAAACATTTTTTTTCTTCCATAACACCAATACATTATCTTTGACATGGTTGACAACGTTGTGAATTAAATTGAGATTTCCACTGTTGGAAATCATTGGGCGATTGATGTACACTACGTTTCCTAGCTAAAGACAACAGATAACCATAATGGTCACAAAACCATCGATCTACTTTGTCATCGTTTCGAGACGAATGACGATCAAAATAAGTCACTAAATGTTCTAAAGAATATCCAAGACTGCGATGATGCAGATAATAGATACAATATTGTCCACACACCATAGAATCTGTGCTTTGTAATTTCACATTATTGAATCGTGTCGTCTGAGCATTTCTTCTCATAAAGTCAATGATATCATCTTCGAAAGGAGGCAATCCATACGAATCAAAATACTCCGCACAACCCTCTTGAGGAAAGTAGACAGCTACCCAGTGAGTTCCTGGAAGATGACTGTCATCTGTGTTGATGACATAAGCTTGATTCTCTTGAGGTTTGCGATGAGGTAGTTCATCTTTAGCACACACGACAGGATTCCAAGAAGCAGTGTACGAACTACGGTTCAAAAGATAATAAAGTTCCCAGGTATCCATTTTTTGTTGTGTAGCCTTGTGTTTTTCTCTCCTTTCTTCACAGGTGATGATAAGTCATCAATTCAATCCAGACTTTTTGTTTGAAACGGTCTGACAAGTAACTGATGGTTTGCTTCGTCTCCTTACTTTTGGCCAAGAGAGCTTCGATGCGATCGATTTCTCGAGCAAACAATGGAGGAGAGGAATGATCACGTAAGCCTTTATACCACTGAAGTAACACGGCTTCTTCGGAGATGAGACTCCAAGCTTCGTTCAGATAATCATCCAATTTTTCTTCTTGACTCATCATCATACATTTATCGTGTTGAATTTGACTGGGATGATCGATTTGACATCCATAACAATCTTTTTTAATCAGGTCTCTCATTTTATCTTCCAAGTGTTGTGCAAAACAAGCCACTAACTGTTGTTCCTGTTCTGGCCATCTGGATTGCATGATCACTACTTCTTCTTTTTGGTCTTGGGGATCTGCTTTTTCTGTAACCTCCCATTCCATGGATTCTCCACTATTCAAAGAAGGACAAGGGTCTTCCATAGTGTCTAATAATCTAGAATGACTTCTCTCAAACTGTTGATTTCTATGGTATTATCGAATTCGGCATACAGAATGACATTTACCGTTTCGGTAAGAGCCTTTTCAAACTGAAGTTCCACACGCAGTTGTCCAGATTTTATAGGGTGGAAATGTCCCTCGTCACTGCCTTGGTCTGGAGTGAAATCAAAAGCCCACAAAGCGTAACCTCCTGCATAATCTTCGTAGGAAATACCGTGACTGGTGTTGGTTCCTAACTGTCCTGTGGCTTCGTACAGTGACAAGTACGACCTCAAGTAATTCTTCAGGGCAAAGTTGGGTTCGAAGGGTCTGGTACACAAAGTTTTGCCATCGCGACTCACTTCGATTTTGGATACATTGTAGTGATGAAACTGGAATGGATTTTGAGTGTAGGCCCCGTTGAAGGCTGCATTGCTGACGATACCAATGAATAAACGTTTGGGTAACTGTCCTTGGAACAGATGATCTTCGATCTTAGATCGGAGTCCAGTGGCAATGGTGAAAGTTTTGACTTCCACGCGTCGTATCGGATACTTGGCTGTCGTTCTGCTCAAAGTGTGACTGATATCATTTCCCACTTTAGGTAACACTTCCACACGACGCACGTATAACTTGGCTTCTTGGATACTGGTTTTACAGTGGTGAGTGTGCTGATTAGGATCAGCAGGTTTAGTAGCCATGAAATGGAAAGCAGCACTGCTACGATTTAGTCTCAAGCGAATATCCACCCCGTTCAGCAAATACTTTTCTTGAAACCACATGTCCAAATGCAAACGATCGAACAGTTCTAAACTACGCCCTCGGTCAATTTTCTTTCGACGGTCGTTAAAACCCACATTGTCATCTGCCGCCAACGTTGTGATGTTAAACTTTTCTGCGGTGTCAGGTTTCCATACCACGCAAGCATCTAAATGAGTGTTCTTGGCTTCTTTTCCGTACGTCAAGAGATTTTCGAGGTACGCTCGGTAAGGGTAAGTATCCATGCTACTGCTGACCAGTTTGTTATTCATGTACAAATCCACTTCGCTGAACAAGGAATGCATGAAATTGTTGACGGGAGCTGCTTGGGTATCGGCTGCTAGAGCGGAGCCGTCCGTTTTGGTGACTTTCAGTTTCAAATACAAGTAACTGTTGTTCAGATCGATGTAATCTTCGGGTTGTCCTTTGATTTCAAACTCGATGGGAGCTGAATCCGTCAAAGAGGAGACGGGATGAAATTCAACCCATTGAGCTTCTTGCATGGTCATCATCGTGGGTGGCATGGCAAAGAGATCCAGTTCCGACTTGGAACAGGCACAAGATTCTTGGTGCATCATTTTTTCTTTAGGTTTTTTTTCTTCACTTTCAATAATCAAAAATGTCTAAGTCTCGAGCGGTTCTTTTTTTCTTTGTCTTTCTCACTTTAGAGGTACGGAGACTTTTGAAAGGGTGTCTTCGTCGACGCTTTCTACCTTGTCCTTGCTGTGTCGTCAGGGAAGCAGGAATGTTAGACTCGGTGCCGTTCAGAGCATTTATAGGACTTTCTCGTCGACCCAAAATCTCTTTACCCGTTTGAAGCAAGGCATTTTTGCCTGCTCTCAAAAAAGCTTCTTTAGGGTTTTGTTTGTCAATGAGAACATTGTAAAGAAAATCTTTGCCGTGAGTCAATGCGGCATCTTTTAAGGTGTGCAATCCTCGTGTCACCATTGGTTTTAAAACAGGGACCACGGAACGAAAGGCTGATTTAAACATATCTCCTAAACCATGTCCTCGTTGTCGAGTGACTCCTTGGTACACAGGATACATCACTTTTTCAGTTGTTGGAGAATCGTTTTTGAAAATGGAGTTTCACTGTGACTTTCCCTTTGGTAAATGGAATATTTTGACCTAGTTCTCCTTTTATAGTAATGTTGACACTGTCGAAATACGACTTACTGACGGGTAAATAATGAGGATGTACAAATTCACGGTGAACGTGATAGGTATTTCCACCTTCCTCGTCAGCGGTGACAGAATCCACTTTGAAAGGAATGACACGCAGTAACGGTACAGAGGTGTGTCCTACTACGTTGTACTCCACCACATCGGAGTACACAAACATCAAGTTGAGGCCTTGGTTCAATTCTACAGGGAATTTAAAATATTTCGCAACATCCGAGTTACCGTCTATGAGTTGTGTTTTTTCATTTCTCTTCTTGAGCAACTCGGTGTCTCCACCTAATATAGCAAACAATTCAGGACAAAAAGTAATGCCTATCATTTTATCCTCTGAAAATTTGATCATGAGACGACGAGCCACTTGATAGTACTCAAAGGTAACACTTTTTCTGTGGGATAGTTTATCCATGGCTTTACCAAACACAACATTGAACCTGGTAGCAAGTGTAGTCACTAAATGTTGGCCGCTAAAATAATAGCCTGGAGGAATACTGATCACATGAGTGGACAGGGTTTTAGTTGTGGGACTATCTGATTTCTTGGTGTCAATGCCAGTGATGCTTCGTTCATCTAAGACTTTCTGCAATTGATCGTCAAACACTTCTACTGTGAAAAAGTTTTGATTTTCGACGATGTTTTTGATTTGTGTCGGGTGTATCATTTCCACTAAAGCTACTTCCCAGTGATCATCTTGATCCAAATGCATGGCTTGAGGTAATTTAGACGTGTAACAACACAACGTGTTCTTAGGAAACACCTCCATGGAACTGTCACTGGGTAACGTTAAGTAAAATTGGTTAATAGTGTTGTTCATAATTCCAATGTTCTTCTGTCCGAGGAGTCACTCGAGGTTAAAGGAGTGTCTAAAAGAGGATTGTGATTGGAAGGGTGACTGTCAGGAGAAGGACTAACGTTGGACGCAAGGCTCCCAATATTGTTACTGTTGTTCCCGTTGTAAGAGTATTTCAGGGAAGGATTGGGAAGAAGATACCCGATGCAACTGCTGAGTAAAATGGTCCACAATTGTTTGTCTCCTTGTTGCAAACTCAAATTAGCAATGGCTGCACCAATGACACAATATACCACAAAGATTTGACAGAAAAAGACGATTTGGGTTTTAGGGACACGTTCTCCACACCACACCCACAAGGGTTGCTTTTGTAAATCTTGCAGAGATGACGTGGGTGAAGGAGTAGTCACTGTGGTTGCTGAAGCTGTATTGAAGGGCATGATGGTTACTTCTTTTTATAGTCGATGACTTGGGCAGCGTCAATCCAAGAATCAAAACTAGGAGGATATCCTTTCCAACGTACTTTGACTTCTTTGACACGACGTTTTCCTACTTTACGGGTTCTTCGTTCGAGAATGCTTTCAATGTCGTACACGTCGTCTTCTTTTTTGGTAACACGTTGTAACTCAGGCAAGTAAAATGTTCCTTTTAATACTTCTCCGTTCATGTCTTCCAATTTATAGACGGTAGGATGACGATCGCGCACTCGTCCAGTAACACGAAACAATTCGGTGGTCCAGTTGGGTAAGTAACCTTTGTCGAAAGTGCGTTTGGTTTTGCCAATGCGTACCCAATCTCCCGGGGTTAACACTTCTCGACCTTTCTTGGGGGCAGCCCTCGTCCGGGACGTGCCAAACAGACGCTCAAAAACAGTCACTTCGTTGTCGGGTGTCACCTCTTGTGGGGCACGTCCAATGCTTCTATGGTAAGATTGATTGTAGGCTTGGACTAAGTGTGGTAAGACGTCGATGTACTTGAGAGTGTGTTGATGCGTAAAATATTTCCACATGCGTTCTTTCAAGGTACGTTGAAAACGTTCCACGATACTGGCTTTGGTTTCAGGATTTTCGGTGGTGAAAAAATGAATGTCACTTTTTTTTAATTCTCGTTGGAAAGCTTGGTTCAGAAATTCGGTGCCTTTGTCGGTTTGCCATCGAAGAGGGTGACGACCACTTTGTTTCAACACCAGTTGCAAAGCTCGTACTAACTCTCCGCTCGATTTGGATGTCAATGGTACGACCCAGGCAAATTTAGAAAAGACGTCGATGACACAAAACAAATATTTGTAGCCACGATTGTAGGTGGCTAAATGAGAGACATCAGCTAAATCGGCTTGCCATTGATGATCGATGCCTTCCACTTGAGTGCGACTTCTGTGAAATTTTCGTCGAATGGGTTTGTGTAAAGTGTACGTTGCTTGTTCTTGTAACCATCGTTGTACTGCTGGTAAACGGAGCTTTTTCAGGCGAGTTTTGGCAGCACGATACAATTTCTGAATACCTCCGTAACCTGCAGGGTGAGCTGGATCGTAGTAAATGCTGGCTAAGACCTTCTCCATGGTTTTTGTTAATAAGGGACCCACTCTTCGAGGATATTGCTTTGGGTGGGACGAAATGCGGGTTGTTTGGAAACGGTTTTACGTGTCCGATGTGCCACAGGAGTTGACGTCGAGGGTAATGGTGGTGGTGGTGGTGGAGGTAATGGGATAGCTTCTTTGGTCTTCTTTTCTTTTCTCACTTCTGGTTTCCTTTCTTTCTTTTTCACATCTGTCGAAGAAGGAGTAGCCATCATCTTTTTAACCCAAGTTTTGAGTTCTTCTCGTGGGGGAGTGGGAGAAGGAGTTAACAAGGAAGCGGCAATCTTACTCGGAATGGGAGTGGTAGTAGGTGTTTGAAAGAGATCATGGGGTTCTTCTTCCTTGGGTAATGGTGAGGTAACGTCTGTTTTAACCGCTGTAGAGGGTAAGGGTGAGGGTGACGGGTTATTCATTAGAGCCTTAAAATCGGACAAAGTGGGTTGAGCTGTTTGTTCCACAGCTTTCTGATGAAAGAGTTGTAGCCGTTTCAAGAGTTGACCGTACTTTTGTGATTTTTCGGTTTCGGATAAATCGTGGCGATGGATCAAGGATTGCAATTCGTGTTGTAATTGCGACATCTCAGCCAAATTGGGATTGGGTGGTAAATGGGGGGATCGTTGTTCTTGCCAATGATGGTATTCCATCCATCGTTTGTAAGGAACCAAAGTTAGTTTTCGTCCTTCCATGAGCTTTCAAAGGTTATGTCTGAGATTGTGGTGTTCCATAGTGTCCTTTTATCTTCTACCCATCCCTTGAGTTATCCCTTGGGTTAATCCTTGTAGCAAACCTGGTATTAAGCTTGTCAACATAGGAGCAAGAATGGGTAAAAATCCTCCGCGTTGCACCAACATCTTTTTCTTTTGACGGACGGATATTTTCTTTTGGACCATTTGACGAAGAACGTGTCGATGTTTGGCAAAGCATTTTTTCTGGTGTGGAGACAAAGGTATCGTACCTTTCAAGACATTCAAACAACATTCGCACACGGTATCGATGACATCTTTGGAGGCTGTTTTAATGATTTGTTTTCGCATGGGTGGAGAGGCTTTGGACAGGACGGACAACACGTCTCCGTGTTTGGCTAAACGTGGAGGTAGTCCTTTCCTTTTCTTTCCTTTGTGGGGTGAATAAGAATGTTTTCTGCGAGGTGCCATCTTTGCTTGTTCGTTCCAGAAATACACTGTCGTCAAAGACTTGGTACACACCCTCTTTTATCTTCTTTTTTCTATTGGTTTCTCCAAAAGGTAACGGCATGCTTCGCTAAATCCTCAAAAGCAGGGCTAAAGATACCAGTTCGGTTATTAGCTGCTTTGTCTAGTTTCTGCATACCTTTAATAAGACCAATAAATATGCCTCCCCTTTGATGACTTCTCTTTTTCTTTGGATGACTGTGTCTTTTTACGGGAGGACGTCGTTGTTTGGTTTTTGAGCGTTTGGTAGGATGACGAGATTGTCTTTTTCCTTTTCCTTTTTGGACGGTAGAACGTCGAGGGTGGTGGTGTGCACGTTTTTGAGGAGGCATCCTTGAGTGTTCATCAGTGGTACAGAAAAAATACTGATTGACGTCGTGGTTTTCAAGTCATATTTTTATACTGGAATGCGTCGCCACTGATTATCTTTGCGTCGTATCAACTTCATGGCAGGTAACACACGTCGTGAAGGAGTTCGCAATGGACTCAATCGGGACAGTTCTTGTTTGGACAAATCTAGTAAACTCTTTAACATGCCAGATCTTTCTTGGACTTTGACTTTGGGGGCAGGTACTTTATGAGCAGCTGCTACTGACGCTAAGGTGGACGAGGGTGTCTCCAGTGGAGGAGACGTTTTGGGAGACGCAGATTTCCAATGTTTCATCAAATTAGGAAAAACGGGTGTCAAATTGGGTTTGGCTGGCATCACCCGCAACGGAGAAGTGGCAGCCCCTGAGGCTACTGGCAACGTAGTCCCTGCCAAACGTCCTTGTAGATCTTTTCTTACAGGTCGTGGTTGACGAAGGTAAGGTTGTGTCCTGGCCGAAGTGCCTCTTTTGCGGGTGACCGCTTTTTTCTGTGGACTTTTCTTTTTCTGTGCTTTGGTCTTGGTACCCTTGTTCTTTTTCTTAGGGGCTTGTTTGGCTTTTTTTGTTTTCTTCTTGGGGTGAACTTTGGGAGTATTGGGATCCCATTTTAAAAGGGAACGAATGATGACACCTCCTAGAGAACCACTGCCTCCAGGTTTCAATATGATTTGCTTTTTGGTGTGAGTGTCAATGCGAGGATTGGCCAGTTGCGTCAAGGCTACTTTGTTTCTGTCAAAAAAGCGTTTGGTTTGATGTGGAATGTGAATGATGCCTTGCAGTATTTGACGTGCTGTCACCGTAAACCATCGTAAGACTTCTTTGAGACTGGCTTCTAAGACGTGAGCACGTCTTTGTGGATTTTTTTCGCGACTGATGCCGTACAAGGCACGAATCAATTTGATCGGAAGATGAGACTGAAGGGACGTCATGTTGACGATGTATGAGACCAGGTCAAAGTAACCCAAGGTTTTTATAGATTTTTTTAGTGCTTCATAGTGTTATGTCAACGAGGAGGACGTGTACACGACAGGTCCTCCGTCTTGACACCAGTCGTGAAACAAATCGGTACGAAATCGCAAATAATCAGGGGTGGTGGGTTTTAAATCCACGAGTAAATAGGCGTGTGGCGTTTGAGTGGCATCATCGTACGCATGAGTTAGCCAAGGTGTTCCTAACTGTTTGGCTAAAACTTGCACTTGTGATTTATCTCGAGGACTTTTAAACAAGACCACGTAATGAGCATTGAGACTAATGGTACGATGGGCTTTACTTTGTTGAAATAAATTTTGTGTAATGTAAATGACACTGGCATTACGATGATGCCCTTTACGTGTAAACCACAGTTTAATTTCTTCTTCGTCTTCTCCTAACATGTCGTCAAAAATAACCCAATGAGTTTGACTAGGGTCAGACACGATCCCCTCGTCTTCTTTAGGAATGCCTGCTACAAACACAATGGAATCACCTTGACTTTCTTGCAAGAGGCTGTATGCCGATTGCCACTCTTTGTAACACCACACGATGCGTTGAGGTGGACGATCGATCAAATGATGTTTATGTTCGATCAAACGTTTGACAAATTCGGTTTTGCCTGAACCGCTCGGTCCAGCAATTAACATGTTAAAAGGATGACGAAGATACAAGGCTTTCCAACTAGCCTGATCTAAGTGTTCGTCAATGACTTTGAATGTGGAGGAGGAAGGAGTAGTAGAAAGAGTAGAGTGAGCCATAGTCGTGTAGTGGTATGACAGTATTGACACAAAAACAGACAAGACAAGAGGTTTTTATACTTTTTTCAAGACACGTTTATTTGAATGCATGTTTAAACTTGAACAACACGAAAACATAAAAGCCAAATGGATAAATACAGGAATAAAATACCTAGGCAAACGATCAAAGTGGAATATAAACAAGTCACTGTACAACGTGGTTTGGGTAACGAAGGTGTCCTAGAGGTAGTATGTAATGTTCTTATAGTCTCCTCTACAGGGGGTACAGTCACATAGGTGTCTTCTCGAAAGGGTCTTTGTGGGGGAATGTCCATGACAGTTCTGTCTTGAACAGAAGGATTGTCTTGGGCCATAGATTCTTTTTCTTTTTCTTCTTCTGGTACTGTTACTAACACAGGATTAAAAGTGACTTTTTTCACACGACGATGCATTTTAGGAACACAACGCTTGGGCATAATGGGATACTTCGTTTGTCCAAGCCTCAAAATCCCAACTTTTCCAGTCACGTACATCTGTCCAATGAGGGTGTAAATCACAAGCTACACACACATCTTCGTACACTGCTTCCGTACGTAAAAGTTGACGAATCTTTTTTTCTTGGAAAGGTCGAGACGTATCCAGATGAAAGCGTAAGGCTTTGAACAGAATAAGTCTCTCGTGGACATTTAAAGGAACCACCATACTGTCTTATTTTTTTGATAGGTAGTGTTCGTAAAGTGTCCACAAGGAATCGGCAGGTAAACGAAATCCCAGAAAGCAAGTCACTAAAACACACACGACACGTCGACCCCAATTCATAGGGTATAGTTCTTGTAATAAGTGTTCGTAATCTTTCACCGTGTGAATCTTCTCATTGATATCCTTCCACGGAATCTGTTGGATCACCAATGATAAAGGTTGTGGCATGGTCGTTCTCTTTTATACTTCTTTAGGTCGAAGATTACAAGTGTAGATTCAACCCAGAATTAAACACAGAATTAAATTTGCTCAAAAAGCGAAAGTGATTAATATAACGTGTAATTTCGTCCCACTGCCATTCAGGGTAACGGTTAAGAAGGATCAAAGCATCTTCAGAGGTGAACGTAGTAAATTGGTAACAGAGCAAAAAAATACCCTTGATCCAGAGAAATCTAACACGTTGGTTAATTTTTGTCACTTGCCTCTTGTGAATTTCACTACACAAAAGTTCTACAGTCACCCATTGAGATTTTTCTTTAGCAAGGCCTTGCCAAACGTCCTTGTAGATCTTCTCTTGCAATTCGTAGGGTAATCCTTGAATATTATGTTTTATATTATATACTGGTCTAGGCGTGTTACACGACATGGAGTAGTAGTGTCACTTCCAATCACTAGGTCCCACTAAAGGTAGGTATTGACAATTCGGAGACCATCGAGCATGTTCCAGGTAAGCGGAATCTTTCTGTTCCCACTCGTAAATGGATACACCACAACTGAAACACTTGACTTTATCCCCTTCGCCCAAGTAGAAAAATCCGGCTCTGGCTAATTCTTCAGGAGTTGGTCCAGGCAGATATTTTGGCCATTTATCTTTGAAGGTTTGAAATCGACTTTTAAAGTGGCAGTATTCAGGCAAACTCGTCGGGAACGAATATTCGACTCTCCTCACTTCTGTTCGATGCAGGTACGGTGAAATTCCTAGGAGTCCACGATAACGTGTCGCACCGCTTTCGCATCCCTCAGGTTTGACACGCACAGCATCACTTTCCAGGGTAGATATAGGGGTAGTAGTCATAGCAAAGTTCCTACGATATCCTGCTGAATCGCTAACGTCACAGAGCCTGGCATCACTACAATCGCAAGGTTTAGCATCGCACTCCACTTGAGAATTCCCAAATTTGAATGATGTCTGTTTAAATGGATTCATCTTCTTTTCGCTGGGTCGTTGGAGTGATAAATGAACTATTGATCGTGGACGATGTTCCTTTTTATATGCTGCCCAATTTTGACGTGACCGTACGGTAGAGTGAAGTGATTGGGAAGTCGTACTCTCTTTTGGTACACGATTTGATAGACTTTTTCCAAAGGTCGGCTAACAATTTGGTGTGTGGGTAAACGGACAATCTTGTGCGGTTCGTGGGTAGTCACTTGAAACGTTTCATCCTGTCCCGACTGCAAGGCATCTTGTAGTACGTCAAAGTTCACCACTTGACTGGTGCGATAATTAAGAGTCAATCCTTTCACTTTACATTCGGTGTGCATTTTTCCTTGGGGGTCTCGGTATTCGTAGCCGTAATTTTTAGGACCGCCACTTGCAAAACTTAGAATCTTGTCGTCGGGATGTTCATCGGTCCAGGCTCCTAAACGGTCTCCTTCGATGACAGGGTTACACTGGTTCGGTCGGTGAATGTAGATGCAACTGTCTGTGTCAAAATACAACACGCGATCTCCTAACAGTTCTAACACTTCGTACAATTTTAAGCGAGCGTGGGCTGTCACGTAAGCCGCAATGATGACATTTCCAAATTTGTCGGCTTCTACAAAGTCTAGTTCTTCTTCGTAATTGACTAAGATCAAGTCCTCACGAATGACGTCCACGTGTTTGATGACTTTGGTTGGGTCGTGAATCATCTGGAAGTAGCGAGACGGTTCGGACAAATACTCCGTCTTGGGTAAAGACGGACGTTGTGCCATTTTACCCCACAAACAATTGAGCATCACTTTGGCAAACGACCGCCTTCCTTCGTTTTTCTCGATGTGGTCTAAAGTGATACCTTCCTGCTCCCGATATTTTTCTTTGAATATCTTTTGGTCTTCGGGAGTGTGACACCAGGAAGGATAGCCACTAGCTTCTTGTTTTAGTTTTAAAAAGGTATCCACGTAGTCTGCAAAAATACCTTTCTGTCTCTCGTCGCCCTTGCAGTATTGTTGTGTTTTGGGAAAGTGGTAAATTTCGTACACTTCTAACAGTTGATATCCCAGGTCCAGAGCTTTAAACAATTCCACGCTCACCCACGTTCCTGTCAAGGCACGTTCTTCCTGAGTGTGATGACAAGGTTGGTCTTGGTTGCACGTTTCGGCACATGTGCGACACAAAGGAAACATCAGTTTTCCTTGGCAATGGTGAGGTAAAACGGGATGGTACAAGTCTGTGGGTGGTAAGACTTTACACTTGATCAATCCTTCGTACTGTCGAATGTGGTCCAAATCAATGTGTTCTGTCATCAATTCTGGATGCCCTACGGGAAAGTGACAATATTTGCAGACGTACGGATACAACGAACACACGTCCAAGTATTTGATTTCTTCTCCCTTCTCCTCGTCCGCTTGGTACAGTAAACAGGTAGCATTCGTTCGTCCTCCGTACAAACTATCCCGAGGGTTCAGGGGGTCCACCCACTTGTAACTTTCTACGATGCGTTTAAACTCGGGATCGGTTTTCAAACGCTGATCGTACTCGTGTTCCCACATTTCCACCACCTGGTATCCTTGCTGTTCTAACTTCAAACGTCGCTGACACGTAGTCTGGTACAAGTCTTCCATGGTTCGTTGTAAAAACTGATTTTTGGTGTCTCGTTGAGGGTAGCATAGGGGACATCCGTGAAATAAACATCCGTTAAACTCGTACACAATCTGAGGGTTTTCTAAGTCCCAACCATCTACCGAATACGTTCCGATGGTCTTTTCGCCTCCTCCGTTGCGAGCGTGTTGGATCCATTTGTCTTCCTTGTCGCACAAGTAATGGAGCCAGCGTAGGGCTTTGACCGAGTATTGACGTTTGACAAAATTTGTCGTTTGAGGACTGATGACCGCTAGAGTATTTTCAGGCATAAAGCGTTTTCGGTACACTAAAGAACATGCTTTGGCAATGGTACAAGCTTCTTTCAAAGGATCGATCCCTCCGTATTCCATGAACAATTCTCGAAATTTTCCACAACAGCGTCGTAAAATGTCCACGTCAGATCGACAGTACTTTAACATTTCTTCTTGAAAGTCAAAGGGGTCCGAGGCGTGAGTCTGGTACCAAGCATAGAAAGCTTCTCGTTGTTCGGTGCGCATGTTGTCGGGGTCGTAGTCGTCAGCCTCAGGCAAATGGGGTAGAACGGTATGTTGATTGGCTTCGGTATTAAAAAAGTGTGGAAAATAACCTTTAGCCATTTCTGTCATTCCAAACGTTTTAGGCATGCGACTTAATGGCATGGCCAAGTAACACATCGAATCTTTAAACTGTAATTGTCCTACTTGCATAGAAATGATTTTGACTCCGTTCAAAGTCACTTGAGGCCGTTCGGTACTTTGTTCCGCATAGTATCTAAGCAGAAATTGCCCATCGTATCCCGAGAAATTGTGAGCCATGACCGTGGCATGGCAATGACAATTGCCGTAACGTTCGATGTCTTCTGGACTCCACGTTTCGTCGATGGGGTTTAGGATCCATTGGGCAAAATCGGCTAGCGTGTTTGACCCTCGAAAGATTTTTTCACGTCCTCCAGGAATCTTGCTGCAGTAAGGGCAATGACTAAAGATAGGTTCTTGGATGCACTGCTCACACGCACGGTGAGCTACGCAGAAATTAGGAATGTGAATACCAGTTTCTTGCATGCATTCGAAATCAAAAAAGATAAAATTCCCTTTCTTCATGGTATCTTTTGGTTGGGGTTGATATTTTTGAATGAAGCATTCGTGCTCCAAGTCCACGATTTGGCGACAAATGTGACATCGTTTCTTCCCTCGACAAACGTGAAACTTGGCATTACTAGTACGTATGCCTTGTCCACAAGTAGGGCACAATCTCAGCAGTTGACAAGCACTTTTCTGCTGTGAACCTTGCATCTTCAAATGTTGTTGGTAACAGTTAGGACTGACAAAAGTGCGCTGACACACAGGACAATGAACTCTTTCTTGTCCTTGGTCCAGACAAGGTTGTGAGGCCAAACATCCCTCACATTTTGATCCACAATGCTTGTGTTGTTCTCGATTGTTATAACCATAGTCACATTTTTCACAGTAGTAACTGTATCCCAGGAATCCAGTGATACTGGTAATGGTATCAAAATGACCATCGTGATGATAGACGTGAATGTATTTTCGGTCTTTGAAATCGTGGCCTCGAAACAAAAGAGGTCCACGCACTTCTTGAGGGTGTACTTTCAAGGTGTAACGTGGAGCCAAGACGTCTTGCAACTTTTGCATTTCTGGAATGCCACAAGGAGTGTCTTTGGATATCCCCGCTTGCTGTAACAGGAGTTCTGCTTCACTTCTTTGTTTGGCTCGGTCCGATTGTTGAATAGTTTTCCAGGCTCTTTTCCATTCTGCCGTGTCGTTCTTGTTGGCATACGTTCGTCCCACGACGACAGCACGGGCTAAACACATCTGGTCTTGAGGATTGTTAATTCGGACGAGGCTTAGTTTGGTGTTGCGAAGGTTGTCGAGCAATAATACTTTTTTGCGTCCTGTCCCCTGGGGAAGAGACACGTGGGTCATAAACAGTGTGGCTTTTCCATCGTCAATGTGAAACTTGTCGTTGGATTGTTGCACATGTTGAATTTTGTCGATGACTTTGGAAGGTGTTAATTCTGATGGGCTAGTAAACTCGATCCAAACGGGAGACTTCAAATTATCGTGATGAATAGAAAGTCTCAAGCGATCGTCTTCTTTGGCTTGACATTGCTGTTTCAGTGCAGTTAACACAGAATCCCACACCTCAGTAATGAACCCTTCTGTATTCTCCAAAGGTACATTGGCCTTGAAATCTTTAAACTTTACGGCATACGTGTAAGCCGTTGTTCTAAATTTTCGAGAGGAACGCTTTTCTGTCTCTCGAATGTGATAGTAATTTTCAGGGTTTACTAAGGGTGGTACACTTTGCTTGGACGTGGATTGTCTGGGTGTGGATTCGGGCTCACTCATGTCATCTTCAAAATCACTGGCATGAATTTGAGCCAAGACTTCAGCTACTGTGCTAGGCGATACATTACGTTTCTGTCTCTTACTATCTTTTCCTTTCTCCACAGCATGATGTGGCCTTTTCATCTTGTCTGCAAAAAGTCAAATGACTACCTTTTAAAGACCATAACCCCTATATATTCATGTTCGATCCGTGCATATATATAAAGGGTTAGTGTCTAACGGTTCAGTATTCCTTTCACTCTCACATTGACCAGAACGATGGAAGAACCTACACAAGTGGAACTTCTCATTAGAGCTTTACGTGGGGTCATACGAAAGTTTTCGTCAGACCAGCCGACAGCCTACTCTCCCTCCTATCGAGATAAAAGTCAAGATACTTGCTATATCTGTAAGAAGAAAGGACATTGGGCTACAGAATGTTCAGATCGTAACAAAAATAAAAAAGGCTACAATAGAGACAAAAGTCAAGATACCTGTTATTATTGTAAAGAGAAAGGACATTGGTCTCCAAACTGCCCTAAGAAACAACAGGAGCAGGAGGAGGAGGAGGCGGAGGAAGAGGAGGAGGAGGAGGAAAGAAATTCTGAACAGGAGGAGAAAGAGGTACCCTCCTCCAAGGAAGAACCCCGTCACGTTCACAAAAACAAGAAAAGAAGACGGAACGAAAGTGAAGAGGAAGAAAAAAAAGCTGTGACAGTAAAGAAAATGAAAAAACAGAAAGAGTGAAACAGAAGAAAACCTATGAACTTTTTTAAAGTGGTCTTGTGTTATGTTATGTTGTGATATTGAATTGTAACGTTTGTACTAGAATAAACTAAAGAGAAAAAACGTAAGTGTCTCTTGGTTTTGATTTGATAGTATAATTACCTACACTCACACATTCATTCACTCACACGTACATCATGGGTTTTTAAAAACATAAAGGACTTTTGAGTTTTCATTGAAATAGGCAATTGACATAGTATTTCTTTTCGAAATAATTGGAGTGGTCCTGAAAAGGACCGTTGGTGTTTTGTGTATTTAAAACAAAACAAACTCAGAAACGGGATGAAATCCTCTTGAGCTGTCTTAAGCCTTTGCCACGGACAAGGCCTACTTCGGGACTGGTGGTTCCTGTCAATGATTTGGTAGAAATCACTAACGGTGGTAAGGTAGACGTAGTCACAGAGAGATCGGGTTGTTTCGCTCGAGAAGGTCTTTTTCTCTTCGGTCGTGATAAAGAAGTCTGATACATTTGTTTCAGACTCTTTAACTCAGCTAAAATATCTAAAAGTACCGTCGTAACCGTTTGATTTTCACTATTTTCTTTCTGTCCTTGGTCTTCATTCTTCTCCGTTGCTGCTACTGTTTCTTCCTGGTGTTTTCTTCTTGCTTCTTCTTCTTCCTGCTGTTGCATAAGAAAAGCTTGTTCTTCTACTTTCTGTTGTTGTAAAAATCGCTCCAATGCTTCTTTTTGTCTTTGTTTAAAATCATCGACGTGTCCATAAGAAGATACAGAAGGCAACGAAGGTTCCGGAATAAATTCTTGCGATGTTAAAAAATCCACAATATCCCAGTTAAAATCCACTTCTTCTGGATGTAGATTTGTCATGACTTTAGTAGTCACTGTTGGTCCATGACTTGTTGTCTCTACTCCTGTCTCACTCCAATTCATTGTCTTCTTACTGTCCGCCATGATTGACAACTCTCTTGAATCGATTGACTGCGCACAGGCGCTAGTACCTCTATATAGAAAAGGTGACGTCACAGACTGCTCTCTTCCGATTGGATGGCTGTGTCTGACTTTTGTAGCGCACGTTTGGATTGGTGGATACACTCAATCCGTTTCAATCCGCTCTTCCCCTATAAATAACCGCAGTACACGGCATTCGCTTCACCTGTTCTCATCAGAAGATGTGGACTAATGTTGAATCGTCAACCCTTGTGTCAAGTATGCTGTTTAGGACTGACATACCCATGTATGTCAGATCATCATGGAGTGTCATTCATAGGACGGAGACAGCCTATTGGAAGAGAAGAGTCTATGTGGAAAGACAAGGTTGCTTGAAGAGAGTTCTCTTCTATGGACCCACAGTAAGGAGAAGTTTAAGGAAGAGAAGAAGATCTGTGAGATGTCCTCTGTGTTAACAAGACAACGTTAACATTACACCTAACGGTCCTTTTCAGGGCCACTCATAAGTCTCGAAAAGATAGTAGCTTTCATTGCCACCCTTTTTTTCCCTTGTCCCTAGACAGTTTCCCTATACCCATACAAATCATATTCCCCATGTTCCATGTCCCTTGAGGCTAAATAGGCCCAAATAGTTCCCATGTTCAATTCCCCTTGACGCTAGATAGGCCCACCATGTTCAATTTCCCTTGACGCTAGATAGGCCCACCATGTTCAATTTCCCTTGACGCTAGATAGGCCCAAATAGTTCCCATGTTAAATTCCCCTTGACGCTAGATAGGCCCACCATGTTAAATTCCCCTTGACGCTAGATTAGCCCAAGCTGTTTTTGACTGGATTTTCCCTTGACGCTAGAGTGCCCCATATTACTACTTACATATATTTTCTTAGCTGAACTATTTCGCCAGGAGCTCTTGTAGAATTAGGTTTGTCATGGTGGTGACTACAGCCAGAGAAACGTCTATTATCTCCCGACTACATACCTCTAAACATTTTAAAACCGGAAACTAGAAGTGGTGATTTGAAACTGTTCCAAGTCACCCTGCTGTCACTCCGTGGATTCCTGTGTAGTTTATATTCTCTATCTCACTGTACGTGCAATATTTTATCACAACATATATTGTTTTCTTATAATCCATTCAGAGGTTGATCCAGAAATTTATTTCATACGGTGCTATTATATGTCAAAAGAAATTGTTCGTTCTGTTTAGAATCACCAATTTGTTCGGGCTGTTTTTCTGGTGAATACAATTTTATCACTTCGAAAAGAAAACGTTGATGTTCTTTATATTCACTTTTATGATATGTATTCGGTGTTTTATTGTATTGACTTTTTTATTGTGGTATTATACTTGTAAGGTGTCCGTATACACAAAACACTGTATAAACATAGCATGTAATTTATTTAACTACTCACTAACCATTTTAGTACAGCGATACTTAAAAGACGACTATATTGGGTCAAGTTGGTATTTGTATAATTTGCAAACTTTAATTACCTAAGCCCTACACACACACACACACACACACATACACACACACACACACACACACACGGACGGATGGACTTTGTTGTGAAGTTGATATTTGTTCATCTCCTGTTTCTGCACCCAAAACTCGCATTGCAAGAAATGAATACGAGCGGGGTTTATCGTCATATGCAAACTCTGCTAAGTGCCATTATATCTGGAGTATTTCATTATAGCTGATGATATTTGCAGCTTTAAATTCAAACATTTTTGCTGCTGAAGAAAACTGTGGTTTGATATTTGCAATTTTACTGTGGAAGGTGTCATAACTTTTAAAGGAAGGAATATTAAACGATTTAAAGTTTTCACGTATAAGTCTGACCGCAAAATAAACGAAATTTAGACTGCTACAAAATGTTCTGTGATTAGGTATCGTTATCTTGCATCTGAGGTTTAAAGCTATGTACATTCACTTGGATAACATTTCTAATTGACATTTGCTCTTACCTTAAAACTATGATCATTATGACTGGAGTAAACAAAATGCATTTGCCTTAGAAACAGATTACGCAAAAGTGATTATGCTAATTTAAATAGTTTCTTTTCCTCAAAGAACAAAGCTAATTCATTTAATTTACCTTCTTTTGACTTCATATAAATTGTTCAAGTTTGTGGAAAATCGGTGTCTTCGGCGTACACACAAATGCACTATTTTTTTTTCTTCCAGCATTGTGTTAATGAGGAAATTAGATTATAATTTGTCTTTGTCAGGACTCAATCATTAGCCAAGATACCGTTGACCCCAGTGACAATGTTTCCCATGAGTAATAGCGAATCAATCGCTCATTGCCAAAAACAAATACGGCCTTGAAGTAAGCGATAAACATTGAGTCATATAAATTTGTACAACTCAGTAATGAGTTTTATTTCGCACGTTTTGACCATTCCATATCATACAGGTACATAAAAAAGAAACACACACACACACACACACACACACACACACACACACACACACACGAAAGTTGTTCTTTTTTGGATCATTTTGTCGGGGCCCCCTGGATCTCCGAACGGGTCTCCCTATCAGCACCGCATTTGGAAAAAAATATTAAACAAGTCTTTTTACATTAGATTTAAAATTTTCTTCCAGCGCTTTAAAATTATTGTCCTTCTATATATATTTAGAAAAATTACTAACGTGCAGCGACCATGTGAGCGCAGGGCCCGATTTGCAAATCGGTCTAAGACCGACCCTGCTTGTAGGAAGAAAACACCTGCAAGCGAAAGAAGAATTCGAAAGTATAGCATCGATGTTATATTACCTGAACGTTGACTGTCTGGCGATAAGCTGAATGCATACCGTCCACGTTAAATGGAAAATAAAATTAGCAAAGCTCGTCTAAAACAAAGTATGTTTGTCCATTAGTGAAGCCATTTATATTCAGACATTTTGTTATGAAGCATCAGGTACCATTAACGATTCCAAGTGTGTGCTTTTAAAAGCCATACTCTGAAGAACAACAATTCTCTTGACATCTCTTTACATATACTTTACAAAATGTAAATAATCATACTGAAGCGCTATCGCATTGGAATAAGTTTTGCCATTTAAGGAAGCTAGACTAGATATATAAATTACCGTTATGTAATACATAATCTTGTAGACGGATTAGAGCAACGGTCGTTTTAGTTTAGACTGGAAATGTGTTGAAGCTTTGGATTCTTTATTTATTAGTTTTGTTATTCATTCCATGTTCAAAAACAATCTTTTCAATTGATAATTTACTTCAGGCACTAGTGCTCATCTCACACTCTCTCTCTCTCTCTCTCTCTCTCTCTCTCTCTCTCTCTCTCTCTCTCTCTCTCTCTCTATATATATATATATATATATATATATATATATATATATATATATATATATATTGTTACGTGCTTAGGCTCGAATAAGCAGCAACACAGAAAGAGTGAAAACTAACAAGCTTGTATAAAGCTTTAACAATGATTTTTATTAAGTACAATTATTTTCATAAAGTAAATAAACTTACAGTTTTAGAGAATCAAATCCAACATTAATCCAATATAGAATTCACAAAATAATCCACTAATGGAATTGTAAGAGTCCTGATAAATAAATGTTCTAATAGTTCCAGGTTCGAATCTTGACGATGTAATCCAAAATGACTGACAATGTTACGTGATGCAGTTCTTGTTTAATTTATCATCCACATGAATTATGAGCACATGTTTTCTCCTCCAAATAGATAATAAATCCTCTTTCTTCAATGAATTGACACAAAGTCCAGAACAAGATAATAAAAATTAAACTCAAACAGAAAATACACAACTAATATCTTAAAGCCCAAAATTCTACTGATTTGTTATATCCCGAACAACAGTTCTTATACTTGTTTTTTTTTAAGTAAACAAGTGATCACGTGATTTTCTAGAAATTGATAGAGGTTCATGGAAGGTCACAGAAAGAGACTGCCTTCAAAAAGTCACGTGTTAAAAGAATGATCCAGAAGAAAAACCATCCCCAATAACTAAAAATATAAAGATGCCCTTGAAATTAACCAAAAGTTTTAAAGACCTGTTTATCAATCTGAAGCAAGGTCAGATAATGAAGTAAACAAGCCAAGGTCAGCCTGTTTACAACTAGAATCTAGGTCAGCCTGAATTTTCTAGAAAAAATCTCCCAATTAATGAATATTAAACCTTAAATGACAAATTTGGATTTAACAATAAAAAATAAAAAAATTAAATCCAATAGCCGTAACAATATATATATATATATATATATATATATATATATATATATATATATATATATATATATATATATATATATATATATATATATATATATGACGTATTGATGACTTCTCCGTTCTGCTTATGACCAAATTGATGAAAAGGTATTCCAAAATTTATTAATGAAGAAACCAAATATATACGAAATTGAAAGTACTCAGTACTTCATAAGATATAATAGATTTCAGCCAATGAGCAGAATATACAATTTACGTATTGGAAGTATGTTCGCATACTATTCGGCACAATGATCATATTTATATTTCAAGTAGATGCAAAGATTCGGATCCCTCCGAGTTTTCCTGACCGCTTAACATCAATAACTTTAACTCCGTATAAACTAATTTTAAAAGGAGTTTAGAAATGGTAGTTCAGCTGCCTGGTCTGGCGCTCAGCATTAAGAGGTTAGTGTTAGGACTATTCGGCGTGGTGGCAAGATAATGTGACTGGTAGGACACGATGCTACATGTCTGCAGCATGATGCCGCAGTACTAAATACCATTATAAACTAACACACTGCAGAATCGTAACGATATAACTCAAATTGTCAAAGGTACGTTAAAAATCTAAATTATACTGACACGCATGCACTCACAAATACACACAAATGTTATGATTTTACGTGGTATCTTAGAATGGTATTAGTGTCATATCTGTAGGTAATAAAATATTCTGAAGAAAACGTAATGAAGAAGAAAAGAGAAAGCAAACGAGCCCTACATACTCTAACATAGAGTAAAAGAAGAAAAAAAATAAATAATTAAAACACAACCCATAGACACAAAATCAGTCAGAAAATTGAAAAATATTAGAGGGTCGAGAACATTAGCTGAAACAATTTTGTTCATTGAATATATATCCGGACTTCCGTTTAATTAGCGCATAACTAATTACGAGAAAGTATCACATATCCAGAGTATGTATCAAGATGTATTTGTATATTTCCGCTGAGGGAGACTACTCATGTCTGTTAGACTATTTATTTCAGACATTAATTTAGTAACTATACTAATGGCAAAATTACAACTGTAACAGGCAATTATATAGAGTTAGTTATGGTGCCTATTCGTCTCTGTTCTGGTGATCACCCTCTGGTTAGTGTGTCTGACAGTGACTGGCGAGTTAGAATCCATCCCAAACCATCCCATGCAGGCTGCCATGGCTTGTCTTCAGGAATGACACATTTCTACTTGCAATTGTAAATGCTTTCGTGTCCTGATATGCCCTCAAAGACAGCCTAGTCTTATAACGCTTACCAACAAATTGATGGAGATTATACATGTCACCCATAGTGACCATATATCTCCCGTCAATTACGAAGATCTTCTACTCAATTACGAATAAAAGGATGCTAAGATTGGAAGCAAATTTGGTATGGATCTTTAATTTAAGAAGACGTATGTCATCGTCGTTGTTCAAATACTACGCGAAACTATTGCGCATTTATGCCGTTGATTTGACCTAACTTGACCATTGCTGAAATATATATGCTGTCTTAAAGTGAACAATATTGCTGGGGTAGATATGTCTTACGAAAACGTTTTTATAGCATACCTACATAATATAATTTTGATTGTTAATGCTGTCATACTTGTCCTTCCTTCTATGTATGCCTTTCTTTCGATGATAATAGGAATGTGTAGAAGTTTTCGTATAGATAATATATCTTTCCAAAAACTAGTTTAGATCATTTCATGACAAGATATAAAATGAAGTCATTATTGCAAAGACATAACAAGCTTTCCGTCATCTTTCAGACCTAACGAATGACCGGTACAGAAAGTAAGCTATTTATAGATCATGGTTGCCACAATCCTGTTGCTGAGTCTGATTTAAATAACCAATATATAACATGTTACTTCATCCGCCATTACAACATGTTACTTCATCCGCCATTACAACATGTTACTTCATCCGCCATTACAACATGTTACTTCATCCGCCATTACAACATGTTACTTCATCCGCCATTACAACATGTTACTTCATCCGCCATTACAACATGTTACTTCATCCGCCATTATAACATGTTACTTCATCCGCCATTACAACATGTTACTTCATCCGCCATTACAAAAAATATTGCTTTTTAAGCACTGGATGGCTCTTATGGTGTGAGGCCATTCTTAAAATTTGTGCTCTCTATTTACACCTTGTAACATAAACAAAGTGAAACCTGCAATATAAGGATAGTTAACAAAGAAATGATTTCCCTTGAGCTGAAAATGAAATTCGGTATACACGTATATTATTGTGAATTCGATCCTCAAAATGCCCATAACTGTTATATCACAAGTTCAACATTGTAGAATGTTCCGAATGAATTCCAATAGTCTTGAATGTCTTGTTGTACTGTAATGTTGTAATCCAGATTATCTTTAAATGAGTTCTCAATAATTCCAAAGAAGCATTTTAGTCTATGATGTCCAAGAGCACTCTGTAAAACCAATGAATGATTAAATAAATAATTCATATCAAATTTATCTGAATACAATTATGCTAGACGATAATACATTAATACATGGAGAAAAGTAGATAAAGGAAAAATACAACGAAGAAAGAAAGGATAGACTAAGAGCAAACAGAGAAATTAATTGACAAAATAGGAACAGACATAATAAATGATTCAAACAGGGCGAGACATGTTTTAAATGAAACTGTATAACTTGGGTACTGTATTAATGTCGGTGATATTAGCGACCGTTTTATTATTTATAAATCTTCTCTTTCGTCCGTCCTATAGCTTCATCCGTTTTCCTCTTAGAAGACACATACTATGATAATTAACAAAATTAGCCCCATTTTGCAGAGCCAAGGTGCTGATATCTCTTAGATCAACGGATACAATTGCTACCTGGGAAATCGATTCCATTGTTCTGATTAGGATTTGACATGCTTGATCTCGTTAACCTCTCCTTGCAGGAGCATTGGCTGGATTTCTACTATAACTGCTCGACGCAGTTATGGCGACCAGATTTCACGTAACTGCATTATGGTTTGTCTTACCTCTTTCTTGTTACGGTCGCAGAAGGAACACGTTTTGTCTTCGTGTACCCGTTTATTGTTTAGCTGGTTGATTTCATTGCATGGCATTGAATTAAGTAGTCAATATTTATATTTCATTTTATATAGAGAATATTCTTATTTAGTGCAGTGTTTGGCATATCTACTTACAGTGTACATATAACTGGGTGTCAACAGGTGTCTGTGTTTGATAGCTCTTTGACGCCACTCCGAAGATAAAGGGAAATTGTTATACAAGTGTTATGGACAATGTTAGTGACACACTCTGTACTAATATCCATATGGGAGACTGTTAGGATCACAAATGTTTGAACATTGAGTACATGTCGTCATTAGAAGGTCGGTTGATCATCGCAAAAGCTACGAAAATCGAAGTTGAGACTGAAATGGTTGGCTTGTGTACATATAATTTTAATGAATGAATTGATTCTAGTTAATGATATTTGATCAATGCAATCATTATTGAGTAATATTTCACACTTCTTGATCTTTCAATACAAAGTTCTTAATTTGGATGGAAGTTTTAGAAAAGTGATATTAATATAATATAATATAATATAATATAATATAATATAATATAATATAATATAATATAATATAATATAATATAATATAACATAAGTTGTGTCTTCATCCTGTTCAAAATACTGATGGCAGTAATCAAAGTACTTGAGCAATTTAGCTTGAATTAGTCTAATACTATGCTTTTTAAACTCAATTTAAAATCAAATAAATTGTTCGTTCTACCATACCAGCCGAAGAGAGGAGATATATGTTAATAACACTTAGCAGAAAACATGATGTACATTGACAGCCATTTGTATCGAACGTACGAAGATCTATCTGCACTCTGTATCTGTAAGCGTCAAGTAACACCTAATTGCAGTCTATACGATACACTGGCAGTATGAACATACGATATCGGTGAAACATCGATCGATCGATCGATCGAGAGAGAGAGAGAGAGAGAGAGAGAGAGAGAGATTGAGAGAGTTTAGGACTAAATTAATAACTCAAACACAATGTGTGAAAAATGAAAATGTATTAACTTAATTAGTAAAGAAAAATGTATGATGTAAAAACACAATGATTCTCACACACTCTCAACATACAATTGATGCAATCACTCTATACTAACATGCACACATTGAAAATAAACCAATAATATTATATCTATCTGATACACAGATATTCACATAATTTCACGTATAGACTAAGCATGAGATTCAAACAATCTCAAGTTTTCAAATGCGTTTCAAATGTTCTGTACTGTCAGTAATATTAAAAAATCTCCTTGAATTAAAAAAGATGCAAAATAATTTTATGCAAATACAAATATACCAATTGAAACAACAATTGGAATAAACATATGCTTCTTGATCCTTGTACAGTCGCACGATTCACACACCGATAAACCGCACAGAGAGAGAGAGAGAGAGAGAGAGAGAGAGAGAGAGAGAGAGAGAGAGAGAGAGAGAGAGAGAGAGAGAGAGAGATTCCAGTCAATACCATATGTTTCTAGATAAATGGTTCAACAGTGCGTTTTAGACGTCAAACTAAATGCAGTAATCGCTGTATATACCGTGCATTTCAAAGGAAAGGACCAACCGTATGTGGGACATCAAGCGAAATAGTTATCCCGGTCTATATTATATTTTGTTAAGAAGTATGAACCAAATGATTACGTGAAACCTCAAGCGAAGTACAGTGACCACAGCCTTTACCATACGTTTTAAAAGGTAGGGGCTAACTACGTGAGACATCAAGCGAAGTCGAGTCCATACCGTACGTTTCAAGAAGTGTGGTCGAATTGTATCGGTGAGACATCAATCGAAATATTAATCGCCGTTTATATCACACATTGCAAGACATGAGGTCAATTGTATCGGTCAATTGTATCGGTCAAACATTAAGTGAAGAATAGAAAAATAGCGATTGCAGTCCATCTCATATTTCAGAGGATGAGAGGGGGCGTGCGTCTTATGAGATAGAAATGTGAACGTTTTGGTTGCTTAGTGTTTTATATCTGGAATAATCGCGTTAAAATGTAGTGGCGTATAAGAAGGAAATATAAACAAACAAATCCATTGCATCAAATACTGGCAGACTGGTGCATACTTACTTAATAACTGTCCTGGAATCAAAGTCTACAAAATTCAGGTCCAGTCACAGCTACTTATTTAAATGAGCTGGATGTATTGCGCATGCTTGTACGCAGTTTCATGTTGAAGTAAACAAAGAGACGCAGAAATAAGGTTAACGTAGGCTCATTTTCATAATTCAAGCTTTATCCAGACTTTTGCTGCATAAAGACAACATTTTCTGATTGATTTAAAATTTCTTGTCTGAAAAAAAAATTGTCACTTTTAACGAAAAAAATTAAAATTATAAATAAATTTTTAAAAAAAAAATAAAATAAATACAAATAAATAATAAAACAGAAGTATTAAAAACGTAGTTACACTAAAATGCAAAAGTAAGACTTATTATACCAATATTGAAAAAAGATTTTCATTACGCAGATATTATTTTGATTACGCTATATGTTCTGTTCTTAACTTTCACACACCTTTGGGATAACATCATGAATGATTCTGATATTTATGTTAGATGCTATTCCGCTGTCATTTTCTAACTATTTGTGATTACTAGTTACAACCATACCAGTATGAAATTCCTGGTATTTGGAGTGAGGAGGAGTGGGGTTAAAACTCAACAATTTTTAAAGATCTACGAGAAGAAAATGACTTTAATGATGTCTCCAGAAATACTGGGCAAAATGATCTGTGGCACTATAAGGAGTTAAAACGCAGTGGTCTAAGTTAGTGAAACCAGTAAATTGACAGCCGAGCAAATCCATTGTACAAAAGAGTAAATAACTTTATAGAACACGTCCCAGATCCTTGATCGGATTTGGGTATTAATCTCACAGATGATGACACTGGTTACATTCCGTGAGTAACGTGAGCAACGTGAGTCCAACAGCAAGCTGTTCACGCCCAGATCTGCTGGCACTATTACGTATATTTGATTTAAGTCATTTATTTTTGTTTTAATTGTTCGTTTGTCAGATTCAAATTTGCCATTTTTTAAGTTTAAAATTCATTCATTGGGAGATATTTTATTTTAGAAAGTGGGATGACCTGTACTCTACGAATAAACACTAGATGTTGACCTCATTTATGACCTGGCTTCAGAGTTGTAAACATGCTTTTAAAATGATTGGTTGATTCCAAGGACATTATGGAGCTTTGTTATAAACATCTTTCTAATTTTAGTTCTTGAGAGTAAAAATAACTGATTCTCATCTGGGTCATACGGTGTGCACGAGATTTTTTGAACGTAAATTTGTTCTAAAGATTCTATAAGATCATGTGACCCCTTCCTTGTTTACGTAAAAACAGGTATATAAATTATGTTTTAGAGCCAACTATTTAGTAGAAGTTGGGCTGTTAGAATACTACGTTGTATTGTTTTGAGTTATTTTAAATTACATTGTACTGGAAATTATTTCAATTCGTTTGGATCAAGAGGATTTATTTTGTTATTTATCTGGAAAATAATTGTGCTCATTGAATTTCATAAGACCAGAACTGACTTCATCACGTGACATCGTCTTCCATCTTGGATGCTTCACTAAGATTCGAACTGGGAATTATTAGGATATTTTATTACGAGGACTTTTGCAATTTCACTAGTGGATTATATTTTAAATTATTTTTGGATTAATTTTGGAATTGATTCTTAAAACCGTAAGTTTATTTTTCTTTTCTGGAAAATATTTATGCTCAATAAATTGCTTATTAAGTTTTTACAAGCTTGTTATTTTCACTAATTCTATGTTACTGTTTATTCGAGCCTAAGCAAGTAACAGCACATAATAGGCCAGCAACTGTCGGCCAATACAATTTGTTTGGAGTAATACATGGAACAACACCATAAACTCCAATCTGCCCGTGTATTATGCGTTGGTAGATCGGGGTTTGCGCTGCTTGTATTTGGACTCACTTAAATCTAGTGTCCTGACAGTCCGTTCACTGTCATCGATAATAATGTGTTTTCCTCGTCGCAGCAAAAATTGGGAATGGTGAAAACAAATTGTCATGACTGACCTTACTATTAAAGATGTCAACTAAAAATGAGACGAAACGTGCGTGCGCATGTGTCCGTCTATGTCTGAAGTGTGGCAGTTTAGAGCGAAGTCAGAACTTTGGCATATATGTAGCATCATGTCCCACCCATTCACGTTATCCAGACAACATGGCATATATGTAGCATCATGTCCCACCCATTCAAGTTATTCAGACAACATGGCATATATGTAGCATCATGTCCCACCCATTCACGTGACAACATGCCGACCAGCTTTAACACTAACCTCTTAATCCTGAGCTCCAAGCCAGGCAGATGCATGTATGATGTGTATAAGTATTTGATGTGATTCGCCCGGGATTCGAACCCGATCCCTCTCGCATCTGTACAACTAAATGTAGACGATATATTATTTTGTCTGGCGGCATGTTATCGCATACACAATTTCACTATATCCTTATGGTTATATGTGTATATTGACTAAACAGCCATTGATCGGCTGAGGCTTAACTCCCGTCAAAATTACCAACACGACCTCTGTTTCCGGCGGAATAAAGGCACTTGGTCTTCTGTAGTTATCTCCTTCATCTTGGGAATAACTTTATCACATTATGTTCTCACATAGTTTATAAACCTTGATCTTTTAAAATATTAGAAATATTCGTTAATGTTTTAGACCTAATACATAACTGGTAATATATAAGCTTTAATTTACCAAGGTCAAACGTTGACGGCATACTATGGAGTCTACCAAGTTTGGCAAAGATCATTACGCCTAATTGAACTACAGCGTTGAGTAACATTTGGCTATGCCATTGTTTCTTTTGATGCTATTAGACGTTGAGATTACGAATGAAGAATATCAACATACACAGTTCCGATAAATATCACGTGATAATACTTGTACGTATGAACAGCAATAGCTTTGCGAAATACGTATGAACAGCAATAGCTTTGCGAAATACGTATGAACAGCAATAGCTTTGCGAAATACGTATGAACAGCAATAGCTTTGCGAAATACGTATGAACAGCAATAGCTTTGCGAAATACGTATGAACAGCAATAGCTTTGCGAAATACGCAGTATAAATATGTATCTATGGTACTTATAAATAGTACGCTGCTAAGAAGATAGAAATAAAAGGAAACATTTTCAAAACGAAGATAAATTGATAAGAAGTGTATGTGATTCAATTATTGTAGCAAGCAATAGCAATAAACTATAGGACAATTAAAAATAAATCCTTAATTAGGGATTACATACCATTGCTACTGGATTCCCAATAAGGACAGGCCTATTTCTAAGTTTTATATGTATGTATGTATGTATGTATGTATGTATGTATGTATGTATGTATGTATGTATGTATGTATGTATGTATGTATGTATGTATGTATGTATGTATGTATGTATGTATGTATGCACGTACGTACGCACGTACGTACGTATGTAATGTATATACGTTCCCATGTATGATCAGTGTAATGATTTCTATAATCCTGGCATTTTAAACATTGTTTTCTTGTTCTTTTTTTTTCCACTTCGCTGAAATGATGTCTCCTTCCATCTGACACGACATCTTCATATCATTCTGTTATCTTGAGAGGAAAAGTTTCAGAACCAGTTCTATCTTAGCGCATGAACAACTGAGTTATAATACTTTAAATGTATTCATAAACACACACATCGTACAACCACGGCAAGATTTTGATTTCAGATTGTCGATGATTTTTCCCCAAAAAGTATTGCATTAACATGAAGAATACAATTTTTAGGAAGCTTAAAGATCATATGGCACCAATAGGTCTGCTCCACCAAATCTCGACAACACGAGTGCCATAATCCTCGTCATAAGCCATTTGTCTGCAGGATTCGCAACCGTCATGATGAGACACACGTCGCAGCAACTTTCATATCGAATGCATACGATCTGTTTTCCCCGAGTGGTTCAGAAAAATAGTATTAGCAACATACAAAATACAATAAATATGAATTAAAGTTAATCGCTAAAAAACGAAAAGGGAATAAATCATATATGCATACTAGATTGATTGTCTTTAGCGATTTTGCAGCATTCTGTAGAGTGTATACACATTTGCAAATAGATCTCATTATTACCAACATGTGAGATATATTAGCAGCAGTCACGAGTTGTCGAACCCTTCAAAGCAACAGTTCGAATGACAGTTGTAAAATAACAGTGTTCTTAGAGACTTAATATCTAGTCGTTTTGTTTTCTTTTCTTGTCGGTGGGTACTGGCTTTCATCTATGAACCAGGACATTAATAAGAAAACTGTTTACTGCTAGCTATTTTTTAAAAGGTTTTTTGTTTATTTCTGTTGACCAGACTGGTTCATTCTTGATACAAATAATAGCAATAGTATTTCTTTGCTATCTGTATAGCAGTCTGACATTTTTTCTCTGAATAAAATTTTGGTGTGACTGTGTGATCTATGATATTTGGCGTTACAGATCGAACATAATATCTCTAATTCGTCGACGTGGGGTCTTATACTAAGCCAGAACAACGTGGGCATGTGAAACAGAATTGCCAGTATATTCCCTGGGTTCGCCCGGGTTTTTCCTCCTCCAAATATACAAAAGCCGTATTGGACCTATCCTGTGCTGAATAAATGACGTTAAAGCAAACAATATAATAATAGCATTCTTTTAAACCTATGAAAAAATGGCAACCTTGCTCCCTTGCAACTCGACTACGTATACTGTAAATGAGAAGATGGAGACAAAGAAAAATAACGCTTTGCATGTAAATACTCCTCATTGTTTCTTTATATATTTATTTCCAGAGCGTCCATTAGATACATTAGCAAACATTGATTTGAAAATATACACTAGGGACAGACCATTTATTTTTAACAGTGGCCTGAGGAGGGGTGAAGTTCTTGGGAATTAATATCGGCCGCCAAAAATATTGAAAAAAATTACAAGAACGAAGACCAAGAAAAACATGATGAAAAACAAGAAGATAAGAAAATAACAAGATGAACAATAAGAAGAACAATAGAATAACAAGAATACACAAATATTTTGGGGGGCACAATTCACTTACGATAAAATAACAAAGACAAATCTGATTGCGGAAGTTTCATTGAAGTACACAGTTTCCTCCGGAATGAGTTATTTGGCTTGAGTCGCCATGATATGACAAGTAGAGACTACTGGAGATTTTTATGATTTTTTTTTTTTGGGGGGGGGGAGGGGGTCCGCCTAATCATTAACAAACATTGGTGAATTTAAGCCAATGATTGGTCTTTCTTTGCACTTTAATCATGTTACTGCATAACTAATACGGAATCCGGCTTACAATACCTTGAGTGTTAACTGTTTTTTTTTTTTCCTGTTGCGTTGTCGGAATAGAGAAATGACATGATAAGCACAAAAATAGTATGCAAATCTAATTAATTTTTTCCTCTTGCTCCATCAAACATTTGCATGCGGCAAACATTGTGCTTAGATGGGAGATATCTGGTTTCCGCTCATTGGGCTTTCCATGACGTGCCACCTGATCTAAGGGCCAGCACTTCTGAATAATTAGATAGTAGCCTATGATTTTATCAAGATATTTGTCGAAGTTGCAAAGTAATTGGATATTGGGAAAATTGTACACAACAAACACAATAGCAGCCACATGCATGTTAAACGAGGATTCCTATGAGTGCCATAATTCTTTAACTCTGCTTTTGATTCGGAGTTTCTACAAGAAATAGACCGAACTCGGAGTGGATCCGCCATTCTCATCGTTGCAAATACAGCGTTGCACTAAAATAGCGTGAAAGTATGTCTTGTTTTTATTTTAACATTCGATTCACACAGTCGGAAATAATGTGCATCTGAATGTAGCATGATGTCCTACATGGTCACATTATCTTGACACCAGTACAACCCGTCCTAACACTAACATCTTAATGCTGAGCTCCAAGCCAGTCAGCTGTTAGTACCATTTTTTTAAGTCTTTGGTATGACTCAGCCGGTTTTGGAACCCGGGCCCTCCCGCATCCGAGGCGGATGCCATAACAGCTTGGCCACCGGAGCGGTCCATTCTATATTTGTCTTCTAGTTGTGTGTGTGTGTATGTGTATGTGCGTGCGTGTGTCCATAAGTGTGTGCATATGTGCGTACGTGTGTGGAACAAATACACAGTATATACTGAAAATATTCCAATGCGGAATCGCCATACAAGAGACGAGAGGTTATATATATTTCAAAATCGATAGTATACATAGAAACAGTCTAATTTTGCATTTCGATAAACACTAATCAGTTCAAATTGTTGGGGAGTCCATATTTTTTTCGATTTTGTTTCATTTCTAGACTACAATTGTGTATTTAATCTGTCACAAATCTATAACTTTTTATACGGTATTGTTTCCGGTGTGTATTTTCCACTGTGTACTAACGCATAGTTTAAGATACGACTATTTTACTGTACCTGCGTCATACAATGTCTAATTGTTTCGTACATGTGTGGTCATGTGGTAGTAGATACTCCCCGTTTTGCCAGTACTCGGTGTTCTGAGCCATGTGATTGACTTGAATATGCGTCTCGAAGTGTTCTTTTTCCACATGTCCATTGATTTGCCCGTTCATCTTTCCTTCTTCTTTAATATTGTCGAGCAACTGAAGGACTTTTGGATGTGAAACCCACAATGACAAAGCTAGACGACAACGTTTACCAAAACCTTTCCTGCTTATTTCCTGCTCTGTGATGAGTTAGGTTGATACCAATATTTTATGTGATGACGACAAAGCCAACCTTTGGCATCGACTTTTGTGTCGTTATTTTTTCTGTAGAGATTGCAATTGTTTTCCACACAAAAGAACGGAAAATCAGGAAATTAAATTTCATCCAGGAAAACAATTACTGGCATTTGTTTTGGGTTGATAAAACCATTATCAAGCCTCAGAAAATGGAAAGCCACTAATTCAAGGTGATAAAGCGACTAATTAAAGGTGATAAAGTCGAAACCTAATTTGTGTGCTGTATCTATTGACTTTATCGCGCTTTCCTATATGTGTGCATTTGTTTGAAAAAGTCACGTATACAATTAACTGTTCACTTTTTTTCCATGCATATTGCAACCATCCAGAAAATGGGTTTACGATATTTGTATTCTTTGAAAGATTTATTATGTTGCTGATGCGAGTTAGTATGCATTTTCCGTCGAGAAGGAATCCTTTGAAAACCTATTATCCTGTATTATCGGAAATATTATCCAATTAAAGGGCTCATATCAGCGTCTGATTACTTCGGTGTAGCGGTTGCTTTTAATAGATATATATCGGCAAATTGAACACGTATTCAACTAGCCCTAAAAAGTGACTATTAGCCAAACAGAAGAGTACATTTTTAGGTATTATATTACATAGGAAAATCTCAAACGGGTTTTCATCAAATAGGGATAGAAAAATAATAGAAAATTTCGACTGAATAACATAGTGAGAGACCGGAATGTCAACACTGTTGTAACTCATAATCGGTTTGACTCCTTCAGCGGTTTCAGCTTTTTTTCACGACCTAAAACGTGAATGTACTGGAATTGAAAGAAGACTTCTGACATATGTTTTGAACGTAGAATGGGACGAAAATATTTTTTTTATTCCAGCGTCACTAGCAATGAGTCTCACATATTGCGTCAAACAAGCAGTTATATTGTATCTTTTAGTAAGGTTTCAGATCTTGAAATCCTCTTGTCTGCGGCTAAAAATGAGATAAATTCTCTCGCACAGTGGCACACATAATTAATAATTTAACCCCACTGGAAAGACAGTCGCTGAAACAAAGCGACATGGAAGATAGCGTCATCAAGCCAGCAGACAAGAGGTACTGTGTTGTTGGTATGATTATGTATGACTACAACTTCGTGTGAGACATTAAAAGACATGCATAAACTGTACACATAAACTGTACACCTAAACTGTACACCTAAACTGTACACATAAACTGTACACATAAACTGTACACATAAACTGTACACATTAATCCCAAAATACTAGCGTACCTTCTACAAGTGTACTCAAAACCAGGGATATTTTATTTTCTTCCTAAAATACACAAATAAATTAGTCTTTGGATGCCAAATGTCTCAGTAAAAATAGCCATCTGACTGGTAAAAATATCTAAATTCGATGAATTTTTCATTCCGCCTTTCGTGGTTAAACTGCCGTCATATAGCCGAGTTATCATGGATTATCTCAACAAACCACCACAACGTAACCTCTCATTTAAAACTCGGCTCGTAACCATGGATTCCTTATGCACAATAAAATTACACGAGGAAATATCCCAACATGCACTGAAGCATAAGATAGCTGATCTCATTCATCCTTTCAAACATCCTGTGTAGTCAAATTTTAAACACAGGTTCTCAGGCTAACAATTCTGTGTTCAACAAAATGCACTTCTTTTCAATTAACGGGACTGCAGTAAGTACTAAAACGACACCTTCCAGTGCCAATAGTCGTTGTAAAACTAGAAGTACTAAAACGACACCTTCCAGTGCCAATAGTCGTTGTAAAACTAGAGCAACAACTTCTCAGCGAATGGTCATATAGACATCTCAACATTTGTAGATTCATTGACGACATCAAATCGAAAAATATCGAAATATGTGACAGTTTTAAAAGATTTTTTTTTCTTTAAAACTATGATTACATTTATGTCGGAGTCATCGAACATGTCCAGCATCAATTTGGATACACAATCCCTCCTTCAGGAGGGGAAATTAAAACCTGGCCTATACTCTAAGCCTGTTGTTTCTAATCAGTATCTACTCCCTTCAAGTTGCCATACCAATCTCCACACGTAATAAAAATCTCCCGTACGGTACGTGCATTCGAACCAAACGCATATTCTCTAAATCCTACACGGTTTAAAAGAGACATATTTGCAGCTCAAGGGGCACCTTAGACGGATAGGTTACAGAAGGGGCTACATTGAGGAAGCTATTAATACAACTAGACTCTTAGTCAATGGAACGCTCATGAACTATACAATTAATAAAGCCAAGAACACCTTTCATGCCATCTTTTCATATCGATGCCCAAACATATAAAGGATTGTACACAAGCATTTTTACCATACTGGGTCGTCCGAACGTCTCAAGGTTATATCTCAAGACGTTTCGTTTTTTTGTGTTACTCTGAACTACAATTCTAAAGGGCCATCTATTCCGCGTCAGGGTAACTTCTAACAACCCCCCCTCCCCCCAATATTCAGGTACATACCGCTGCACAGACGAGCCTTGCCTAATTTGCAAACATATGCCTGAAAACAGATCTTTCAGAAGCTCAACAATGGGAGATTTTACTTCACGATCAATCAGAAGTTAGGCCGTCAAGCCAATAATACAATTTATCTTCTGACATGCAAGATCTGTACCATTCGATATGATGGCGAAACCATTGATTTCAGAAAGTGAATGAATAATCACAAAAGCCATCTTTATAACAAGGCAACGCACAAGTCACCAAAAATTACATTTCGAATTGGACATTGTCGAGTTTCTCGAAATGTTACCGATTTAATTAAACATAGGGTTTACCAACACTTATCGTAGGGAATACTACAATTGGAAACTCATTCAGAATTTGACCTAAATGACAAAATATAAATACTACAATTGGAAACTCATTCAGAATTTGACCTAAATGACAAAATATAAATACTACAATTGGAAACTCATTCAGAATTTGACCTAAATGACAAAATATAAATACTACAATTGGAAACTCATTCAGAATTTGACCTAAATGACAAAATATAAAGTTAGCGTTGCAGCTTAGTCATAATTACAACCTGTCATCAGGTTTTCCCACCTCGTGAACTTCGTGCTAATATCTATCTAAGTAATTACATTTATTATCAAATTTTTATCTTCATTATTTCTTCTTCTTCTTCTTCTTCTTCTTCTTCTTCTTCTTCTTCTTCTTCTTCTTATTATTATTATTATTATTATTATGGTTCTGGTCCATTACCAAGAACCGTCGTGCATAGTTCTACCGGGATATAATTTTTGGCGTCGATCTATCACCATGCTGTGTACTTAAAATTTGTTCACAACTTTGAATTAGGTCTCGCTGGACAGTTGATCTTTCGAATTTTCATGCGACAATGACTTATTGAGAAAAATTTTACACTGAAGATACAAATGAAAACAAACAATTAATGCTTTTTGTAGAAAGAATGCGTGTAAGATTTTGACTGCAGCAATCAGGTTAATTCCTTATACAAATCGTGGCTTTTATTATGAACCAACACTGCTACCAACCCCTCTTTGTACATTCATTTTTGACAAGAAAGAGCTATTTGGAATATGTTCCTGTGACAAGGCGGCTAAGTAAATCAGGATGTGTATCATGCATGAATAAAGTTTTCTAGCACTGTAACAAATCAGCATACTTTTCATCACCCCTCAACCATCTCGATATTTAGATATTTATCTCTGTAGCCGACGTACGTAAATACGTAAGCCAAGTCGGCTGTTCAGTTGCAGGTACATTAGTTATTCAGGTTCATTACGAAATAATTAATTTGCATAAACGTTCCCGCACGTCTACCATCTTATGTATCTATATTTTAATAACTATCATCTGATTTTCTATATTTTCAGTTGACCGAGACAATGCAGTTCCATGCAACAATGATTCTGTGTGTAAGCATAACACACTTGAAACGATCTGTCGACCCATGCCTAATGATACCAACTCAGGATACTGTCTATGTGTCAAGTCCCTCACGGTACTTACGAAAGAAAAGGAGTGCCCTCCTCCCGCAGGTGATAAACTCGTTTTGTCTTACTGGATCTCTCGTTTCAGGATATCTATATACTCTCAAAGCTGCTCTAACTCCAAAAATGCCTCCTTAAATAAAATGGCTTATGTGTTCTTTGTAGATAATACTTATTCATATCAATTGCCTCACCTACAACTGGATTTTACTACTTTGGATGAATCATACAATCGTAATATAATGTTATCTCAATTATTTATTAAAATATACCAGCAGCAAAATTTGCAATGCAAATTACATTTAAAAATATTAATTATATTTTCTTCCCTACAGAAACATCGAGTTTCTGAATTTATTTATAGTCTTGTTTTTAATTAATAGTTCAAATACTTGTTTCTCCCCACCCACCACACCCCAACCACAAAAACAAACACTGTGTGGTCAAAAACACCATGAACGGGTGACTCGAAAGATACCCTAAATTCGCTAACGTGTACATTTTCTGACTTGACAAATTGAAACATGTCCAACAGCTTCGTTCCAGGTAATAATAAGCAGAAATATTAACAACTGAATGCGCACATTTAAGAAATCCCTTCCGAAACTTTGCTTTATTTGTTCGCCATGAAAAAGCTTGATGTTTAGCCATCTCAAGTTTGTCTAAGTGGGGGGGGGGGGGGGTTCTTGTTTTAATGTCATTAAACCGAACAAATGTAAAAACAGAAATAGTTTTGAAGCAGAGCTCAAGGAGGTACGAAAATCAATATTTTAGCCGGCCCGTGTCACAATGAGCTTAATCGTCCAAATATATCAAAGATAATGAATAGAAAACGGATTCTTTCTACATATGTAAAGAGAATTATTCCGGGAAATTTTAAAAGCTTTTGTTTTATCTTCAGTATGCACTGAGAAAAAGTGTAATTATAGAATTCTACTAAAACATTTTTATTCGTATTTTTAAACCAGTACTGCTGTTTGTGTTAGCATAAATCATTTGCCATAGTATCCGTCTTTTGAAAAGAAACAAATTAAACAGGAAATATATTTGACGAACAATAGCACAAATGCAAGAGCAGGAAAGTTTCCTCTTTCAGATTATAAATATTATAATTTTCAGAATCTACTGCGCCAAAATCTGGTGATGGTACAGAACATGACGGCGTAATATACCTTCAACCGTTTTTCAAACCAGACACGAATCACACCAATGGTGGACCATTAAAAAACGACCTGTGGAAAAGTTCCCATACTACAACAAATCAGGTGCATTTGACTTCGTTTTCAGGTGTTGTTAAGCATTGAGTTTAAACGAATACTTATGTTGATAGAGGCGGATTATCATAGCTGGTCAAGTTTGTTTTGTGTCCACACCTGTTTATATCAATAAAATTCACACGTTCAATTACTGTTCATTATTGAACACTAAAAATAATAATTGTTTAAGAAAAGGCAATATACACATGCACCAATGTCACTTCTTTGTATTTTTTTTCCTTCTTCTTCTTCTTCTTCTTCTTCTTAGTAGTAGTAGTAGTAGTAGTAGTAGTAGTAGTAGTAGCATTAAAGCAGATGATGTGCGATTGTCAGTCTATCCTTCATCAAACTGTCGTAATAAGAATGAGTCATATTTCATTGTTGCAAAGGTATGCATTTCATATCATTAATATACTTTTTCGGTGCGTCGTTTATGTCGTGTTTCTGGTTCATATTCTTAGCTTAATTCTAACGTGTTCCTTCACGTAAACATATTATGTTTTAAATTATACCCTTTATTATACCTTTAATTAGAACATAAATCTGTAATGATGTTACATTTCAGTAAGTATATTTGCTGTTCTTGGTGTTTACTTATTCGAAACATTTAGGTTGGTTAGTTTAATATACCTTACCTTCTCATTTTGTAAAATATTGAAACTTATCTTTAATTTACCAGTTTAGAATGTAAAATAAAATAAGCTGCTTTTATTCAAGTAGGGCTATTAACATGTTTCTATATTGCAAATCCCTATTACATTGAATAGGTATTGCCCACCACACCTCTATCCCACTGTCTCCACTCCTAGCCACACTACTGCACCCATGTCGCCCCATCACTTCCATGATGGACAGTGACCCAAGCACCTTCACCAGAATCGATTACCTATATTAGGTATCTTGTTGCTATGCAATACATTTAGAAAACGTGGTAGAACTTTTTTTAAAAGGTGACTGTATTTGATGCTTCTGTACATTTTACCGCTTGTCCCAGCGTAAGGACCCTAAGGCAATAATGGGCAAAATAGAGGCGGATTGTGATACGAAAAGTTAGCCACCAGGTTTCATGAATATCTGCCCAGTGGTTTTAGAGAAATATTTTCGTAGAGACAAACGTGGTTGGTTTTACAAGCAGCCAGACTGACAGAACTTAGTACTATCCCAACCCCTGAAGCTAAATCGCTTAGATAATACAAATTGTATGTGATATTCGTAGGAGTACTTTACAATAAAATACTTACACGCCATTGTGTCAGGTAGAGTTAAATTGCTTAGTTCGTTTCTAGAATAACACTTTCTTGAAGGTCTTATCCATTTTTTCTAATTGTTCTGCGTACAATTTTAATTGAGTCCTGATGAGAAAAATGATAATTATTATAACTGCTTGTCACATGCATTGAACTATTTTTCATGAATTCTTGTTTTTGGTTTCAGAATGTGACTGTAGTCCCAGAACACTCTTCTCGTCCTGATTATACTCTGATGTTAAAAATATTTCCACCGATTGCGGCATTTCTTATCATAACCGCCATTGTTTCTTTTCTTGTAATCCGGAAGTTACGTATTTGCAGTCGACATCGGAAGCGGAAGAAAGGTCCAATGATCAAGGCCTGCGAAGATTTGAAACTGTTGGACAGACTTAATGTAGTCAACAAAAATCCGAGTTATTTTTATCACGTGAGTGGATTATCCGGGAAGCCTATTGAAGTCAAATCAATACCTATAGAGCAAATATGCATACAAGACGTGGTTGGTGAAGGAGCATTCGGTCAAGTTTTCAAAGGTATGGCTTTGAGAGAGTAAACAGCGTTTGTTCTAATGCCTTTTTCAACGTCCGTATAACGTCGTATTTGGTTATGTCTCGCCTATACTAGACTATACTAGCCTATACTAGACTATACTAGACTATACTAGCAAAGACAAATCCTAAGTATCAGACGTTCGTTAACATTGTTTACGGTGTTTTTTAAAGTATATGTGCTTATGTGACTACGCTCAGAAGTGCTAAGAGGGACAGCTGACATACTTATATTGCAGGACAAGATATACTGGTAATTTTATTTTAATGTCCCTATACCCCTTATGCAAGGAAAAGTTAATTCAAAAATTATTGTTTAGTTTCGGTCAACATTTTTCCTATGCTAATTGTTCCCAAACTCCAGCAGGGATTGATATCTGCCTGTTGAATTAGGAAACAACTAAGATCATTTATATACATGTATTTTCTCCTTTACGTACCTCCTCCAAGAAGTTGTTCAAGGCTAATGTGATTAGGAAATCCTGCTTAGTTCTTTGGCTACAGTTTATTCCTTTGTAGATAATCGCACACCCTGCGAATGCAGAATCATACAGCCTCTCATATCATAGGTGTACATCCTTTCTCACCCTTTTTCGCTCATGAATTTCAAGACCATTAGAAAGTGACAACATATTTGTATCATAATCATGCAGGAGAGCAGGCATGATATGGAATGCCTTATGATTTATGGCATGGTGATTTGTTTAAATTCCCTTTGCAAGAAAGGCTTGAGATAGAACTACAAGCCAATATGAATGGGGCATTTGTTTCTAATAGTTTCTGCGTACAGTTTGCTCGTAGGGAGAAGTCTTGGAAGCATGTTAAATATCTTTTAAAGATGTTAGGAAAAAACGATTACAGTCAACTTGTATTGTATGTCCCGTTGATTTAGCAAATACAGATATCAGGATGTTTTAGAAAATTTGAAACAAATTATAGGTGAACGTTTTGAAAGAAGACATTGGGCTCTACGGACCAAGTTTCGGACTTCTTTAAAAGTTCTTGTCCAGATGTATTAACTTCGAAGTCATAACAATACAGTACTTAAGAGCTTTAAGGGATAAATACATTGTACTTAGTGATATCTGTTCGGTCCCATTATTCATTGCCCGAAATTTTCATACACCTCTGAGAATGCGATGCTTTTTACAGATATATTTCAACCATCATATTGGTTTGATGTCTTACATTTTATTATTCACAGATATATAGTTTAGGTGTTCGGAGCGTTTGTTCGCTGGCTTGTATCCAATTTTTTCTCGATGACAGGGTTGATGTACGCAGACGAAAATCGGGAGCACTTTACCCAAATTGCGGTAAAGGTCCTGAAGGAGGGGGTGTCCACAGAGGCCAGAGATGATTTCGAAAGAGAGGTCGAGATTATGAGTGCTTTTGAGCATGACAACATTTTAAAGTTGCTAGGAATAGTTACACCAGGTAATTCTTTTGTTGCGTATGTAATGGTATCTTATAACGTGCCTCACCTTAATAGTGTTACGTGATTGATGTCCATGTTTTATGTCATGTCTATACCCTTCTTCGGTCCAATGTTATTCTTTGGTTCCATGCTCTTCTCTAGTTAATCATATCCTTGCTCTAAAGTCAATTCCGTCAGAATAGTAATATGGATGCAGTTAAGGGAACGTTTTTTTTTTATGTCAATCCACTCGTGTGGGCAGTGGAATTCAGCAACTTCGCTTCAGATATAAACTTGATTGCGCACTATAGCATAGCAATATCTTTCCTTCACCACGCCGGTGCTGGGGATAAAACAACACAAATATAAAAATATTACAAAATGTTTCTGGAATAGTACAGCGAACATACTTTTGTGAACGGTATGGCAAAATAAGATAACAGGAATACCAGTAAAGAAATATATATAGTTCAAATACAAAATATAAACACACTGATTATTTTACAATAGGCACAAATTATAAAATGATCATATATATATATATATATATATATATATATATATATATATATATATATATATATATATATATATATATATATATATATATGTATATATATATATATGTATATATATATATATATATATATATATATATATATATATATATATATATATAGGTCTTGGAAACTACGATCATTTTCAGTCGACAAATATTAACACAAAGATTGTATTTACAGAAATCATACCACAAATCATTTATGCTGGTCTGTTTCTAATGTCATGCCGACTGCAAAATATGGTTGCACCATGTCATACAATGTTATAGGCGCTAAATAGATTGTTATAGCTTGAACGAGTCTAGCTAAAAAGATTGTTATAGCTTGAACCAGTCTAGCTAAAAAAGATTGTTATAGCTTGAACCAGTCTAGCTAAAAAGATTGTTATAGCTTGAACCAGTCTAACTAAATAGATTGTTATAGCTTGAACCAGTCTAGCTACTCATGAACAGTATTGACAAGTAGCGTTAAAAGTGGGAGTGGACTTTTGCAAGCGATCATACCGAAAGAAATGTGAATATCACGATCATTGTTTGTGTGTTTGTTTGTTTGCTGCGTCAGTGTGCTAGCAATGTTTCGAACTTTTATATCGTGACTTTGCATCCTTACAGGGGCTGCATGAATTCAACATTATGCTTCAATTGTGCGATAGTAATTTGATATGTTAGTTTTGTCGTATTGCTACATGATATGTTTGGTAGAGATATTTCTTTGCAAACTATTTCCTATATTTTACTGATCTCATTCTACGCAAGCCCAATTAAACTGTATAGATGAAATTCCCTTAGTTTTGAAGATGTATTTGATTTAAACCATCCTTACAATCTACTCCTAGTAAAATAGAAAAAAAATATTTGATTGACAACTGAAGTATCTGGTAAATTAATGTATATTTTGTTCTTATCCCATTGTTTGTCTCCAGGCAAACATCTTTACCTAGCGCTTATAAACTCAGATTGCTTTATTTAATATTCTCACACCGCCAGTAGATTGTTTCGTCATGTAGCTACCAGCGCATGTAATATATCTGCATGCCACACTGATGAATCTAGTAACCCGTAGCTCATTTTTCATGACAATCTGTCGGACCTACTACCACAAAGCTCGCTATTCATGACAGTACCGGTAGCTCCTTATTCATGACACACGGACAAATCTAGGAGCCCGTAGCTCTTGTTTCATGGTACACTAACGAAGCTAGTATCCCGTAGATCTTCATTCATGACAAATTGATGAACCTAGAACCGCGTAGCTCTTTTGCTATGACAAACAGACGAACCTAGAACCAGGTAGCTCTTTATTCATGATAAATGTGACTAACCTAGTACCCCGTTGCTCTCTATTTACGATACATTTGACGAACCTAGTACCTCGTAGCTTTTTATTCATGACAAATGTCGAAGCTACCATCTACTGCCTGGTTTGAGTGTTTGGACATTGTTGTTTTGGGCAGCGACAACTATGACAGATCAGTAACGTATACTATATGCTGTATCAAAATTGAGTACAAGAATATAATACATGGTAAATGTGGGAACTGAAAAATGTATTGCATTGACCTTTCTTTAATTAGAAATTGCACGTTTTTGGTAACACGAGCAAATTATTTTTGTTTTTCCTTATTTAAATTCATTTTGCCCATGAATAAAGATTTGGTCATGCAAACAATTTTTGGCGGGAGTAATACTGAATACTGGAACTGCCAATACTGTATCATGGTTACGACTGAATAATGAAAATGCCAATACTGTATCATGGTTACGACTGAATAATGGAAATGCCAAAACGGTATCATGGTTACGACTGAATAATGGAAATGCCAATACTGTATCATGGTTACGACTGAATAATGGAAATGCCAAAACGGTATCATGGTTACGACTGAACACTGGAAATACCAATACTGTATCATGGTTACGACTGAATAATGGAAATGCCAATACTGTATCATGGTTACGACTGAACACTGGAAATACCAAAACTGTATCATGGTTACGACTGAATAATGGAAATGCCAAAACGGTACCAGGCTTTCATTAGGTGGTGCCATATTATGACGTCAGAGGACATATATTCGGTCTTTGATTTCAACGCTGTACTGGCTTAAGATTGAGTAAACCTGTTCCTAATTAGATTTGTTTAATCGCCACAGGCAGTGTTTAATTTGCGATTTATAGGCAATTCCCTCCAATATAATAAAACGAAAGCCACCAACAATGAAAGGGTTATACAGTACACTTTCACTTAAATTGTTTCTTTTAGCAAGGAAACAATCCCATTTATTTATCTTCATATTTCATTATTTCAGCCACTGGCGATACCCCTTACATGATATTTGAATACATGGTTCACGGAGATTTGGCTCAGTTACTGAGAAGAATTGATCCTTCTATGACAATCAATAATAGTGATTTCCGGCTAAGTAAGGTAAGAAATAGTATTTCAACTCTATCTTATAGATTTGTTTGGATTCTACGTCATAAATTATTTAATGAATGTATTTGGTACCGGCCGTAGTACTTTTATTTGGACTCTATGTTATCGATTTATGTTTCGATTGTGCGTCATAAAAAATTTATTGAATGTATATCGTACCAGCCATAACTATATGTCGACTATACGATGTCTTCAGTGAGGCAGTTTATAGTGATGTCAAGCACACGGACATAATGCCGAAGACATGTGGCATGATGTCCCACCCAGTCACATTACCCTGACACCAGGCCGACCAGTCCTAACACTAGCCTCCTAATGTGGAGCACCGTGGGAGTCTTTGGTATGACTCGGATGGTAATAGAACCCACGACTTCCTGCATCCGCGGCAGACTCTCTAACCACTAGGTCACATGAGCGGTCTATCCTATACATAAGCGGTCTTCACGCCATTATGATTCCTCGCTAACAAAAGCGTATTATCATGCTGTGCTACTTCTTTTATTTCACATCCTTTGGGAAAGATATTTTGGGGACATATCAATAAACACATCTTTTTACCTTTATTCCGAGTCATATTTTCAACACTGACAATGATCGTCTTGACCTGATTTTCGAAATGAGTACGGAAATATTCGAAACCACGCAAACATCTTTAACCGAAAAGCCTGCTAGAAACCATTTTATAACCATTCCACAAGGCAGACTGATACTGAGAAAGTGCACATATATACACACACATGGAAGGTTTCAGGCCTATTCTTTTCATCCAAAATATGAAAGAAAAAGCATCTCTACGTTGCATTTTGAACCCGGAAGTACTTCGGATCACATCTTGTCCATTCTGTGTCAGGTGTAAGCATTACTGTGAGCTCAACTGCTCAAAAGGCATGTTCGAGTAACCAGTCTTCTCCAACCAGATGGGGTCGGCTACCTTGGTGTGTAACAAACAAGCTTTTTACTTCAATTGCCTTATCATTACATATCATTTGTAGTGTTGATGTGCAATTAAATAAATAAAACCAAATCAAACAGTTGACTACAAGGAAATGTATAGGAAATCATATACATCATTTCGAATGTAGTATATAAAATCAAATATTCCACCTTTAATGTAGTATAGGAAATCAAATAATCCACTTCGAAAAGTCATCATTATCATCATCAATCTCTTGACCTAGTGTGGTCGTTGAGGCACTGTGCTGCTCAACATCTGACCAGTTGCCTCCACTTGCCGCAATCATGTGCCAATGCCTGTCTCTGTGAAACCTTTCCTGGTCCAATCTGTGATCTCAGTCCACTTTTGTCTCTGTCTACCACTCCTTCTGCCACCCTGGACGCTACCCTGCAGGACTGTTGTGGATAGACTGTTGGCTCTAGTGGCATGGCCATACCATTTCAGCTTTCTCTTTTTGACGGTGGTGAGGAGGTCCATATGGACCTACTATGAGCCTAATGGTATTACGCACTTCTTCATTTGTGATGTGGTTTTTCTTAACTAATGCCAAGGATGGTTCTGTAGCATATCATTTCAAGTGCCTGTATTCTTTGTTGTAATTCTACTAACAGGGTCTAGGCCTCACATGAAGACAAAAAGATGGAGATGGCTAATGCTCTCAATAGTCTGATTGTAGTTTTCTGACATATTCTTGTCTCTCTAGATGTTTCTTAGTTTTAATATCGCTCTCGTTGTTTGTGCTGCTCGTGACACAATTTCTGCTCATTATCCTTCTTCGAATATTATGGAACCAATATATTTGAACTGGCTCACTGTTTCCAGTACCTATCCTTTGATTTTAATCTTGGCTGAGATTTGTTTGTTATCAACTTTGTCTTCTTAGCGCTTAACTCCATGTCAAATATGGAAGATGTTTCATCCAAGCTCTTCACAAAGACAGCAATATCGTCTTCATTGCCTACCTACCCATCCATGTCGTCTGCAAAGCGTAGGTTGTTGATGTTACACCCTCCAATACCGACAGTCTCACATTGGTTTTCCTGGGCTTCGCTCATGATGCGCTCTAAGTAGATGTTAAACAGCGCGGATGACAGGAGACATACATAACGTACTCTGACTGTTGTCCCAGTCCCCCACATAATCTTGGGCAACTACTGCACTGCTAGCCTTGACTGCCATATCTTGTAGCAGATTTTTCTTAGTAGCTCTATCACTTATACCCCACCCCCATTCTTGATAAGTTAAGCTCAGATGTTGTCTACTCCAGCTTGATAGTACTGTTTAGCTGTTGACCCATGTTGCACTTCTTCATTGTGGCTCACAATGCATCACGCCACACTGTGTCAAAAGTCTTTTTGAAATCTATCGACACAAGATAGATGTCTTGTTAATGTTGCGAGTACTTTTCACAGAGAACTCTGAGTTTGAATATGTGCTCTTTTCAACTCCGGAACACGGCCTGTTCTTCGGCGATTATTTTTTCTGCGACTGGCTTCACTCTGTTCAAGATGATCTAGATCATCACCTAAATACCATGGCTAATCAAACTGATAGTTCTGTAATTTTGGCACAGCTGTAGATTGCCTTTCTTGGGAGTGTTATAATTAATGACTGGGTCCGCTGTATTGGCCGTAAACCTGTGTGCCAGATCTTGTTGCAGATTTTTCTTAGAAGCTCTATCACTGATTCCCCACCCCCATTCTTGATTAGTTAAGATGGGTGTTGTCTACTTCAACTGCCTTACCATTCCTCAGTTCTCTTATTGCCGAATCTATGTTATTTTTAGAACATGGATATCATCATCATTTTAGGAATTTCAAGCACCTGTGGGTCTATGAACGGATGACTGTAGAGTTCCTTGCAATACTCAGTTCATCTCTCTGCAATGGTGCTCGCTTGTGTGAGACATTTTACATTTCCGTCTTGTTTGGTACTGAAACTTGGATGCGTCTGTATAGTGATGTCTTTCGTAATTTGGAATGCCTTTTTGCTGTTAATTTTTATGAGATTGCTCTCTATTTCTGTGCGATTTTGTCCATTCCAATATTCTTTTGCTTTCTTCAATTTGTTTGTCTGATATTCTTGTTTTTTTTCTCGGTACTTCATTGCCCCTGTTGTATGTCTGGTGTTTTTGAGGTCTTCGGGCATCACACGACCTCATAAGCTCTTCCGTAACCCAGTTTTTTTTGTGTCTGGGCAATGTCCTTGACCGCTGTTGTCATGACTATCTTGAAAGTGTCTGTCATCACTTTAACAGCAGCATCTGGCACAAGGAGTGGAGCAAACTTTCCTCCAATTGTTGCTAGAAATGATTTGCATATGTTAGGGTCTATTTCGAGGTAGTATAAGAAATCATATACTCCACTCCGAGTCTAATTTAGAAAATCAAATACTTAACTTCTAGTGTTGTATAGGAAATCGAGTACTCCACTTCGAGTGTAGTATTGGAAATATACAAACTTGTGATGAAAAATATTTCAAGTAGTATATATGTACACTAATATACAACTGTATAGATATAACTCTTTATAATAATTCATGAGAAGAAAACAAATCAAAAATAAAACAGACCGTTGACGTGTTGCCTTCTAATAATACCATATTCTTGCGGTCAAAATATCGTAGTGGTCGCAAACGTATGATGTTGTCAAAAATATGAGCGTATCATACGACTGTTACCGTACAAAATCATATGTGTGTGACGTCTAATTAGCTGTTCAAATACATCGTTACTTGCTTGTGCTTCAGTTTTAAAATAAATCCGTCACATTATTTGAAAGATTAAATCAAAAGTTTCATGCCAGGAAGACGCCGTCGGACCGTGCTGGCATTTACCCAGTTTGACTGTAGGCATGATTATCAGGAAATGTAGCAGACGTTTCTGCCAACAGACTATCATATCATAGACCTACCACTCTCAAATTAGTTCTTCTATTTATATTTAGGAAAAATAAAACTTTGTTTGAATATGATGTTGATGGAATCAAGCATATATAACTTTTCTGTGTTAGATTTCATATACCCGTTGAGGGGGGAAACATCGTTTTGCATATACCTATTAAGAGGGATATATCTCCTTGCATGTACCAATTAAGGGGAAATATATCGTCTTGTATATACATGTTAATGGGGAACATATCAATTTGCATATACCTGTCAAGGATTAACATGTAAGGGGGAATATATTTCTTTGCATATACCAATTAAGGGGGAACCTATTATCTTGCAAAATTCCTATTAATGGGGAACATATCGTCTTGCATATACCTGTTAAGGAGCAACATACGGCGTTGCATATACCAAGTGAGGGGGGAATATATCTCTTTGCATATACCAATTAGGGGGGAACATATTCCTGTTAATGGGGAATATATTTTCTTCCAAAATTCCTGTAAGGAGTCAGCATGTTGTCCTGCATACACCTGTTAAAAGGGAACATGTCGTCTTGCGTTTTCATGTAAAGAGAAAACATATGGCCTTTCATATTCCTTCAATCGGTAAATATCTCGCCTTTCACATTCCTGTAAAGATTCAACACGTCTTGCATATTCCTATAAAGAGTAAACATGTCGTCTTGCATTTGCTGTAAAGGGTAAATATATGGCCTTTCATTTTCCTGTTAACGGTAAATATATCGTCTTTCATATGCCTGTAAAGAGGGAACATATCGCCTTTCAAATTCCTGTAAAGGAGGAACGTGTCATGAAAAGTAAAAATAAAGAAAAATATAATAAATCGGAAAAGATATACTACGCCTAATTTTAAATCTATTTATAACCAACATTATGTTCGAAAGGTGACATCGAAACTTAATCGCAATTATCGGAGACAACAGTGGAACAGCCCAAGTATAATGCGAACTCATACGAATCACAGCCCCTTTTATGTGAACTCACACGAATCACAGCCCTTTTGTGTGAACTCACACGAATCACAGCCCCTTTATAACAATAATATGGTTAAGAAGTATATTATGTTTTAAAGGACTTTGTCTCAACTGCCGAGATTTGCCGAAGAAGAGTATGCTATTTGTTTTCGTTTATTTCTGTTCCTGTACTAATTTTTTCTCTTCTCTTTTGGGGTGTATTTCGTTGTTTTTTTTATATTCTACTTTCTTCAATTATGTTGACTTTGCTAAAATATATAATCCATACGGGTATGAATCTACTTTACTGTGTAAGACATTCCGTTTTATTCTGTTTCATATTCAACTCATTTCATTTTCTTCTGTTTTACTGTAGTACACTTAGTTGTTCAAATGCGTCTTTTTTTTGGGGGGGGGGGGAGGTACTTGTCTAATTAAAATATTTATTGTATTCACATCTATTTTATCTAATACAGTACGTCATGTACACTGTTCTTTATGTGTTCATTTTATCTTCAGATTAGCATATCCATTACAGGTGAGTGGTATCCCTTGTACAAAACAAGGAGAGATTATATGATATTGTGCCGATCGCAAATCAGATGTACCTGTCTCGTACATACCTCCTGAAGGGTGAATCTTGACCGGAATATATACACTACTGGGGTCCACTGACAGCGGAGTGAACTCTGGTGACAGCGGAGTGAACTCTGGTGACAGCGGAGTGAACTCTGGTGACAGCGGAGTGAACTCTGGTGTAGTGTATCGATTTCCACCCTGTAAGACAGTAGTATTTTGATGTGAACCGCTGGAAGAAACTGAAATATGACGTATAACCTGAAAACAATTAAAAAGAACAAGCAAAAAACCACGGTATTTTTAAGGGAAAGTGGTTTAGATAGGAAATTGTAATGATGTTTAAGGAAATAAAAGTGCTTTAATTATTTGTTATTTCAAATGTATTTAACATAAGTTTTACATCTCGTACTCTTATACTACACTCACAAAATTCTTCTGTAGCTATGTCCCAATTTATCATAATTCTGTTTTATCTACTAAAAATGTTTTACGTTATGTCGGGTTTATGTTTTAACAATTCATTGTCGAAATAATGACTTTTTTATCGTTTGCAGTCCAATTTGATCGATATTGCTACCCAGATAGCAAATGGCATGACATACTTGAATTCACAGCATTTTGTCCACCGTGATCTGGCGACACGAAATTGCCTAGTAGGTGAGGGGTTGGCAGTGAAAATATCTGACTTTGGTATGGCGAGGGATATATACACATGTGACTATTACAGAGTGAGTATAGGTTTATGCAAAGCTCGCGACATGAAAAAAATTAAATTCGCGCAAACAATAAAGAATATGAATAAACAATAAATAATTACTGATATTTATTTACAAATTGATCGCAAAGCATTCCATCAAGCACCAGGATATCGTGTCTAACAATACTTTTCTCCACTCGTTAGTGACACTTAACACCATCACATAACAACATTACTAAGTTATAAAAGTCCTTAACGATATATAATAAATCGTGTTCTTATCAGCTGAAATATATGAAGCTTGTTGCAAAATACATGACACATGCTAAATGCAACTGGCATCATAAAACATATTACAGTTCTTTTCAGAAATTTCCTGTTTAATAAAAGGTATAATTGTATAGTTTTCTCCTTCAAACAAATCTAAACTTTTGCCAGATACAGTCTGATTATTTATGGATTCATATTATTTGTTTTGTAAATAACATCGTTACCTGTGAAACTGATCAGTTTAATCACCGAATGTGTATAGAATAACGGTGTTTGTATAAGGCAAACATAGGATGTTGTTGCCTGTTATTAGGCTATGCTAATGTGATTAAACTATATAAGATCTTATACCATTTATTTTCTCAATTTTGCACAAAAATACCATGTGTTATGTCTTTAAATAATCATCGCTTTAACTTGCAATCGATGACGTATAAGTTTTGTATTACCCATACAATGTTTTTTATTCAGTTTCAAATAAAAAAGGTGTGTTGAATTATTTTCTGGGTCATTAGTTGGGACCTCCTTTCCTGGAACAAGGGTTTATCTACACATTGTTGAGTAAAGGGCAATATATTAATTTTGTAACAATAATGTAAGATTCGAGTTGTTTTAACTAGCCTGAGATCAACGTTGATGTGTACTTTCCGAGAACCAAATGAAACTTTCAACAAGTTCAACGTGACTTACTTGTATAATTGTTAGCGAGGGCCCCGAGTGGCCGAGTGGTTTAAAGCGTTTTCCGTTACGGATCACTGCCATCGCACCTGTCAGCGTGGGTTCGAGTATAAGATTTTGCTAATGTAGTTATGTGAGAAAGCTTGCCAGTAGCTTCTCGTGGGTCGGTGGTTCTTTCCGGGGGTTCTTCCTCCACCAATAATACTGGCCGCCATGTATTGCCTATCGTGTGCTGAAAAATGGCGTTAAACCCAACTACAAACAAACAAACAATTGTTAGCGAGTATGTTATTTACCTTCATGTAACTAGATTTGGCCGAACTCCATTTCACGTGTTACTGTAATTGAGCTCTATTACGCTTGCTATGTTTCTGAAACTTGCTATAAATTAAATTAACTACATTTAGAGTTGCCTCTTGTATTGTCCCCGTTGATGTTAGACAAAATCGTTCGCGCTTTACAAAACACATTATATTCACGTCTATCGGTGGTCAAGTATTAACATACACAAATGAAGATTATATAAAAATTTTTCACGTCGGCACGAGTCATTTGTGGTGTCCAGTGGTAGGCTCGGATAGTTCCTATTTCCTGAGAACGGACTATTCTTACAAGTTATGCGGCGAGGATCGCATTGAACATTTTTTTATTTGACACAGACACTTGCTTCAAACCTTAAACCGGTAGTATGTTCGTTTGTAGCCACTAATAACGTTTTGTAAATGCATTGTAATAGTTACCTTTTCATATCTTACATGTACCAATAAGCTTGCGCGAAACTTAGACAAACATTAAAATTAATTACTTCTGTTATGTACTCATTTACTACAGCGTTCTATAGATAAAGCTTGTTTCTTAATTTATATTTATATTTTTCTAATATTCCTGTGTTTTCATGTTTCATCATATTCTGTTAAAGGTGCTATTTCCACTTGTACGGCCAAGCTTGGACGTTACTATACAGACATAAAGTGAATCAGACGAATGATTATTTCCTGCCATTTAGTTGACGTGCTATGGGTCTTTGGACGTGACCTTTTGATTACTGTAGAACATTTAATCAAGCTAAAATACAGAATTTAATTTTGTTTCCGATAGATTCATTGTCACTACCTTCCTCGTTCAGCAATGAATAGAAAGTCAATTGTCACGTCAAATAGTTTTACGTTGTCGACCTATTTGCATTGTGCCTAAATCATGTAGCTAATCAATAGATCTTGACTTCGAGTGGTACGAATTTCATCCAGCTGTCATGTTTGTCTTGGTAATAGTAGATTTCTTGGCGTCTTATTGTGCTTAATAAGAAGTAAAGCTCATCGGCAGTATTAAAAATCGGGATATTACTTCTTAATAATTCCCTGATAGTACAGATTTTATCAAAGGGAATAATCAACACATTTTCCCCAATTTTGGCCTCTAAACATGAACCTTGGAGACAGTCATTATCTGACCAGCGATGTATTCATTATCGTTATTGTTCTTCCTATGTCGAATTATCTTCACTTCATTAGTTCCTTCATGCATAGGGTGTATTAAAGCTTTAGCCGAGACCCGAATGAAACAAGATTTTTTTAATATACATTGCAAAGGCAAATCTCAACGGCTATTTTATTTTTCTACATGTATCCCGACTCTGACACCACCTTCAAACTGACAACCAAGGAATGTAGACCTAAATCTGGTTAATACAGTATATGTTCTCGTGCAACGAATATGCGGCCATTGTTTTGGTAAAACGGTTCGTGTATTCGAACTACCATTGTAATTGCAATTTTGTATATTTAATCATTGATCTCCCATCTTACCTACCTAGAAAAAAAGCCCAAAATCAAACCAATCTTCTCCGGTTCTTATAACATCGCAACCTGTTTATAACAGGTGGTTATAACCTGGACAACCAATATACTAAATTGTAGGCCTATGAGTTGCATCTCAGCAGTTAAAGATTAAATACGGTCATAGACAGAATTGACACAGGGTATCACAATAAACCAATATTCATGGCGTTGCGCGATAGCTTATTCATGTTGGTACATGATTGCTTGGAGAATTTCGTTTCTCTTTTCCTCTTAGATCGGAGGTTCTCGAATGCTGCCTGTGCGCTGGATGTCTCCTGAGAGTGTGAAGTGGGGACGGTTCACCACTGAGTCTGATATCTGGGCATTCGGAGTTGTTCTTTGGGAAATACACAGCTATGGAAGGCAACCTTACTACGGCCATTCAAACGAAGAGGTGAGACCAAGTTTGAGGTATCTTAATATGCAATAATAAAGTAAACTTATCTCCAATAATGTCTTTAATTTTTAATAAATTATAGACACATCCTTTTCATAGGAAGAAGATATTTTGAACGTATTCCAATACAACGATCACTTGAAAAATTAGCGATGACAGATAAGCATTGTTCATGGGAGAGTTCATTGCTCTATGCACATTTTATTTTTGTGATCGACAAAGTTTTTGGCATGAAGCATGCAAACTGTATGATTTATGTTTGCAGTACTCAGCTCTCTGGTCTGTTGAATCCTTTCCACTCTTTTGCTTGTTTTTTAAAAAGACATACCAATAGTACAAACGTAAATACGTCTATCGTTCTGTGATCCGTTGTTTTGCTAAATGTTAGTATTTTATGGCATTGCATATGCTGTTTACATGGCAAAAGTGCACAAACATTCAACAGTGCGCTTTGAACTCCAGGAAAGAATGTAAATATGATATTTGATGAAAAGCTTTTGAATTACCTTTTTTATCATCTCAGAAACCTTGTGAAAATATTCTAAATTTGATGATTGTGCTAATTAGTTAAGCAAGGTTTACGTTTGTTTTTATCCGACAAAGGATCGGTTTTCACAGGTTGACCTTTAAAAGAGATTCTCAGATCGTGTGAGAATTAACCAATTGATCAACTCGATTTGTAAACCCTGCCGCGCCAGCTGTTATGATAAGGCATGTCTTGGTGCTAAGATGCAACACGTTCCTTACCGGTTTTCTCTATTTGGTTTCATAATTGCTATACAGAGTTAACATATAATGCAAAAATCAGAAGGCAAAGACACATGTGTTGCCTAATACAAATAACCTAGTCACAAAATGTATTTTTATATTTATCGAATGAATAAATTATCCACGCCAAACAAAATAATATAGTTCGCCACAGTCGAAGTTTTCTCACGTGCTTCAGTGAAAACATTTATGAGATTGTCCAACAGTGTTGTATTTGTTATCATGTAATCTTTCACTGTATCGAAAAGCATACTGTCTGTCCTAGCATATGTCAGTCACAGCATAAGTGACCAGCGACGTGTTTGCTTATCACAGGCGTTGCTTATTTGGTCTTAGAATAGTTAAGCGTTCAACATACCTGCGGCCAGGAGAACAAGGCAAAATGTGTATTGTTGGCAATATACCTTCCAATTTTGTCTTTTTTTACCTTACAGGTAATTAGATTTCTGGATGAAGGAATCCTTCTTCAGAGGCCTGATGAGTGCCCGTCTACAGTGTACCACGTGATGTTAGGATGCTGGAAAACAGACCCCAAAGAAAGATTACCATTTTCTAAAATATATAAGTACTTAAATGGTTATAGTGCAGAAGTTGTAAGAAGCGCACAATTACAGTTCAATGGTAACGACAGTGAAACGGAACACCCTACTTGAAAAGTTCATTGACGATCATCAATTTCTTTGGAAACGTCAATAAATTTGGGAACGCTTTTTGATAATAAATACCACTTTTAAAAACATTATTATAATGTCGGTGAAATATATACACTATTTAAGACGGAAGACAAAACCGCATCATTAGTGAAAATTCGAATTCTGATCGCTATAGGCGAGGGAAAGGAACGGCTACAAAACTGAATACAGTGTTCCTTAACTATGGTGAAACCAACACGTGCTTGAAAAGGAACAGTCGGTTTAATAATGAAGATACTCATCTACAACGTCAATAAACTGAAAACCAATTTTGATGTTACAACAGAAAAACACACAACTTGCCTGATTATTGCCAGCTTAGATGAAAGTATATAGTTGTAATGTCAGGCTACGTAAGATGGAACAGGAAAACTAGTCATTTAGTGCAAATGGAAACCGTATCTGAAATGACATATCCTTCAAAAGTGTAAACTATTTAGCAATACAAAAGTACGATATATATATATATATATATATATATATATATATATATATATATATATATATATATATATATATATATATATATATATATATATATAATGGTATATTTTAGTTTATAGCAGGAAAATCCATTGTAGTTAGGTTATCATTGTCATTTATCCAAACGATACACGCAGTGATATCTTCAATGTGAACTTCTATGAAAAAATCATTCCAATATATTTTAAGTTTTTAATATTTATCGTAGTTGTCAGCTTGAATTTTATAAGTCATTGTAATACAGTAATACAGCAATATGTACAAATAAAATAACTTCTTGACCATTATTATCGCTGTATATCAGATGAATCCGGTGATAATAATTAGTTGTTTGACATAATAGATAAATAAAATGGCTGTCACGGCCAATTTCTTTGGTGTTTTTGAAGGTAGCTTCACAAAATTTCTCTACGATTTCTGTAGTGTGGCAGCTTATGGTGACGTGTAGCACTGGGGCATCGCGCCGCATAGATATATCATTATCTCCAACCCAGTGACATTATCCTGACACCCGGCCAACCAGTGAAAACATTGACCTCCTAATGATTAGCGCCATGCGAGGCAACTGTTTGTACCATGCTTATAAGTCTTTGGTATGACCAAACCCACGACCCCCCGCATCTGAGGCGGACAACTCTAAGCACTTGAACGATCGTCTATCAAAATGAAAAGGTCAACATAATAGCTGTTAGACGTAATACATAGCATGGAGGTTATCTCTGTCGTATTGATTCATAAAAGTAGTAGTACCTGAAGACCTGTTCTCCATTTTGTAATTACTTCTATACAAATATTATATGGTCTTGCCCACATACCCCGCCCCACCATTTGATTTTTCTGGCTAAAATGTTAATTGTGTTAAGAATCACTATCGCAGTCTATCAAATACAATACTGTATATTTTTGAGGAATCAATACTGCACATCAGTAAATATATTACTGTACATGTATAAGAAATCTGTACCTCAAGATCTGCATGTAAACTAATGTACATGTCTGAGGAATCTGTACCCGGGATTTGCAATTACATTAATGTATATGTTTGTAATGTACATGTCTGAGGAATCTGTACCAGGGATTTGCAATTACATTAATGTATATGTTTGTAATGTACATGTCTGAGGAATCTGTACCTGAAATTTGCAATTACATTAATGTATATGTTTGTAATGTACATGTCTGAGGAATCTGTACCAGGGTTTTGCAATTACATTAATGTATATGTTTGTAATGTACATGTCTGAGGAATCTGTACCAGGGATTTGCAATTACACTACTGTACATGTTGAAAGAGTATAGTCGCTAGATCTGCAATGACAATACTATACATGTTTCAAAAGTCTGTATCCTGAATCTGGAATTACATTACTGCAAATGCATGAGTAAACGATACCGCAGATCTGCAATTACACTATTGCACACGCTTGTTTATTATATAACCCAGATCTGCAGTTACGCCACTGCACATGTTTGAGGAATCTGTATCCCATATCTGCAATTACACTCCTGTACGTGTTTGAGGAATCAATATTGCAGGCAAATTACTAGATTATTATACATGTCTGAGGAGTCAAAGACCATTAAATACACTACTGTACCTATTTAAGACATTATAAATTCCAAGACTAATAAATACAAAACTGTCATTGTTTACTCGAGCAATACGACGGACCAGAAAATACACTACTGTACCTATTTAAGAGATTGTAAATTCCATTACTGGAACCAACAGTCTATCCACAACATCAGTGCAGGGCAGCAGAAGGAGAGGTAGACAGAGAAAAAAGTGGACTGACAATATCACAGAATGGACCAGGTAAAGTTTTGCAGAGACACAGGCATTGGCACATGATCGAGACAAGTGGAGGGAACTGGTCAGATGTTCAGCAGCACAGTGCCTCAACGACCACACTAGGTCAAGAGACAGATGATGATGAGGAGGAGGATGAAATTCCATTAAGACTAACATGTTTAATCAATAAATAATGCAGACCAGTAAATATACTGTTGTGCATTTTTAATCTATAAATAACGCATACAGTAAATAACCCACTGTGCATATTTAATATATTGTACATTCCATTAAGAGTAACCAATACACTAATATACATGTTTAATCAGTCAATAACGCAGAGCAGTAAATACACTACTGTACATATTTAAAAGATACTGTAAATTTCAGTAACAATAAATACACTACTACATATGTTTGAGGAATCAATACCGCAGGCCAGTAAATACACTACTGTACATTAATGTAATCAATAGTACAGCCACGAGAATACTCTAAATTGTACATAGTATATTTAGTACATTTCCTTAAGACCAGTAAATATGCTGCAGGATATGTTTAAGTTATTACCAAAAGCCCAGTAAATGCACTACTGTACACTATCCACTGTATAATGCTGTACATGTCTGAGAATCAATATCGTTGACCACTACATACATTGCGGTACGTGTATTATGAAGGGCCGCGAGTGGCCAAGTTGTCTAAAGCGCTTACCGTTACGGATCATTGCGATCTCAACGATTTCTGCGTGGGTTCGAGTCTCGGGTTCACTCAATGTGGGTATGTGAGAAAGATTACCAGTATCTTTTCCTGGGTCGGTGGTTTTTTTCCCGGGATTTTTGCAGGTGTCTTCCTCCACCATTTATACGGTCCGCCATGTATAGCCTATCTTGTGCTGAAAATTGGTGTGTTGATGAATCAGTATTGCATAATAGTAAATAGACTGTTGTAGATATTGTAAGGATCAATACCACAGACTTGTGAAAACACCACTACTGTACAATGTCAGAATAATCAGTACAACGTACTAGTAAATACACAGCTGTACATGTTAAAGCTGTATCTCATACCACTATGTACACATATTATTAAATACACTGCTGTGTGTGTTAAAACCGTATTTCATACCAATATGTACACATATGATTAAAACCGCTGCTTTACGTGTTGAAGTTGTATATCATACCAAAACGTACACCGATTATTAAATACGCTGTTGTACGTGATGAAGATGTATCTCATATTAATATGTACACATATTAATTACACTGCTGTTCATGTACTATGATATACCGGTAAATACACTGCATGCTTGACGACTCGTTACCACAAATTACTAAAAAAAATTGCTGTACATGTTAAGCAAAATGAACTACTGTACTTGTTAAGACATCGTACACTGCAGTAAGATCGGTCAAAATAGCGTTTGTGAAATGAATATCGGAAACTGGTAAATATTATACTGTACGTGATTGATCAATATCGTAAGATACTGAATACACTGTTAGACATTTTGGATGAATATAGCAGATCACTGAATACACTGCTAGACATTTTGGAATACACCGCACGGCGTGTTTGATCACAACAATAGGACACTGAATATGATGCAAGACAATTTTTATTAATATTGTAGTCCAATGAATACAAAGGTAGATGTTTGAACAATACCGTGGACCAATAAATAACCTCCTGGACATGTTTGTTAATTATCATAAGCCAATGTATACACTGCTAGATGTTTAGTCAATTTTGTAGACATTCGAATACTTTTCTAGACATATTTGATTAATATTGTATTCCATTGAATGCTCTGCTAGACATATTTGATAATTATCGCAGGCACCTCGGTATATTGCAAGATATTTCCGATCAATATAATATATCATTGAATACACGTTTTATCTGTATCATATGGTTTTGAATACACTGCTTGAAATTTTTTGATAATCCTAAAGTTCATTAAATGCACTGCTATATGTTAAAACACTATTGGAGACAATAGAATACACTGCTAGACATGTTTGATCAATATAGCATGCCAGTCATTACACAGATTACTAAATACACGTTTTATCAAGATCATAGATTAATGAATACCTTGCCAGACATTTTTTAAATATTATTATAGTCTATTAAATACACTGCTAGTTGTTGGAACAATATAGGAGACTATAGAAACACTGTTAGACATGCTTGATCAATATAGCAAGCCATTAAATATACTGCTAGATATGGTTTATTAATATTATATGCCATGTAATGCACTGCTAGACGTGCTTGATGATAATCGTAGACCATTGAGTACAATGCTAGACATGTTTGATTATTATCTTAGACCACTCAATACATTGCATGATATTTTTGATCAATATAATATATCATTGAATACACGTTTCATCAATATCATATGGTATTGAATGCGCTGCAAGACATGTTTGAATATTCATAAAATTCTTTAAATACACTTATATATATTGGAACACTATCGAAGATTACAGACTACACAGCTAGACATGTTAAATTAATATAGGAGACCCTTCAATATACTGCTAGAAATCTTTATTAATATCATAAGCCATTTAGTGCACGGCTAGACATGTTCGATGAGTATCATTGGCAATTGATTACACTGCTGTACATATCTTATCATCATTGTAGACCATTTAATGCACTGCTAGATATGTTAGATATATTTCGTAAGCCATCGAAAGCAATGCTAAACATGTTAGATCAATATCTTAAGCCATTGAGTATAGTGCTAGACATGTTTGATCATTTTAGCAAGCCATTTAATACGATGCTAGACATATTTGATGGTTATCATAGACCATTTAATACACGTGAAGACATGTTTGATTAATATCATAGGCCATTTAATACACGTGAAGACATGTTTGATCATTTTCGTAGGCCATTATAAAAACACTGCTAGACATCCCTGATAATTATCATAGGCAATTGTAAAAACACTCCTAGACATACTTGATCATTATCATAGGCCATTCAATACACATGAAGATATACTTGATCATTATCGTAGGCCATGGTTTAATCACTGCTAGACATACTTGATCATTATCATAGGCCATTGTAAAAACACTCCTAGACATACTTGATCATTATCATAGGCCATTCAATACACGTGAAGACATGCTTGATCATTATCATAGGCCATTGAATACACATGAAGATATACTTGATCATTATCATAGGCCATTGTAAAAACTCTGCTAGACATACTTGATCATTATCATAGGCCATTGAATACACGTGAAGATATACTTGATCATTATCATAGGCCATTGTTAAAGCACTGCTAGCCATACTTGATCATTATCATAGGCCATTCAATACACGTGAAAACATGTTTGGTCACTACCGTAGAACAATTCATGCTCTGCTATTCATGACGGAGAATTATTACCATTGACCAATAAACACACTCTTAAATATGTTTAAGAGATCGTATATTTCAATCATGAGTCTTGAAATTTCTCCCTTTGAGATTCCTCTTTAACAGTGAATTATTTCATATTGCGTTGTGGGTAAATAGGCCGAATGACATTACCGGAAGCCGTCTGCTGTCCTGCCATTGACGAATCCTTTGTATTAAAACAATCTATTCAACAAGAGAACCGTAAAAAAAGTATCAATGTTGATACCTTTAAACGTCATGCACTGTTAACAATAACCAATACTCGTTACTACTTGCTAGGTAACTTGGTTCGAGTTTCCATTTTTCCTTATTTTATATTAACTCCAGTCATGACGGAGATTTTCAAACAGCAAAGCTTTCAACTGTTGTAGATGGCATAATATCTAGAAGTGCATTGGTCGATGTAAACTAATAAGTAAAACGATAATATATACAAAGTATGAAAGCAAGATAACTTTGCCGTATATTAGTACTGAGTGAAACAGCAAGCAGGTAACCTTTTGTTGCATTGTTATTGCTTTTTTGTAAAGCTGTTTGTTGGTGTTATTTTTGATTTTGTTGCTTTTTACTTTATGCAAGTTGTTTTGTTTAATTGCAAAAGCATTTGCTCATTCATTCACAGTAAAAACCAATTAAACAGCAGCACCAATTCTTAAGATTAAAATGGAGATGCACTTCTTCAGTAACGCACTATGAGAGAACAAAACAAACGACAGGCTGCTGACCGTCATATTGTATGATAGCTTACTGGGCTTTCTTGCATACACTTGTGTATCAAACCTTTATCTATACAGGTTTGTTAGATATTTACTTTCTTCAACTGCCAACCAAAATCCAAATTAATCCCGTGTTAAACATGCCCTTGATGATTCTCATAGAATTATACATGCCCTCAAGAATAAATCTGCCAAATTCAAAATCGATGTCGGATGACTCAACGTGGCATCAGCTAAAACTTCCATACGGAACAACTATGAAAAATATTTAAAATATGTACCAATTAAATGACCAGAACACGTAACAACATACTGTGTCCCTCAATTATGGTCGAAACGTATTTAATAATAGAGAAAGAGACAGGTACAATTTTGAAATAATTGTGCCTGGCAGTACACATTTGCTGTCTGTTGCAGCTCTTAATAATCGTGTTGGCACTAACAAGCACATCTACAACGTTCCTGGCATTTATTCAGAGAATAGAAAGCCTTTAATTGAAGCTGTTTAAAATATATTGCTGGCTGCTAATAATAAAAAGCTTTTGATTGAAGGTGTTAGATTCTCTTGAAGTTTGTTAGTAGACAAGGCCCGTTAAGCAATAGTTTGTACAGCTAATTATCAACTTTACACGGATCTTGATAAATTAGATTGGTACGTGATAGATCAGATTATTACGTGATATATCGGATTAGTACGTGATATATCGGATTGTACGTGATAGATCAGATTAGTACGTGATAAATCATATTATTACGTGGTATATCAGATTAGTACGTGATATTATCCGTTTAGTACGTGATCGATCAGTTTAGTACGTGATATATCAGATTAGTAAGTGATAGATCAGATTAGTACCTGATAAATCTCATATGTACGTGATAAATCAAATTAGTACGTGATAAATCAGATTAGTACGTGATATATCAGATTAGTACGTGATATATCTGATTAGTACGTGATATATCAGATTAGTACGTGATATATCCGATTAGTACGTGATATATCTGATTAGTACGTGATCTATCAGATTAGTACGTGATATATCTGATTAGTACGTGATAGATCAGATTAGTTCGTGATATATTAGATTGGTACGCGACCCACAAGATGATTTTTCCCAAATAACTATATACTAATTCTTAAAGCAACACGGCGATAAATCTCAATGGTTAAAACGCATTATTCTCAGAAAATAAAGACATTAAGTTCGCTATGCAACCAACGTTCGTTATGTTTACATCCTACAAAATATTTTTTATTTATTCTTAAAGTTCTATTGTGACCAATGCTGTGTGACTTTCGATCAGATTTAATATAGCCTTACTTCGCTGTATGCATAAGGAAATTTACATTACGGCGGTACATATTTCTTATTCGACACGTGAATTCTACAGGCTCTCAAAAATCTCAATGATATCTAGGTACAGCGTTGTTTCTACACACATATACATGTCTATGCTATCAATGAGCATGTGCATGTTTTACAGACGTGCACATATTGCACAATCACAAAAACTTACCAATGACTTTAAAACAAAAATATCTAAATTAATTTGTTGTCCATTCTTTCCATGAATACGTTACTAAGTTTGAAGTCAAATCATAAATTCGTAATTGTTACGTATAATTGGAAATTATGCGTTGTTTCCCATTTGTAAAGATTGAATAACTGTATTTTGAATTAAGAACTCAATAATAATAATAATAATAATAATAATAATAATAATAATAATAATAATAATAATAATAATAATAATAAAACGAATGAATGACATGTAACAAGCTGTAGATGAATGATGATAAAACTGAGGCTATTCTGATCACAACACAAAGACTTTCTCATCCACATCCTTTACCTCAGACAATAAATATCAGCAACACCAACATTAAATTCTCACAGTCAGTACGGAATCTAGGTGTTACTCTAGAAAGTACTCTCACGTTGCACCAGTATGTCATGAACATCTGCAGGGCTGCATATCTTGAATTGAGACGCATCAGTTCCATCGTAAATATCTTTCAGTTGATGCCACGAAAACACTTGTGTGTTCATTAGTACTTTCAAGACTGGACCATTGTAACTCAATTCTGTCTGGTTCATCACAATATTTACTCCAGAAACTTCAAAAAGTTCAAAACACAGCTGCACGGATCATCTTTAGAGTACCTCGATCAGAGCACACCTCACCACTGCTCTGTACCCTACTCTGGCTATCAATTCGATACAGAATCAAACACAAAATTTGTTCTCTGTGCTATATTTCAATGACAGACTCCAGTCCAACATACCTATCCAGCCTCACCCATGTGTATACACCAGCTAGATCCTTACGCTCTTCTTCTGATAATCGTATACTCATTGTTCCCAAGGTGAAAACAAAGTCATACGGACAACGTTCGTTTGCATACCAAGGCCCGGTGACGTGGAACGAATTGCCCATTGAAATTAGACACAAAGCTCAGTGGTCCCTTTTAAGAGTGCTCTCAAGACTCACCTGTTTCGACTTCAGGGTCAAACTTAGCGACCTAATCATGTTTTGTATCGTATATAATTTCAGCATGTTTTTATGTTTTCCAATTTCATTGTTTTTGTCATTTGTTGTTCTGTAGTGTAGTCATATTATTGATGGTGTAAAGCGCTTAGAGCTTTTAAAGATTAGACGCTATACGATGTCCTCATTATTATTATTATTATTATTATTATTATTATTATTATTATTATTATTATTATTATTATAATAGTAAGAATAATAATAATACTAATTAATAATAATAATAATAAAAATAATAATAATAATAATAATAATAATAATTATTATTATTATTATTATTATTATTATTATTATTATTATTATTATTATTTGTGCTGTAATAAACTATATGCATTGAAGATTATCTTACTAATACTTTTCCTGGTCTGTTTTACAAAAAGACTTTAAAAGTTTAGGAAGCTAGTAATGGATTTTCTTTAGAAAATAGCGTGTTTAAAAGTCACACCATTATAAGCTCTCATTTATTTCTAAATCTGAATGTCCTAAAGACAAATCTCATGACTATTACATTACTATGTATAGAATTGTAATGACCTAATATTGACCTAATATCAAATTTAAGGAAGTTTAAGCTTGAATGATGTAGTCGGATTTGGTGCAAACCCCTAAGGTGACATTTAATTTCCACGTGCAGCCAGCAATTTAAAAACAATTTCCCGAAATATACGAATTGACTTCACAATCACGTTTGCTTCTCTGGCCCAATGCATGCTGAAATCTTGTTTTAAAAATTATCTTAAAAAGATGAAATGATTACACGAATACAAGCTTAGCCGTGTTTTATGCATTTTAAAACCTTTCTTAGAGCTGTCACCATGTATCCATTGTTATATTGCCATACCGTCTAAAATTTAATACACACATGCATATATGAAGATATACGTAAACATATGTACGCAAAAATGCATATATTTTAACTAAGACAGACTTACGTTTCACCTTGATAGTGTTACTTTATGCTGTCATCGCATTTACATAAAAAAATGTATCAATATAGGTGTTTTCTTAATGAGACTCAATTATTGTGACAAAAGCTTTAAAATGTTTCTAAATGTTCAGAGCTGGAGAGCAAAATGCTGAATAATATCTTCTTCATAATATTTCTAGTGTCAAAACAAAACAGTGAAGACACTTAAAACTTTTAACAACATAAAACTATGTAATTCCATCTCCGGGATAATTAAACTTTGTCAAGAAATTTGCACTCAAGGTTCGAAACGTTATCCACCAAAAATAAACAAAATATTTATGAGCTGTAGACATCCATTCCATTAACAATCAGACCATCTCCAATAAAAAGGAATCACTCGTACGTTCCACCTGTAGCCGAAAATAATCTGATTGGCTTGAAGTTCAGACCGCTCCAGTGGCCTAGTGGCAGGAGCCTCCACATTGGATGCGAGAGGTCCTGGGTTCGAACACTGTCTGAGTTATACCAAAGATTTATAATTAAAAAAAATATACTAACAGCTGCCTCGCTAGGCGCTCATAATTAAGCGTTTACTGTTAGGACTGGTCGGCCAGGTGTCAGGACAGTGTGACTGGGTGGTACATGATGCTATAGGTCTGCGGCACTATAAACTGATACACTGCATACATCGTAGGAATATGGCTGATAAAGCTACGTCAAAAGTCTAAATCACACACACACACACACACACACACACACACACACACACACACACACACACACACAGAGCTTTAAGTTCAAGATTCAGGTGATCCTGTGTCTTTCTTTGACAGTCTCTATCGGATAATAAGAACATGTAAACAAATGTTTATTTTGGAGCAATGAGAGCTATACGTGCTTTTTGCTTGCAATCAACCTAATAAAGAATATCATTCAAGCAAAGGCTTACTGGTATTTTATCACATCCTTTGACACACTGTTTTCCTGGATGTATTTTATCTACTAGCATGCGGATACCTTAGCTGTGTTAAGAAGATAAAACTAAATCGTTTCCATGACTACGAACTTTATAATGGTTTCGGTGTAGGAGAGGTTAGAAGTATTTAAGAAAAAAAACTCTGAATATAATAGTTTCTGTATCTGGATATCGTTACAATCGGTAATACATTTTTTGTAAAATCCGGAAAGGGACTGTGCGAATAAGCGATTTGAATGGTAATGAAAGATAAATGGGTGTAACCTAGTTATCGTTAGATGCCAAAGCGTTATGTGTTGAATCTATCCTATGCCTATTTGTTAGCAAGATCTTCACAATCACTTAACTACGACTTGACATTGACTCCTGTTAGATTCACAGTATGAATTGTTATTAATGCTCTCGCTATATGACCATGTAAGAAACAGCAACACTTACACCATGGTACCTATAATCAAATTATGAGGCAATTGATGTATTACACCTTTAATTTACCTCATGCTTTGTATGTCGTTGCCAGGTTAGCCGTACCAAATATAACAACATTTACTGTATTATTGATTATTGTATAAATTCTTACGCTACGACTTTAATCTGATAACCCTTTCCTCTTAACTCCTCCTCTAAGGCCACCCACTACTATCAATAAGAAATAAAAGAACAGATGGCAGGGTGATAAGCTATGTTTGTTTTCTTGTCGGAGATGTCAAAACAATTGCTGGAATGCATTGGTTCCGTGAGAGTCTGTTAAAAAAGGAAACTATATGAGTAAATATTCTTGCTAGCTTTGACGTACATCGACAGTTGTAAGCTTTCCCCTTATTCCGTTAAAATAGTTCCTGAAAATTCCCCAAAACATGTGACTTATTGTCTGTCTATCGTGAGAATGTTGATATCATTTGAATAAGTAATTTCGCTAACAATATAATCCTATAAATTATTTAACACCTATTATCGTGTTATTTTAGCGGTAATCATATAAACTGCTATTTCAGCAATTATCACATAGCAATGCATTTAAACGTCTGCATTATGAGTACCAATTCTTCCTCTACGTTGTAGCATGTTATTTTAGCGGTTTTTGTACAGCACGCGATTTCTACAGCTATTTTAAGCAATTGCTAACTTAGTGGTAATCTTATAATATATAATTTTAGCGTAACCTTGTTGCGTGCCATGATTAGCGGTAACCTTATAACATGAAATTTTACCGTAACATTGTTGCGTGCCATGATTAGTGGCAACCTTATAATATGATATTTTACCGTAACATTTTTGCGTGCCATGATTAGCGGTAACCTTATAACATGTAATATTAGCGTAACATTGTTGCGTGCGATGATTAGCGGCAACCTTATAACATGTAATTTTAGCGTAACATTTTTGCGTGCCATGATTAGCGGTAACCTTATAACATGAAATTTTACCGTAACATTGTTGCGTGCCATTATTAGCAGTAACCTTATAACATGATATTTTAGCGTAACATTGTTGCGTGCCATGATTAGCGGTAACCTTATAACATGATATTTTAACGTAACATTATTGCGTGCCATGATTAGAGGTAACCTTATAACATGCAATTTTAGCGTAACATTTTTGTATGCCATGATTAGAAGGTAACCTTATAACATGAAATTTTACCGTAACATTGTTGCGTGCCATGATTAGCGGTAACCTTATAACATGATATTTTAGCGCAACATTTTTGCGTGCCATGATTAGCGGTAATCTTATAACATGAAATTTTAGCGTAACATTGTTGCGTGCCATGATTAGCGGCAACCTTATAATATGATATTTTACCGTAATATGTTTCCGTGCCATGATTAGCGGTAGCCTTATAACATGTAATTTTAGCGTAACATTGTTGCGTGCCATGATTGGCGGTAACCTTATAACATTATATATTAACGTATCATTATTGCGTGCCATGACTAGAGGTAACCTTATAACATGCAATTTTAGCGTAACATTTTTGCGTGCCATGATTAGAAGGTAACCTTATAACATGATATTTTACGGTAACATTTTTGCGTGCCATGATTAGTGGCAACCTTATAATATGTTATTTTACCGTAACATTTTTGCGTGCCATGATTAGCGGTAACCTTATAACATGTACTATTAGCGTAACATTGTTGCGTGCCATGATTAGCGGTAACCTTATAACATGTAATTTTAGCGTAACATTTTTGCGTGCCATGATTAGAAGGTAACCATATAACATGAAATTTTAGCGTAACATTGTTGCGTGCCATGATTAGCGGAAACCTTATAATATGATATTTTACCGTAACATTCTTGCGTGCCATGATTAGCGATAACCTTATGACATGAAATTTTAGCGCAACATTTTTGCGTGCCATGATTAGCGGTAACCTTATAACATGAAATTTTAGCGTAACATTTTTGCGTGCCATGATTAGAAGGTAACCTTATAACATGTAATTTTAGCGTAACATGTTTGCGTGCCATGATTAGCGGAAACCTTATAATATGATATTTTACCGTAACATTGTTGCGTGCTATGATTAGCGGTAACCTTATAACATGTAATTTTAGCGTAACATTGTTGCGTGCCATAATTAGAAGGTAACCTTATAACATGATATTTTAACGTAACATTTTTGCGTGCCATGATTATAGGTAACCTTATAACATGTAATTTTAGCGTAACATTTTTGCGTGCCATGATTAGAAGGTAACCTTATAACATGAAATTTTACCGTAACATTGTTGCGTGCCATGATTAGCGGTAACCTTATAACATGAAATTTTAGCGTAACATTGTTGCATGCCATGATTAGCGGCAGCCTTATATTATGATATTTTACCGTAACATGTTTGCGTGCCATGATTAGCGGTAACCTTATAACATGTAATTTTAGCGTAACATTATTGCGTGCCATGACTAGAGGTAACCTTATAACATGCAATTTTAGCGTAACATTTTTGCGTGCCATGATTAGAAGGTAACCTTATAACATGATATTTTACGGTAACATTTTTGCGTGCCATGATTAGTGGCAACCTTATAATATGTTATTTTACCGTAACATTTTTGCGTGCCATGATTAGCGGTAACCTTATAACATGTACTATTAGCGTAACATTGTTGCGTGCCATGATTAGCGGTAACCTTATAACATGTAATTTTAGCGTAACATTTTTGCGTGCCATGATTAGAAGGTAACCATATAACATGAAATTTTAGCGTAACATTGTTGCGTGCCATGATTAGCGGAAACCTTATAATATGATATTTTACCGTAACATTCTTGCGTGCCATGATTAGCGATAACCTTATGACATGAAATTTTAGCGCAACATTTTTGCGTGCCATGATTAGCGGTAACCTTATAACATGAAATTTTAGCGTAACATTTTTGCGTGCCATGATTAGAAGGTAACCTTATAACATGTAATTTTAGCGCAACATGTTTGCGTGCCATGATTAGCGGAAACCTTATAATATGATATTTTACCGTAACATTGTTGCGTGCTATGATTAGCGGTAACCTTATAACATGTAATTTTAGCGTAACATTGTTGCGTGCCATAATTAGAAGGTAACCTTATAACATGATATTTTAACGTAACATTTTTGCGTGCCATGATTATAGGTAACCTTATAACATGTAATTTTAGCGTAACATTTTTGCGTGCCATGATTAGAAGGTAACCTTATAACATGAAATTTTACCGTAACATTGTTGCGTGCCATGATTAGCGGTAACCTAATAACATGAAATTTTAGCGTAACATTGTTGCATGCCATGATTAGCGGCAGCCTTATATTATGATATTTTACCGTAACATGTTTGCGTGCCATGATTAGCGGTAACCTTATAACATGTAATTTTAGCGTAACATTGTTGCGTGCCATGACTAGCGGTAACCTTATAACATGAAGTTTTACCGTAACATTGTTGCGTGCCATGATTAACAGTAACCTTATAACATGTAATTTTAGCGCAACATTGTTGCGTGCCATGATTAGTGGTAACCTTATAACATGATATTCTACCGTAACAATTTTGCGTGCCATGATTAGAGGTAACCTTATAAGATGTAATTTTAGCGTAACATTTTTGCGTGCCATGATTAGAAGGTAACCTTATAACATGAAATTTTACCGTAACATGGTTGCGTGCCATGATTAGCGGTAACCTTATAACATGATATTTTACCGTAACATTGTTGCGTGCCATGATTAGTGGTAACCTTATAACATGATAGTTTACCGTAACATTTTTGCGTGCCATGATTAGAAGGTAACCTTATAACATGTAATTTTACCATAACATTCTTGCGTGCCATTATTAGCGGTAACCTTATAACATTTAATTTTAGCTCAACATTTTTGCGTGCCATGATTAGCGGTAACCTTATAACATGTAATTTTAGCGTAACATTGTTGCGTGCCATGATTAGCGGAAACCTTATAATATGATATTTTACCGTAACATTTTTGCGTGCCATGATTAGTGGTAACCTTATAACATGTAATTTTAGCGTAAAATTTTTGCGTGCCATGATTAGTGGTAACCTTATAACATGAAATTTTACCGAAACATTGTTGCGTGCTATGATTAGCGGTAACTTTATAACATGTAATTTTAGCGTAACATTTTTGAGTGCCATGATTAGCGGTAACCTTATAACATGTAATTTTAGCTTAATATTGTTGCGTGCCATGATTAGCGGTAACATTATAACATAATATTTTACCGTAACATTATTGCGTGCCATGATTAGAGGTAACCTTATAACATGTAATTTTAGCGTATTATTTTTGCGTGCCATGATTAGAAGGTAACCTTATAACATGAAATTTTACCGTAACATTGTTGCGTGCCATGATTAGAGGTAATCTTATAACATGATATTTTACCGTAACATTTTTGCGTGCCATGATTAGAAGGTAACCTTAAAACATGAAATTTTACCATAACATTGTTGCGTGCCGCGATTAGAGGTAACCTTATAACATGTAATTTTACCGTAACATTTTTGCGTGCCATGATTAGCGATAACCTTATAACATGTAATTTTACCGTAACATTGTTGCGTGCCATGATTAGCGGTAACCTTATAACATGAAATTTTACCGTAACATTTTTGCGTGCCATGATTAGAAGGTAACCTTATAACATGAAATTTTACCGTAACATTGTTGCGTGCCATGATTAGAGGTAACCTTATAACATGCAATTTTAGCGTAACATTTTCTCGTGCCATGATTAGAAGGTAACCTTATAACATGAAATTTTACCATAACATTGTTGCGTGCAATTATTTGCGGTAACCTTATAACATGAAACTTTACCGTAACATTGTTGCGTGCCATGATTAGCGATAACCTTATAACATGAAATTTTAGCGCAACATTTTTGCGTGCCATGATTAGCGGTAACCTTATAACATGAAATTTTAGCGTAACATTGTTGCATGCCATAATTAGCGGCAACCTTATAATATGATATTTTATCGTAACATGTTTGCGTGCCATTATTAGCGGTAACCTTATAACATGTAATTTTAGCGTAACATTGTTGAGTGCCATGATTAGCGGTAACCTTATAACATGAAATTTTACCGTAACATTGTTGCGTGCCATGATTAGCGGTAACCTTATAACATGTAATTTTAGCGTAACATTATTGCGTGACATGATTAACGGCAACCTTCTAATATGATATTTTACCGTAACATTTTTGCGTGCCATGATTAGCGGTAACCTTATAACATGTAATTTTAGCGTAACATTGTTGCGTGCCACGATTCGCGGTAACCTTATAAAATGATATTTTATCGTAACTATTTTGCGTGCCATGATTAGAGGTAACCTTATAACATGTAATTTTAGCGTAACATTTTTGCGTGCCATGATTAGAAGGTAACCTTATAACATGAAATTTTACCGTAACATTGTTGCGTGCCATGATTAGCGGTAACTTTATAACATGATATTTTACCGTAACATTTTTGCGTGCCATGATTAGAGGTAACCTTAAAACATGTAATTTTAGCGTAACATTTTTGCGTGCCATGATTAGCGGTAACCTTATAACATGAAATTTTAGCGCAACATTTTTGCGTGCCATGATTAGCGGTAACCTTATAACATGTAATTTTACCATAACATTGTTGCGTGCCTTGATTAGCGGTAACCTTATAACATAAAATTTTAGCGCAACATTTTTGCGTGCCATGATTAGAGGTAACCGTATAACATGAAATTTTACCATAACATTGTTGCGTGCCATGATTAGCGGTAACCTTATAATATGAACTTTTAGCGCAACATTTTTGCGTGCCATGATTAGCGGTAACCTTATAACATGTAATTTTACCGTAACATTGTTGCGTGCCATGATTAGCGGAAACCTTATAATATGATATTTTACCGTAACATTTTTGCGTGCCATGATTAGTGGTAACCTTATAACATGTAATTTTAGCTAAAAATTTTTGCGTGCCATGATTAGAAGGTAACCTTATAACATGAAGTTTTACCGTAACATTGTTGCGTGCCATGATTAGCGGTAACTTTATAACATGTAATTTTAGCGTAACATTTTTGCGTGCCATGATAAGAAGGTAACCTTATAACATAATATTTTACCGTAACATTATTGCGTGCCATGATTAGAGGTAACCTTATAACATGTAATTTTAGCGTAACATGTTTGCATGCCATGATTAGAAGGTAACCTTATAACATGAAATTTTACCGTAACATTGTTGCGTGCCATGATTAGAGGTAACCTTATAATATGATATTTTACCGTAACATTATTGCGTGCCATGATTAGAGGTAACCTTATAACATGTAATTTTAGCGTAACATTTTTGCGTGCCATGATTAGAAGGTAACCTTATAACATGAAATTTTACCGTAACATTGTTGCGTGCCATGATTAGAGGTAACCTTATAACATGATATTTTACCGTAACATTTTTGCGTGCCATGATTAGAGGTAACCTTATAACATGATATTTTACCGTAACATTTTTGCGTGCCATGATTAGCGGTAACCTTATAACATGAAATTTTAGCGCAACATTTTTGCGTGCCATGATTAGCGGTAACCTTTAACATGTAATTTTACCGTAACATTGTTGCGTGCCATGATTAGCGGAAACCTTATAATATGATATTTTACCGTAACATTTTTGCGTGCCATGATTAGTGGTAACCTTATAACATGTAATTTTAGCGTAACATTTTTGCGTGCCATGATTAGAAGGTAACCTTATAACATGAAATTTTACCGTAACATTGTTGCGTGCCATGATTAGCGGTAACTTTATAACATGTAATTTTAGCGTAACGTTTTTGCGTGCCATGATTAGCGGTAACCTTATAACATGTAATTTTAGCGTAACATTGTTGCGTGCCATGATTATCGGTAACCTTATAACATAATATTTTACCGTAACATTATTGCGTGCCATGATGAGAGGTAACCTTATAACATGTAATTTTAGCGTAACATTTTTGCGTGCCATGATTAGAAGGTAACCTTATAACATGAAATTTTACCGTAACGTTGTTGCGTGCCATGATTAGAGGTAACCATATAACATGAAATTTTAGCGCAACATTTTTGCGTGCCATGATTAGCGGCAACCTTATAATATGATATTTTACCGTAACATTTTTGCGTGCCATGATTAGCGGTAACCTTATAACATGTAATTTTAGCGTAACATTATTGCGTACCATGATTAGAGGTAACCTTATAACATGTAATTTTAGCGTAACATTTTTGCGTTCCATGATTAGAAGGTAACCTTATAACATGAAATTTTACCTTAACGTTGTTGCGTGCCATGATTAGCGGTAACCTTATAACATGATAGTTTACCGTAACATTATTGCGTGCCCTGATTAGCGGTAACCTTATAACATGAAATTTTTGCGTGCCATGATTAGCGGTAACCTTATAACATGTAATTTTACCATAACATTGTTGCGTGCCTTGATTAGCGGTAACCTTATAACATAAAATTTTAGCGCAACATTTTTGCGTGCCATGATTAGAGGTAACCGTATAACATGAAATTTTACCATAACATTGTTGCGTGCCATGATTAGCGGTAACCTTATAATATGAACTTTTAGCGCAACATTTTTGCGTGCCATGATTAGCGGTAACCTTATAACATGTAATTTTACCGTAACATTGTTGCGTGCCATGATTAGCGGAAACCTTATAATATGATATTTTACCGTAACATTTTTGCGTGCCATGATTAGTGGTAACCTTATAACATGTAATTTTAGCTAAAAATTTTTGCGTGCCATGATTAGAAGGTAACTTTATAACATGAAGTTTTACCGTAACATTGTTGCGTGCCATGATTAGCGGTAACTTTATAACATGTAATTTTAGCGTAACATTTTTGCGTGCCATGATAAGAAGGTAACCTTATAACATAATATTTTACCGTAACATTATTGCGTGCCATGATTAGAGGTAACCTTATAACATGTAATTTTAGCGTAACATGTTTGCGTGCCATGATTAGAAGGTAACCTTATAACATGAAATTTTACCGTAACATTGTTGCGTGCCATGATTAGAGGTAACCTTATAATATGATATTTTACCGTAACATTATTGCGTGCCATGATTAGAGGTAACCTTATAACATGTAATTTTAGCGTAACATTTTTGCGTGCCATGATTAGAAGGTAACCTTATAACATGAAATTTTACCGTAACATTGTTGCGTGCCATGATTAGAGGTAACCTTATAACATGATATTTTACCGTAACATTTTTGCGTGCCATGATTAGAGGTAACCTTATAACATGATATTTTACCGTAACATTTTTGCGTGCCATGATTAGCGGTAACCTTATAACATGAAATTTTAGCGCAACATTTTTGCGTGCCATGATTAGCGGTAACCTTTAACATGTAATTTTACCGTAACATTGTTGCGTGCCATGATTAGCGGAAACCTTATAATATGATATTTTACCGTAACATTTTTGCGTGCCATGATTAGTGGTAACCTTATAACATGTAATTTTAGCGTAACATTTTTGCGTGCCATGATTAGAAGGTAACCTTATAACATGAAATTTTACCGTAACATTGTTGCGTGCCATGATTAGCGGTAACTTTATAACATGTAATTTTAGCGTAACATTTTTGCGTGCCATGATTAGCGGTAACCTTATAACATGTAATTTTAGCGTAACATTGTTGCGTGCCATGATTAGCGGTAACCTTATAACATAATATTTTACCGTAACATTATTGCGTGCCATGATGAGAGGTAACCTTATAACATGTAATTTTAGCGTAACATTTTTGCGTGCCATGATTAGAAGGTAACCTTATAACATGAAATTTTACCGTAACGTTGTTGCGTGCCATGATTAGAGGTAACCATATAACATGAAATTTTAGCGCAACATTTTTGCGTGCCATGATTAGCGGCAACCTTATAATATGATATTTTACCGTAACATTTTTGCGTGCCATGATTAGCGGTAACCTTATAACATGTAATTTTAGCGTAACATTATTGCGTACCATGATTAGAGGTAACCTTATAACATGTAATTTTAGCGTAACATTTTTGCGTTCCATGATTAGAAGGTAACCTTATAACATGAAATTTTACCTTAACGTTGTTGCGTGCCATGATTAGCGGTAACCTTATAACATGATAGTTTACCGTAACATTATTGCGTGCCCTGATTAGCGGTAACCTTATAACATGAAATTTTTGCGTAACACTGTTGCGTGCCATGATTAGCGGGTAACCTTATAATACGATATTTTAGAGGCTGAGATTGAGTGAGATCATGACAATTTATTGCGTCATAATTTATTTTCTGCTAAGAAATGTTTTACTGATTCATAGTCTTTTCAGAATACAATTCACGATCACTGGGCAATGACTTTAGATAGATGTTTTATAGTTACCTAACTAACGTATGAAAAATGGCTTTATTATGAGAAGAATAGTCATACATGCTGTTGACACTATAAATAAAGACCTCGATTGACTGAAACCAATCCATTAACATGTACGATTGTACAAAACATTACCCAAAGGGTATCGAGTCACTGTTAGGAATATTAGGTATAAAGTCACTCACACTAGGTAGGAATTGGAGAAATACATTTTCTTATGACATGACAATACGCAGATGAGGTTGGTGTTAAAGCATTATATGACTATGGTGAAAAAATCTTCATCTTTACTACTGACAACAGTGTACAAGATATATCATATTTAGGGTTCGATTTCTTTGAGCAGTAATGGCGCGGCTGCACTACCAATGGTAGAGGGCAGATTTAATCAGGAATCAGTCTGTAACTAATTATCGTCAGAAACGAAAATCGCTCCATGCTTACTAAGATTGGCTCTGATGATAAGGAAGTTGAATTCTGTGTGCAATATGATTGGCGCTGATGATGAGGAAGTTGAATTCTGTGTGCAATATGATTGGCTCTGATGACGAGGAAGTTGAAATCCTTGTGTAATATGATTGGCTCTGATGACAAGGAAGTTGAAATCCTTGTGTAATCAGATTGGCTCAGAGGATGTAGAAGATGATGTAGACGTTGAATGCCTTGTTTAATGTGTTTGGCTCTGATGACGTGGCCGTTGAATTCCTTGTTCTGTTTGGCTACTACTCGTGGTAACTAAACAACAAGACGATTCGCAGCTGAATCGTTGCTTGGTTTCTAGGTATCAATACCTTGTACAGGAAAGTTGCTATTTAAAAGTCTCCGACACCGTTATCGACCAAGAATTTTCAAAGGCGTTGTAAGATAATTAAAAATATCCGATATGTGTCAAACGTTTCATAATATTGTTTGTCACTGTCTGACAGTTATGTTTCAATCACTCACCACAAGGAACATACGGCATGTTGTCTAACCATTCGGCCCAAACGGCCGATTTGCAAAGTCGCCCTTTGAATGGATAATTAATAGGGAAGACACAAGAACTGGTTTCAGACACATGAGATCATGAGATCATTATCATGACACATGAGATCATTATCTCTATATCTAAAACCATGTCTTTTTTACGACGCCGACCGAATTCCCTTAAATGCCCCAATATATGTTATAATTTTAATATAATAAATCGCATAAAGCATCATTTGAATCAATATAAAAAAAATTCTCAATACAATATAAAATATATTATAATGATTGTAACGAAAACGTGTCAAAATAAGTAACTTAAACTACTAATATATCACGTGTCATGCAGGCAGGTTTTCCTTAAATATTAAAAAACATATAATCATTTTTAATATCGAGAACAAAAATACATCAATTGTCTTAGAACGGTGCGAATAACAAACTTTGATTTGTTCTGTTTTTGGAGGTTCTGTTTGAGACGAGCATCACAGATACGTGTTCTTTTGAAGACAAACACGGAATGCTACAGTTATTTCAGTCTTTTGTACAGAGGTTTTAATTTAGAATTGCCATATCGTTTTAGAAAGAAATATGCACGACATTAAATTATTAACTACAGCGAACACTTTATAACTTACTTAATAGTAAATCATAGTAAGACAACTAAAGATAGTATTGTAATAACTCTCTCCATCCTCTCTCTCTCTCTCTCTCTCTCTCTCTCTCTCTCTCTCTCTGTGTCTCTCTCTCTCTCTGTGTCTCTGTGTCTCTCTCTCTGTCTGTCTTTCTCTGTCTGTCTGTCTGTCTCTCTCTATGTATATATATATATATATATATATATATATATATATATATATACCGCGTAACCGTCTTGAAGATGCTGTTCCGTTTTTGTGCTAGTTGTCATGATATATGTGCTTGTTGTTTATTATCGTCTACATTGTCGTGTTTCATCATGGCAGTTCCGTTTGTGTGTGTTTCTTCATCTCCTTGTTTTGAAAACGAGACAATTATAATATTTATCAGGTGTCTTGCTCCTCATCTACAACGTCCTTTGTTCTTGAAAAAAAACGCCATCACGTGATCGCCAGTGAAACCGTTTATGATATGATGGACTCTCATTAATTGCTTTAAATGAACATTTCCTTGGCTCTTCGTACAGCATTGTGCTCAAGACTAAACGAACTGGGACTACATTCATCATTACTTAAATGTAAACGGAAGCGAGAAAGGAAACGTTGTTTCAAAGCTGCCAAGCGTAGAACAGGATGAAAAAATTCCAGTTATCTCCCTTTCGTCATTTCCGGCTAAATAATTCAAACACTCGGTCGTTAATTTAGATAACCTGGTGAAAACTCATATTGAATCGCCAGCCATTGTGTCAACTATCCCAGAAATACCACTGCGTATTGCATTATTCAATGTCCAATCAGTAGGGCCATCGGAAAAGCGCATTGAAATAGTTAATTTTATCAACAATCAGAAATAATACAGACGGCCTCTTCCTGACAGAAACCTGGCTAAAAACATCAGGCCCAAGTGTGCGGATCTAACACCCATCGGTTACTCCATAACGTCGTTCCCTCGACACTCTCGCGGAGGTGGAATTGTCGTAATCACAAAGAATTACATGATATCATTTCGTGAACACAACACAACCGTCAATTTATGCCACACATCGTTTGAACTGCTCCACACAACACTAACACTTGAACAACAGTCCGTCCATTTTTTCTGCCTCTACCGCACTCCTCCTGGTAGAAAAAAACAAGGTCACTGAATATCTCTTTCTGAAGCAGTTTCCGAATCTCCTGGAGTATGAAAATGCGATAGGTGGCAACCTGATTATTCTTGAAGATTACAACTTTCACTCTGACTGTCATGGAAACCCATACTCATCAAAACTCAGATTCTATTCATGCTTTTAACATTAAACAGTCAGTTAACCAGCCCACCTCGTTGCCATATCTTAGACTGGATTCTCCATAGGCCTGATGATAAAAGTCTACGGTCCACACTGGTATCAATGAACTTGCATCAGATCATCTCTGCATTATATGACATCTCGACGCATCAGTCCCTATCACTCCAACTTTATTTGCTACGAAGAGAAACCTCACTATGATAAAAAGAAAAAAAACTAATGCATGACATCCAAGCAAACCAAAGAAACTGTCTACCTCCTACAGCAGAACAAATCGAAAACTGTCATAGTTCATTGTATTAAAAACACGCCACAGCCACCCAGTGCAGAGTATCAATTCAAAAGTGTTCTCCGTGGTATACCAGTATTAGGGTCCAGCTTCGCACTGCTAAAACAGACCTCCGTCAAACAGAGAGGCTTTGGCGTTCCACCAGACTCACTATTCATAATCAAATCTATTAAGCCGCTTAGAAGAACGTCACAAACATAGTCTATTTAGCCAAATAATCCCACTACAGTACTAAGATCACGGAGAGTTCCAGCTGCAAAGAGCTCTTCGAGATTACTAGCAAAGTAATGTCAAGGAACAAGTATACACCACTTCCAACTACCTCTTCTCCAGTAGATCTTCCGGACCGGTTTGCAAATATCTTCCGTGACAAGGTACATACCATTAGGGATAAGCTTGACAACAAAATGTCAATTGACTTGTCGTCACCATATAGATGCTATACCGAAGTCCACCGACAACCATTAGCAGTATTTGAACCTGTCTCTATGGATTTAGTACGGACAACCGTCATGAAAAGTGCACCAATGTCATGTGAAACAGGATCCAATTCAAGCATCACTGCTGCTTGAGTGCTTAGATCCAATATTGCCTACACTAACTGATGTTCATAATGTCTCTCTCTCTCATCTGGGAAATTCGCACAACATTTCAAAACTGCCATTGTAAAGCCTCTGCTGAAGAAACCAAAACTCAACCATAACGATTTAAAGAACTACCGCCCAGTTTCTAACCTACCGTTCATAAACGAAATCTTAAAAAAAGTTAGTCTGATCCAACTAGTATCTCATCTGCATTCGAACAATTCCTTTAGCAATGTACAATATGAATATTGCACTTGTCACAGTACTACAACTACTCTTCTGATAGTAATTAATGACATTCTGTCTGCTTTGGATAGCGCAACAATTACAGTCCTTAACTTCCCTGATTTGTCTGCAGCATTTGACACAATAGACCCTGATATATTACTTCACCGTCTACAGCATGTACTTGGCATTCACAGCATATCCTTACTGTGGTTGACGTCCTACTTACTGAACAGGACACAAACTATCTGCAAATGGAATACACGCCAGCGCAGTTGATGTATCATGTGGTGTTACACAGGGGTATCTTCTTTGACATATTTTCTTCATTCTATACACCCAGCCACTCGCAAGTGTCAAATCTAATCATCCAGTCTCTCACCAGCTGATTACACCCAAACGTACAAATCTAGTCACTCAACTGAAGTTGATGCTACCATCCAAGGAGTAGAGAGGTACATTTCTGTGAAATCATGGATGACATGTAACAAGTGGCAGATGAATGATGATATAACTGAGGCCATTCTGAGCACAACATAAAGACTCTCTTATTCACATCCTTTATGTCAAACAATAAATATTGGCAACACCAACATTAACGAAACTTAGGTATTACTTTAAACAGTACTCTCAAGTTGCACCAACATGTCATGAACGTATGTAAGGCTGCATATCTTTAGCTGATACGCATCAGTTCCATTCGCAAATATCTTTTAGTTGATGCCACTAAAACACTTGTGTGTTCTAGAGGCCGACTGAAACTAAATTTCTGTTTTCGGCCGAAAACGAAACCAGACCGAAAAATAAAAATTGACTTTCTGCCGAAACCGAAAGTTTACCTACACCTTCGGCCGAAACCGAAACCGAAAGATAAACAAAAGTTGCCGAACACAAGATTTATTAAACAAGCCAGGGTCATGATGCAATGCCACACTAATTAAAAAAGAATACAGAAGTAATCATTCAGAGCCTGCATTAAGGGAACTTCGCTAAATGTCAAATTGCCTAGCGCCGACTGACCGGCCGACAAACAGAGTAATAGATGCAGTACTAGCTTTGCATTCTGAAAGTTAAAATAGATCTTCGGATGATGACCGAAAGTCAATATCAGTTTCTGCCGAAACCGAAAGCAAACCGAAAGCTAACTTTTTAGCTTCGGCCGAAACCGAAACTATGCCGAAAGTGGTCATTTGCCAACTTTCGGCGCCGAAACCGAAACCGAAACCGAATTTCGGTTGGCTTCTAGTGTGTTCATTAGTATCTTCATGACTGGACTATTGTAACTCAATTCTGTGTGTTTCGTCTCAATACCTTCTCCATAAACATTAAAAGGTTCAACACACAGCTGCTCGAATCATCCACTGAGTACCACGATCAGAGCGCACCTCTCCGCTGCTCTGTACCCTACACTGGCTATCCATTCGATCTACCTATCTAGTCTCACCTATGTGTATACATCATCAAGATACATACGCTCCTCTTCTGCCAATCGTATATTCCCACTATGAACACGAAGTCAAATGGAGAACGTTCTTTTGCATACCAGGGCCAGCAACGTTGAACGAATTGCCCATTTAAATTAGACACAAAAATACACAGTGATCTCTTTCAAGAGTGCCCAAAAACAAACTTAAAGACCTAATAATGTTTTCTACCTAAATATTTTCAGCATTTTTTATTGTCAGATTCTCGCGGGTCATGAGCGTTATTCGTATAATATTGTATAAGCCCCACTTGTCAAAGGGCAAGTGTTACGTCCCACTTTGTCAAGGAGTATTGCACAACATATAATAATAATACTTTAACCCACTCCCCTCTGATACTCGTTATCTAAGAGATGAGCGACCTCGGTATAATTGCCCGGTTCGAGTAAGAGGATGTATATGGTAACCTGAGCGGGTATATTGAACAAATCAACCCCGAGCCCCCGTAAAGATAAATAAACAATTTAATCAAATACATACACAATCATGAAATTTCCATTCATTAGGAATACACGCGGTTTAGAAATAGACTTTCGCCGAATTACAAATAGATTTGAAATGGAATGAAACGAATTAGTCGTTCTATTACTGATAGTTAGAAATCATCATAGGATCGAGTTTCACAATCGAAGTCAATGCTTTGTTTGATTTTCATAACCTGTTATCCTCGAACCACGTTCACTGTTCAATCCAATGTTGTTCTAGAAGTTCCTGTCTCTCGAGATACTTTTCCCTCGTGGGTGTTCCGCTTGAACTTAGACTTGTCCACTGTATCAATGTATACACCTCTCAATTCTTTTTTTCCAATGTGTGTATCTCTATTTCCGTCTTCACGTCTTCCCAAAAAACTATTTTCTTCATTCCCAAAGAAAATTAAAACAACCTAAGTCTCTCGTTACACTGGTAATAGCTGAGACTGTCCGTTATTCCAGGTTCGAACAATCAGATATTTCTATCAGTGATAACAATTTTACGGCTAGTAATTAACTACACATGTCCTCAAATAAATGTAGTTTAACCATTTGTTAATTCGTTTCGCCTTGACCTAATACATTAACGTCTTACAAAGCGAGACGTTGAATCGTATACACCGTCGCTAAATTATCCATGATATCAAAATTCGGTGAATTCACATGTATTCTTGTAAATCATTAAATAATGTAATACATTAAATTCTTAGAGCACAATCATTATTCAAACAATATGATAAGTTCAAGAATTAACGTAACACTTCCTATTCATAACTTAACATAGTGTTTTTACGACATAAATTAACACTACGTCTTTCTTAACTAAGAATTAAGGTAAGAATTCTGATTCATAATTCAAAATCACATTATTATACATGTCACAGAACTAGGCGAAAATTGACTTCATTTCTTCTTGGTAATTTCACCATTTTTTTTTGTTTCGTCGTACATGCGTTACCTGGGGTGAATAAGTGTTTTTCAAGGTAAGCGACGTAAAGCGATTTACAAGTACCTGAATAGAAATCACTTGAAGTCAGGAACATTATAATCACGGGGTGCACGGGAATTTTGCCGTGAATTCTGCTCACCTATTTGGGGACATAGACATATAAGGCAGAATATTTCTAAAAAAGATTACGAGTCAAAAGTATCTTGTCAAAGGACAGATAGCTCGTCATTCTTTCTCCAGCCAAACGGGTGAGTGTTAAATTTATATTTCGTTTTATTGTGAATTTTATTCAGTTTATCATTTCATGTAATGATGCCTATATTACAATGCAGATTTAAACCGTTGAATATTTGGAATTACTAGTCACTATTAGATTTTAAATGCAATAGCGTAATCTAAATTTTAGATTGTTTTAGAAACAACTATTATTAGTTTGGTTTCTTTATTGTAGCTGAATGTGATTGATTGCTCCAGCAAAAAGGGCTGAATGTGATTGATTGTGCCGTGATTGTGCTGTTTGATTGTGCCATTTGATTCTGCGATCAAATTGAGGTGTCTGATTGTCTGTCAGTCTGTCTACGTTTGTATCTGGCGTGAACAGGCGGTTATGATGTCTGAGGATATCTGTCGAGATGTGTAAATATCCGGAACTATCTAGAAGTCTAAATGTCCGAGTGTCAGAACTTTCTAGAGGTGTAAACATCCGGGGTAGCATCTAAGTGTTTGGGACCGGTGGTTCTAGTAGGTGCTGTATGCTGTCTGTACGTATAACTGTAGTGGATCCGTGAAGGGCAAGCGGCCAATAAAAGTATTGTGTCAACCCTAGGTATTCGGAGAAGCTGTGCGGCGATTCAACAGTTGGTGAATCGTACGGTTGTACAGGCTCGAGACGCATGTGTGTTTCAATTGTGGTTACAATTGAATACATTGTTATATTTACACGTAGTTACTTTGAATCGCAGTAGTATTCCAAGGGATTACATGAATCTCAATAACAGTTATTAACTTGATTTAATACATGTAGACGTTTGTACTTGTTGTCGCAATCCATACGTGCGATAATATAATTTGATGTTTGTATTTGTTATCGCAATTTATACGTGCGATAATATAACTTTTGTAAAGGATCCATTTTATATGAAACATTTGTGTAGTCTAGGAGGTTTTTTGGATCTGTGTTTATTTTGTATTAATATTTAATTTATTTTTTAATTGTGAATGGTTGTGAAGTGTGATCGTGGGTTGAACGCATGAGTTATTGTGTTGATACATCATTATTTTTCATTAATAATTTATTTCATAAATTTACATCATCTTTCACATATTGTGTTTGTGTTGTTTATTTAATCCACCAACCACTCGGTAACAATTCTGTTACAATACAAGTGTATCCAATTAAATCCAAGTTTACAAATGTATCAAACGAAATCATGCAGACCCGTAAACGAAGTAGACATTATATTAATTGCATCACAATAAACGTGGAATTTGAGACAATACCTTGTGTCTTGGCGTGTCACTCAACCGATGTTTTTGGCGGTTTTTTTTTCCCCGGTCGGTTATTTCACATACGAATGTATTTCTCTCAAATACCATTCGAAGTCCTTCTAATAATAATTCTACATCTCTTCCTCTCTTGCAGAGAAACTTTAAAAGACTTGTATAGTTAGTGCAATATTATGTTCTAAAAATTTCTCGTGTAAACAACACCCTTTATTTAACCGTGACCAATCAGAATCAAATGTATTTTCTCCCGCTTCCCTCCAAAAGCCGCTTACATCATGGTCAATATGACACGCTTTGGTTTTAAGTAACAGAATTTCTGTTTTCTCTCAATTCTGACATTTTTGTGATAAAATGAACCTTTACAAGGTCGCCGTCGGTTAGTACTGGCTCCTGTATAAACAACGTGTCAATTAGTACAGAGGTCGGCTAGCCTTTACAGGCACCCTTCTTGCACGATGTGTCGTAAATTTAACTAATGGCTATATGGCAATATGGCAATTCACATCTATGTTTTTAAATTTCATGGTGATTTTTGTAGTCATATCATTATAGAAGTTGGAAAGAGCTTCTAAAAAAGTAGGTGATATACAAGGACATAATTATTATTATATTTACGCTTGACCGATGACAAAAACAATGCAGAGGGTTTGATTACTCTCATATATAAAGGGAAAGGTGACAAACAGAGTTACAAAAAAATGGAGGCCCATTTCCCTCCTAAACACAGATTACAAAATACTGAGTAGAATTCTAGCTAATAGGATTAAGAATGGGATAAACACCATAGTAAACATTAATCAAACATGCGGCGGAAAAAATAGAAGCATACATAACAACATACTTAACATTAGGACAATCATAGATTTTATAAAATAGTAAAACTCGAAATGTGCTATGGTACTTTCGATCAGGAAAAAGCCTTCGACAGATTAGAACATAATTACATACAAAAAGTACTGGAAAATTCGGATTTGGAAATAAGTTCCGAAATTGGACTAAAATATTGTACAATAAAATAACTGCAAATGTACAAGTAAATGGAGCAAGAACAGAGAAATTTGAAATTCAAAGATCAGTGAGGCAAGGCTGCTCACTATCAATGCTATTATACGTAATGGCAATCAAAATTCTGAGTATGAAGATCAGAAATAACACAAATGTAAAGGGAAAACGAATACCAAACTTAAACGAAGAATTTAAGATGCTACAACATGATGATGATTGTACGAACTTTATAAATGATTCAAATTACTTTAAACATCTCTGAAAGGAATATGAAGCCTTTTGTAGAGCCTCAGGATCGCAAATAAATCATGATAAAACAGAAATTCTAAAAATAGGCAACTGGAGGGGAAACCACCCTGGATTACCTCCACACCTGATAAAAAAAATAGAGCAAAAGCCCTGGAGATATTCTTCGGGGCAAATGAAGAGAAGGAAAACTGTTTAAAAATAAAAAAACAAAATAAAGAAGTAACACATCTCTGGGCACAATTGCCACTTAGTCTAATAGAACGTTCGCAGGTTGCAAAAACATATATGTATTCAAATTTATTATTTAATAAACACTGTGGACATTAACAATAAAACACTAAAAACCATAGATAATGAAATAGTAGACTACATATGGAATTACAAAACACATTACATAAACAAACAGACTTTATATAGAGCTAAAAATAGGGGCGGATTAGCTTTACCTAATCCCCTCCTAATTAAAACTAAAAATATATTAATTAGAATTAAATGGATAAGCAGCACGCCACAAACACCTTGGGAAGCACTATATATTTTTTGGATAGGATTTGGAATGAGACAAAGATAAGACATATATAAGAACAACAAATTAGTTAAGAAAATAGACGCACCACATTTATATAAGGGCATCAAAGAATTTTATATAAGTATAGGGACAATAAAACAATATGGGAACTAGATAAAGAAGACATATATGACTGTATTTTGGAATTAAAATCTAATAAAATTAAACCAAAAATAGAAACAGAGTTTATATATATTAACTGGGACAGAGTCTGGAGGCATTGGTCCGACATCATCACTCTAAAGGTACAAAGTATATTATACATGTACCTCCACAACGCCTGGCTTACAGGCGAAGTGGCCCTTAGGAGAAGACTGATACGGATCCCGGTTAGCTGCCCTCTATGCAGAAGTGCCCCATATACAACGTACCACACAATAACGCATTGTGACAAAACAAAGGAAGACAGGATCAAACTGATAATCGAAATAATGAAGGTAGACAAATACGACAGACGTCAACTACTCTTCCTGGACGGAAACTTTAATAAACAATTGGTAAGACAAATAACGGACATATAACGAAAATACTTATAAAGTGTGGACCACTAATGAAGGTTAAGGAATAATTTTTCTATAAAAACGAAAATATTTGAATTTAAATTATATAAAAAAAATATAAAAAATAATAAAATAATTAAAAAAAAAACAAACAAAAAAAAACAAAAAATAAAAAAACAAAAAAAAAATTTGTTTTTACTTTTCACTAATTTATTATCAACATTTTTGTGAGGGGGAAGTACATATGAGGACGTCATAGGGCTAAATCACATGGCGCTATTCGAAGTGAGCAGGCCTGTGGAAGAGTTTGGAAAATACCACCCAAATATTTAATTTATTTAGTTTAATGCACATCCTTCTTTTTCTCTGGATACTAAATCCATACTTTATCTGCCATGTCTATATCCCGTAATAGACATGGCTCCCATTTAAGGGAACATAAAACAATTTTGGAAAATTTCTTACCTATTAATTATAATAAATAAATAAAGGCCGGACCAATTTGAGACGGGAACTGGACAACTAAATAAATTTGTGCAGATCCTGTCTCAAGGCAGACGGACCTAAGAAAATAAATATTACTAGATAAATTGAAGAACACTAAATATCTAAATAAACACACTTCAATTTATACAAAATTTCAAATTAAATTTAAAATAAAATAAAATATACTAAAGATTAAATGTATTCCTTGTATGGAAGACACAAAGCAAGACAACTGGTAAAAATCTGAACGAAATGGCTTTCCTTTACACAAATACAAGGTACATACCTTATATAGCAAACAGACAAATAACACTAACACAAATAGCATACACAAGAAAATAGGTGACCACTAGCCATGGTCAAACAAATATAAAAAGTAGACTACTAGTGTGGGTAGATCAATTCCACCTAGTAAAGATCTACAGAAATAACACAAGGGATTTTAAAATACCCCAAATCAAATATATAACCCCGATGGGGAAAAATTCAAGGGGAAGTTAAATAAAAATAAAAAAAAACAAACAAACAACATATCGGGGGTATACAAACACACACAAAGACTTTTACTTTTTGTTTGATGGGTAGGGGGGAAGGGCATCTGTCTGGTGCCCCCGTCCCCGCCCCCCAAAAAAATAAAACCCTGGTGCGATTCCCGCTAGAAGTCATAGATTTACCCCAAATGTTACTCTAATCTATGCAAGACTACATATCTCTAGCCTGCCCAATATCTATAAATCACACATTTGCATGGCGTCTCTTCAACACGTTTCCGCTCTACCAACAGTTCACGCGTGAAACTATACAACTCTCCCCTAACCAAGGAACTATTTGAATTCCGCCCCCATAGGGCAGTCCAATATACCATTGTATTTATTCCAGGCGCATTTCGCCATATACTTGCACCACATTTGCCACTTTCCTAATTTACCGGTTTCCTACTGTATATCCTAGAAGTCACACCACCAATGTAAATCACTAGATTTGAATGGACTGTGTTACACCAACGACATTTTATGGCATCATGGACAGTCATTAAAACGTTACTGCGTGACTTTTCCTCCCATTAATTACTAATTATTTCGTGCTAAGGATATTGCCATTATTCGCACAAGTAATCAACGGAATCTTGCAATTCCTTAAAACGAGGCGCTATCAAATGCACATACTCCAAATGTATTACAATATCTATGCACTCACACACACACACACACACACACACACACACACACGTATATATGTGTGTGTGTGTGTTTGTACAGAGATATAAAGAGAGAAAGAGGAAATATATTATAACTTAACAAAAATAATGTGGGATGCCGATTGAATTAGGGAACTGATTGTTTCTCTACTTTAACAAGTTTAGTAGAACTTCGTCGATTTAATGTTAGAGGAAGTTCAAATTTCATACATTAAAAACAATTCTGTTCATTAGCAATATGTATTGTGCATTTAAAAGTAAACTAATGTCTGTAGGAAGATCAATCTATTGTTAGCCCCTCCCCCGTTAGAGTTACAACATATAAAGGATAAAGACTTATCAGTATTAACTATTCAGAGTGAGTGAATTTATTTTAGAACTATAAAACAATATTGCTCTCAGATCATGAACAGTGTCAGTGTAATGTTGACTGTCCATTCATTTCAGGCCTCAACAATATCTGACTATGAAGTAACCATGATGAGCAAAAATGTCGCAACGTTGCGTCCGCTCGCAATTGACAGAACTGTCTACAGGTGTATTAAAGTATTGAATTTTATTTGTTAATTCATTTTAAGAAATATCACATAACAGATGTTGAAGTTTTTACATTTAAGAAATGGATAATTGTACGAATATATAGAAAAAAATAAAATTCACATTAGTAGAAGATTAATCGTTGGGACTCATTTTACTACGCCTTGTTAAATGTCATCCCCATTTAAAGTTGATTACATAGAAAATTACAACAAAATGGACCCTGTCACTAATTGTCTTTAAATTAAACAATGAAGCAGTATTTAAAATGTATCAATGTAGCACAATCTAATACACGTTGATTATTCTTCTCAAATACACTAAAGAAAGATGTATGTTGTTAATTGGATCGTTACACTACGGTTCATCACATCAGGTTTCAAACAAAAGCCTACGCGGCTGATTTAAGACAAGTTGTAAAACGTTAATGATTTCCAAATGTCACGTATACTTTTCGTTGACTTTATCATTCTTTTTCACAATACAATTATTGCTATTTGTAAAATTGTGAAAGAATTTGTTCTTGAAAAAAAATAAATTAGCGTCCAATCTGTCCCAGAGATGATAGCTTTGCAATTTACGTAGATAATATATGACGTCATATTCATCACGTCGTCAAGTGATAAGCATGTTATTTCGAGCTGCACTATAACTTGTGATTTTTGTATAAAATAATATTTGCTTTCCGTAAGATAAACAGTAGTATATAAGTTCCGTGAATATATTGGTATTATAGTGTATTGGATTGTATATGGATTTTATTTATTTTCATTGTGTGTCAATGAGAGAGAGAGAGAGAGAGAGAGAGAGAGAGAGAGAGAGAGAGAGAGTATATAAGATTTAAAAAATAAAACCTCTACAAGGACATTCATTTTATTAAAAATGGGAGTAGATTTAATGGTCTTCCCTTTCATTTATATCTTTGTTCATTTTGATGAAATTAAATTTTGTTCTCTATTTCATATGGCTCATATTAAAAATAGAGCGAAACGTTTAGATCAGAAGAAATAATACACTAAATAATAAGCATATAATCCCTTTAGCAAAATGAGTTATCTCTCTTGCGAAATAAGCTCTTCGTCGCCTTTAATCACCTCTTTTTCAAAAAGCCTATATTTGTGAGCCTCAAAATTTGTAAAGATAACAAAGGAAAGAATTAATCGTACAGAAATAACAATAAGAAGATTCTAACGATGTCAATGTGAGCAATATCATTTTAGACTTTCATTCCAATATACAACTAGCTAACAATAGAAGCCAATAAGGTCGGCAGTAATGATATTAAGGCTGGGTTTCGTCAAATGAATCTAGTACCGTATTCCACATTTGGCAAAACCTTTATACTATGTTAACTAGACTGACTGTGGTCAGCCATGGCATAATACGTACTTTTTAAACATTAACAGCTCCCTAAAGCCGTAGATGATAACGACAACCTATCGTATGCCAGTGCTTTGGGATAGCAAAACAATGAAACAATTCTCTAAAATCTACGCGAGAAGAAAACAACAATTCAGTAAATATTAAATTGTCAACACTGTTACTTCTAGTAACGAATTTCCGTATGCGATAAGTGGGTGTTTACTTAATAGAATGCATTAAGGAAGTAACATAGACTCGTTATATTCCTTGCATCCCGCTTGTACTAAACGAGTGATTGTTTACTATCTAGGACTAATAATGAGATCATTGATTCTCTTTGGCTCGTAATTAGAAAATTGACTGTACAGGGAATTTACGTAAATTATTTACTATCTGGTTTCCCTTTTTTCAAGCGATTTGAATCTAAGAGCAACAATGGAAAATATAAAATCTTCCATCAGCGAGATGAATAAACAGCAATGAGAGCATCAACAAGAAACCAATTATATTGAAAATAATGGTGTTTTTAAATTATTACTTCGTAGCTATGGAACTCACTTCGATCTGTGATGGACCTGTATATTCAATAGCCAAATACGTTGCTAGAACGAAGCTAATCGCAAAATGACAAATGACATGAAATGATTTTGGGGATCACTAGTGATGACATAACCTAGTTTCACTTTCAAGAAAGCTGTTTCTCACTATGTTGAACAGATCGAAGTAAATGGTCTGGATGGGTCTTATGTTATGTGACAAAAGCGACAGTTTTGTCTTTTTTACCAATATTTGGAAGGTTTCTCGGCAGGGTGGGGGTGTCTACATAATAATCGATCTATAATAATCGATCTATAATAATGGGACATCATTAACTATGTGCTTACGCAGCATGATTAATAATGAGCATACCTATATTTTATGAATATGCGCAATTTCCCTGTATCTATTTTATCAAAGAACATGCCCCAACAGTGAAACAAAAAATAAAGATCCAGGCGACAGAGTTTAAATCAATACAGTCGTGATGTTACGTTGCAAGTTTTGTCTAAGAAATTGTCATTAAATTTAGAAACATGTTAGTTTTAGCTACGGTCGGAAGTATCTTAGATGTGAAGCATGCATGATAATGGAGATAAAGTCTAAGATAACAGTTTCATGTGAAGATGTTCGTGATTTTGATGATAATACATATACGATTTTGACGATGGTTTAAGAACATGCCGATATTTTGTTCTGCAATGAAAGCGTATATTAAAGGTAAAATCAGACTAAACTGCTTATCAAACAAACATGATTCTCCACGCTCTAAATTTATATATATATATATATATATATATATATATATATATATATATATATATATATATATATATATTGTACTCTCTTCCCATATACATATGTTACTTTAAGCTACGTAAGCAACCTTAATTACATGTATGTCCACGAGTATCAGTCTGTATCTATTTAGTTTCTGTCTCCAGTTCTATGTTGCAATAAATGAGATGGTTGCATGTACCAGTGTTTCTAATGTTCGAATTGAGTATTTCCAATAGTTCATACTGCGACATTCATCAACTAATTCTTGAGTATGTGGTGGATCTAGAGTGTCATTTAATTCGCTTTATATCAGTTATTGTGTAATCAAAATCACTTTAGATCAGTTGGTGTCTAATGGAATTCATCACTCTAGAAATCAGTTAATGTGTAATCAAATTGCCTCTAAATCAGTTAATGTGTATTCGAATTCACTCTAGATTGGTTAGGGTGTAATCGGATTCACTCTAGATCAGTCAGTGTGTAATGAAATTGCCTCTAAATTAGTTAATGTGTATTCGAATTCACTCTAGATTGGTTATGGTTTATTTCCAGTTGTTCATACTGGAATATTCATAAACTAAAAATTCTAGAGTAAGTGATCGATCTAGATTGTCATCGAATTCACTTTACATCATTAATTGTGTAATCAAAGTCACTTTGGATCAGTTGGTGTCTAATGGAATTCACTCTAGATCAGTCAGTGTGTAATCGAATTTACCCTAAATCAGTTAATGTGTAGTCGAATTTACTCTAGATTGATTAGGGTGTAATCGGATTTAATTTAGATGAGTTAGTTAAATTCGTCCCGACTATCTAGAGCCGTTTTGCTCCACAGTTCGCTAAATATGGTGCTTACAACTTTACCTAAAAACTGTACAGCCAAATCTTTTGAAACAAAGAGACGATTTGGAAGTAGTGGGTACTTTTGAACTGACAATACAACTTATTATAGCGCAAAATAGATTGCAGTTTCTAGTCTATAATGGTAATAGTAAATTCTAAGGCATACCAGTCACTTTATTGAATAAAAAGTTCTTGCAAATATGATGATTTTCTTTCTGTAAAGCAAAAGGAAATACCCCCACCCTCAAAATATACCACCAAACGACACATTGTTAAAGACATCAACATGATTCTGCCAGTTGCAAAGGACGTAGTACTTCTAAATATACTGATTTAACCACGTGATCAGTTTTTAACAGTTTAATGACGCCACGTGGTCGCCAATCGAATTACCGCTTAGTGAGTGGTGATGGTTGTTAATGTATGTAAGCCTGCAATGTTTGAAAGTGTTCACAACCAATTACTAGCTATATTTCATTGGTGTATAGTATGTTCCAGTCAGGTTTTTTAAAACAGGTATTTAATCATTTTGACATTTTATTAAATGCTTTAATAGTTTAGTGACTACATTCTCAATTTTTCGACAATCGTCATGGTAGATCTGGATTCGGGATTCGATTCGTCGTTCTTTGAAAAATACGCATCTTTTAAAGACATAAATCAACAGTCTGTATTTAAATTTAAAAGATGTCTCCTTTTAAATTCCGACCATGCGAATCAGGTCTTTAAAAAGACGCAAGTTATTGAATGTCAAAATATCTGATGATATAGGAAACTTAATTTGGGAACTTTTTGGTAAGGTGATGTTGAATTCTTTACAGTATCCCGTTCTCCGCTTGTATGGCATCTTTGTTCGCAAATACGGGCATGAAGTAATAGATTATGAATAAGGCGATCTGATTGAAAATGAATGAATATATTGTCTGATATGTAGACCGACAGTCTCAGGAGTACACGGTTTTGTCATAGATGCTGTGATTATATTGAGTCTATCAGAAGTCAATATTTTCTCATTTGTATATAATTGTGTTGCACCCTTGTAACCTTTTCCATCTTCATGGACACGTTTAATTAGGAAAAGTTATGGCATTCATTTTGGGCAGACGTTGTGCATTCAGGAACATTGAAAAATTTATTTCATCGCTATTTTATAATCTGTGTATCCATCAAGGGGCGCTCACCAATTAGTATGTATTTTTCAGAGAGTGACGTATGTGAGGTGAAGTTGTTTGCATTTTTAACATGCACAATGGAGATAATGTTGGTATATCTTACTTTGATGTAATGTGGCTGAAATTTCTTTGTATACTGCACTTGTGGAAACTGTACATGATCTAAGCACATGGTATTACAAAATGGATGATCCCATGTGCTTGAAAAATTAGCCAGAATTAATCAAAAGTACACTAACTTTAGCAGTTATTAAACTAGGGAAAACGAATTTTGCTGAAGTAGGCAATAACAGCTTCTGAAAGCGCAATGAATGAATTACAAAATATCTGAAAAGTAAAGAAATCTGTCGGATCATTTTTCTACAATTTACCTCAGAAGTCCAGGAAGTGAAAATGACCATGCAGAGCTAGCAGTTTTTTTTATGGCAGCACATCTTAAGTTAGCCCAAGCTGTATACTCTAGAACCTAAAGTACACCAATCAATCATACATCAAAATAAAAGGAATTGAAAGTTCTTCTCCCAACACCTAAGATATACAAAGTCTTTATAATATTGCCAGTATAACCAGTGAAGAAATCCTGGAAAATTCTTTTTCTTTAAAATTCTAACCCTATGCAAAGTACGAAACTGTAGAGCGCCACCCAAGCGAAATTGTATAGATGAAGTAATATTTACATTCCACTTATACTTTTTAGAATTCATTACCTACATAACATGAATAATGTTTTCATCCTATAACTGCATTGTAACAAAGCTTATATGTCTGGTCTGCGTGGACTGTACGCGGACATAGTAGCAAGGTATCAACAGATAAAGCCATACCGAGCACGGCACATAGCCATGACTTTATTAGCAATAAAATACGGTCGTAAATGCCATTTTTCTAACTGACATCCATTCCATAATGCACCAGATGTTAGAGAGACCATTTTCATCAAAGAAAATTTATTCAGGAAACAACCATTGCAAGATGTCACGGTAAATAACGTTACCTTGTTTCGTTCACATATATTAACATAATGGAGTTCTTAGGTTGACTCGGTTCAAATCTTGTGGGACAACAATGGCTTGGAATGGGTCATTTTTCTATACTATAGTACATTAGCTACAGATGAGAAACTGCGCCTTAATGTTAATTAATTCAGTAATCCGTTTAATATAGTCTGTTTGATGTACCAAAAACTTCTGTAAAACTGAAAGCATGTGAAAATGTAAAACTTCTCAAGCTTACCGTATCTGACTTATTTGTACGCGGTTGGGAATAACAACTGATCAATTTTAAATTTAAAGATTATATTGTTTTATCATTTTTATTTGTATCAAATACAAAAGGTAGTAAATACATTATGAGCATACAATAAAGGGGATTTCCAAGGAAACTAATATAAACCATGTCCTGTATGTGCTGGAATTGGTGTAATAGATAGGACCAGCCCAGCATTGTGTATGTTAAGCCTTACACATTTGTAACATTCGTTTTTCCTTTGTCTGTATAAACCAACAAATTGTATGCCTATATTAATATTCCTTTGCTTCGCAAGTGCCGAAAAGGTGGTGGTCTGATGTTAAAACCCACTTGTTCTGATGTTAATTTCCTGTTACAAGCTATAATCTTTTTACCATTTTTTAACATGTGATACTCGCGAGTCAGGTCATACTACCTAAACACGTCACATAAACCAGTATGTCATTAAAAGTGGTATAGTCGCATCCGGGATGCAACACTTTAATGAATGTGCCTACATAAGTCATATTGCCTGCAAGGAAAATGAGAATTCATCAGCAAGGGAGATAATTGTAGATGTATTACTTTCACTACGGATGTACGGGAGGTAAACTTTCATTGGTCCCTCGCTTCCCGACTGTCCATTTATCCGGTATCTCCTCATCCGTAACCCATTTTTGCCAACAAGATATTCCCAACTCTTTTTGGTTATTGTAATACTTCCCCTGGGTGGTCGTGAGGTGGGTGACTACCAGGCTTTTTCGGTTAGTGTAAAATAATGTTAGGTCTGGTTGGCCGGTCTGGTACTCAAACATTCGTACCAATCAGAAAAATATTTCCCTATTCCCCCCGAATATATTTAATTCGCCACCAGTCTCTTGACAATTCAGTTATGTTGTTTAAACTACTTTGTCATTCTTGTTAAGAAGCTGCATCGCACAGCCGAACCTGCTTTGCGGTTGTTTATAATACAATAATTATATATTTATAAAAATCACAAACATATACAATATTCCAAACCTACCGTACCTTTATTTGATGATATTTTAACATTACTGATTTAAACAGATGCGAACCTTCAATTCAAAAGTGAGGATGGTGTTCAAGTAACATTATGTTTTTAAAGCTGATACAGGACTTCAAATAAGTCCATATATAGACATGATATCTACTAACCAAACTCATTCTAGAATCGGAAGTAGTAAAATAGCGAGGTATATCCGGTTAAATACATGCAAACATCGACTTTATGGTCAGTGAATGCAAGAAAGTTTGATGAGTGTGTTGTGGAAACTTTCATGCAACACCTTTTATCTCTGTCTTCGGGGAGCCTATTAAAATTTGTATAATAAACGAAACGTCTGCTGAAACATACATTGTAATAAGGATCATTATAAGACGTTTTCAGCAGAAGCAAATTTGTCGTTTTAAAAATATAGGCCTCAGGATTTGGGTTCTACTAATGCACGGACAATTTAGTCTAAAACTTAGTGTCTTGTACTCTCGAATCAATTTTCGTCTTAATTTAAATTCTGCTTATTATACTTGCCTTGAGTAGCGAAGATTTTGTAAACGTATACAATTTAAACAAAAAATTTTATCGATGGCCCCCCGGGTGATAATCTAATGTACGAAATCAACCTTGAATTCATGGTTTTAGATGAACCAGTAAGACTCAGTATCACATTTCTGATAGACTGCCTGTGTTAGGTACATAAGCGAAATACCCGTCCAATTCAAACGAACAAACGAACATTTGTTTGACCATTATTCTTATTGCATTAAAGACGTGTATTTCGAGCGTAAGTTGTGTCCAATCCTATGCTTATGTATCTCGACCGTCGATTGCGTTTCATTGTAACAAAAAAGTGTAAATGCTTGTAATCTAGAAAGTGCCATTCGACTACAACTATGGAGGAGCTAGCCCACATAAGGTTAATTGCAAACATGTAACGATATATATATAAGTAAGTTACACTTATAGCCACAAGCAGTAAGACTTATACTCGTGTTCATGTACCTACACACTATGCAAATGTGCATATCCGACTTCATGTACATACACACTATGGTAAGAATTTACTCGTGTTCATGTATCTACACACCATGGAAATGTGCATACAATTTGCACATGAAGATAGTTGATATAAGGTTTTGTTTGTTTGTGTGTGTGTTCGTGCATGTGTATCGATGTGTTTTTGGTGGAGATCGAATCGGTGAGTGCTGACCTACACTCACTATCCTCCGCCACTCACTCTAATATAAGCGTGCAATGATTGGATCGACATTCCGTTCAGTGCTGTCAGTTTTCTGTCCGTTAAATGAAGCTTGTAATTAAGAAACATTAAATGTCACCATCTAATGGTAAATTAAGTGACCACGAATTCATGTTAAACGTGATACCAAGACTGCTATTCCATGGTCAAGCAATTGATTGATATAACTAGTATCATATTGACCTGAAGCAGATGATACAATAACATATTCTATCATACGACAAGTACTTTCTGACATAGGGACTGCTTTAAATGGACAAATCTATAATGGGCAAAAGGAATTTATTTTTATGTCAAAATGGCATCCACAGGATCCAGATCATTGTCTGGAACATACCGCATGAAGGACTAAAGTTTGCAAACGTAAAATGAGCTCCATGCACATTCTATAAGAATGGTAGCAAATTCTTACGCCCTTTTAAGACTTGCTACAAAGGTCAGGGCTGGGATGAATTGAGGTGCGCAGATCAGTTTTAAGGTTCCGATGACAGCCATGATCCACTGTCTATCGCTCACGCTAATCGGATGTCTCTGTGCTGCACAAATGTCATTTTGGACAAACGATACTAATTGTAAGGCAAAATATGAACCCGTCTGGAACTGTGTGAACAAATAGAGTATAATTGGATTTAACGTTTTAGTGTTGGCTGGTAATTAACGTTATATTGTAGGAAGCATATTCATTTGAGAGCCCCTCCTAGTTAGGTAACTTTAACAAATAGAGACGGTGTTTAACTGGTGACATTGCAGTCCATTACATAGTCTTGAGTTTGTTACACTCATTGGTGAAATTAGCACCGGACTCTTTGGTACGGAACTAAAAGCATATGTAGACCCAGAGCATTATGTGGTTTATATCCTTTTCTATACACAGATACTGCCATTCAGGTTTCATCTATACTGATATAGGTTAGATCATGAGCACTCAGAAAATTAAAGGAATTAAATTGTTTTTTAATTTCATGGGTTTTTGCATATTTTGTCTATGGAAACTACATTAGTACAGGATTAGATTAAAAACATTCATACAAAATTCACACTAGACTGAGTGTAATACATGTATGTGAGAAGGCATTGCCGATGCTACATTCATAAATATAACACCGAACATTTGCAATGTTTTCATTATTTTTGTTATCTATCGAACTGGTACTGACCTAATTCACTGTCACTGGTAAAGATGAATTAACATAAGTTCCAAGCTCACTATCGGTTTTCCATATATTGCAACAAAAAGCTGGTGTTAAAAAGGGGGCGTAACTCTGCCATTGTATTATACAATGAAAGGGCTATTGAAGTAACATAAAACAGATTAAAACAACATTCTACTGCTGAAGCAGAACTGTCTGATCTCCGCCGGAACGGACATTGTCAGCGGATAGGTACATTTCATATGAGTTCATTGGAATAACTGTAGCAGTTGTACAACCTCCGCTGGGCTGAGTTAAATGCATTTAAAAAAACTGTATTCGAAAATAAACACAAAAACAGTCTGTGAGTGGTGCCATATGTAAGAGCTTTAAATTTTGTCACGTTTAATTTTAGTTGAATCTCCTGGCAACATGTGAGATTATGTTAATTCATATCTAGATCGTATTTTGTATTACTTATGGTTCGATTTCACAATGCGATACATATCATTGAAAATGCATCTGTTGCGAGTTGATCAATGTTACCGCTGTTTTGATCCAGTAGCGTTATATCTTCTAATATACTAGATACCGAGTATTGTGTTGGCCTTGTCAAATTGGCAATATGACCTTGTTCTCTTTGAGAGTGTGACTCCCGTACACGCTAAAGTGGGACTCGGACTCTAACGATTTTTATATCAGGTCACTTCATCTACCTTACCTAAAAAAAACCACTGTACAACATTTCCCGATCTAGCAATTTACCTAAAGAATGCACAATGTCCCTGATGGAAATGTCAAGTTGTATTTGTATAAATACTGGACCCGGCACCTTGCAGAAATCCAGAAAACCTTACAGGTATCGCCTTTTGAACCTAATAATTATGTAGAAATCCAGAAAACCTTACAGGTATCGCCTTTTGAACCTAATAATTATTTAGAAATCCAGAAAACCTTACAGGTATCGCCTTTTGAACCTAATAATTATGTAGAAATCCAGAAAACCTTACAGGTATCGCCTTTTGAACCTAATAATTATGTAGAAATCTAGAAAACCTTACAGGTATCGCCTTTTGAACCTAATAATTATTTAGAAATCCAGAAAACCTTACATGTATCGCCTTTTGAACCTAATAATTATTTAGAAATCCAGAAAACCTTACAGGTATCGCCTTTTGAGCCTAATAACTATGTAGAAATCCAGAAAACCTTACAGGTATCGCTTTTTGAACCTGATAATTATTTAGAAATCCAGAAAACCTTACAGGTATCGCCTTTTGAACCTAATAATTATTTAGAAATCCAGAATACCTTACAGGTATCGCCTTTTGAACCTAATAATTATTTAGAAATCCAAAATACCTTACAGGTATCGCCTTTTTAATTTAATAATTATGTAGAAATCCAGAAAACCTTACAGGTATCTCCTTTTTAACCTAATAATTATTTAGAAATCCAGAATACCTTACAGGTATCGCCTTTTTAACCTAATAATTATTTAGAAATCCAGAATACCTTACAGGTATCGCCTTTTTAACCTAATAATTATTTAGAAATCCAGCAAACCTTACAGGTATCGCCTTTAAAACCTAATAAGCCACGAAATAAAAGGCAGGTATGTCACTAATTGTTACGTGCTTAGGTTCGAATAAGCAGCAACACAGAAAGAGTGAAAACTAACAAGCTTGTAAAACTTTAACAATGAATTTATTAAGTACAATTATTTTCATAAAATAAATAAACTTACGGTTTTAGAGAATCAAATCCAACATTAATAAAATATAGAATTCACAAAAATAATCCACTAATGAAATTGCAAGAGTCCTGATAAATAAATGTTCTAATAGTTCCAGGTTCGAATCTTGACGATGTAATCCAAAATGGTTGACGATGTCACGTGATGCAGTTCTTGTTTTTATCATCCAAATGAAAATTATGAGCACATGTTCTCCTCCAAATAAAATAAAACCTCTTGCTTCAACGAATTGACACAAATTACAATATAACTCAAAACACAACTATTAACTTAAAAGCCCAGATTCTACTGAATTGTTCTATTCCAAACAATAATTTATATACCTGTTTTTTTTTACGTAAACAAGGGATCACGTGATTTTATGGACGTTTATGGAAGGTCATAGAAAGAGCTACTTTCACTAAGTCACATACTAATAGAATGATCTAGAAAGATGTCTTTGGATTGTAGCCAATCGTTTTAGAAGCTTGTTGACACTGTCTGACGCAGGGTCAGAAATTTGGTCAACAAGCCAAGGTCGAAAACATGTTTACAGATAAAGTATGGTCATAGAGATTTTTCTAGAATAATTTCCCAATTAATGAATTTTAAAACCCAAAATGACAAATTTGGATCTGACAATAAAAAATAAATAATTTAAATCAAATAGACGTAACACTAATGATCTCTCCAAGTTCCAAAAATCGATTTTTTTCATATATTCAGTACGACTGAATTTCAGAAACATTCAAGCACGTAAACCCGAAAGATATATCTGTCATTTTGCATCAGAATACACATTATTTTGTGTACACACGAGCAAGCGCGTGCGTGGGTGTGTGTGTGTGTGTGTGTGACACATCGTACCATAATCAGGCTTGCAACAATACACTAAATTTAGTTTCATGGTAATCTCCTTGTCATTTTCAAAGACATGCAGAGTATTTTAAGAATGTAATAAAACAAGCATGCGATAGCAAGAATAAAATATGTCAAATATAGAAGCTTGATGCCCTATGTGCTTGAGCAGGTGTCAAAATAAGGACTATAACTTTCAAAAGCAGAATAACTTGATATCTGCAAGAGACCTTTTAACTTCCAGTTGGCATGTAAATGAAACCGACCTGTCAGACTATTTTAAAGTTGGTTATCTTATCATTTTGTTGAAAGCCAACAACGTAAACCCGTCTATGTTTATTTTTTGCCTTTTAATTGTCGCCGTAGAAACTAAATATAGTTTTGCAAATCTAAATATATCCTTGACCAGATATGAAGTGTCTTATATTTGACATGTCATGTGATCTTGACTAAGGATCTAGATATTTAAATTAATTTCAAATCATGTATATATTAGATGGCGTTAATTGTTGCATTTATTTTTTAGTGTGCAGTAGATCTTGATTACGTCTGCATCATCATCATGATGTTATCAAAGTACAAAATCCTCACTATTTAAAAGGCACGTGCATTTATTTAGCCTCGGTTGGCTTGTATTTTACAAATGATATGACATTTAACAATTTTGACATGAAATATTATGCAAATATGTCTGAAAAAGTGGTATAATTTGCATACTGCGAACATATCAGCTGTACATTAAACATTAGGCACCATTATGCAGTTATGTCCCCTGTACGGATCTTCTGCCACTCTTCCCGACAGAAATACACTTACTGCGATGCGTCAAAACACTAAATACAAAGGAATCAAGGATACTACACATATCTAACGTATCCGAAACCGTTCAAATGTGGAACAGAAAAACCAAGTGTACATTTTTAGAAGCTTTAACATTATTGCGATAACATGTCTCTCCGTGAGATGTGCCAAGACAATGTGTATTTTAAAACGTTTCTAAATAAACAATATTTAAAATTCTCCTCGACTGCGAATACATCATCGATGTGTCGTAGGACATTAAAATACAAAGCCAATCAGCAACACCAAGATTGGCGTTCTTGAAAATCCTCAGATAAAAACAAAATATTAAAAAAGAAAAGCTACTTTCCGTTCAGTTGTTGATTTTATAACAAATCTCCAGAAACATTACATTACTTAACACGTACTGTAATCATTTTGAAAATTTCATCTGGATTGAATTGTAACATTTCAGATAACAGTTGTTTACTGACTACATGGTCTAACATTTTTTGTAGAAAGTCTCTCTTACTCTGTCTATTGTAATCTGTCTATTGTAAGTTCCACTGCAACTCTTATAGATCTTTGCTTTAATCAGGTCCCCTTCCGCGTCCTAATGTGAATGGTTATAAACTCTTAAACAAGCCATGTATCTAAGGCAGAATCGAATATAAAAAATAATGCAAATAAAAAGGATCGCATTTAAGCTTTATGAAGATTGTATGTGCAGCGCCAGTTACACTCAATACATGTTTACTAAGAAGAAATGCTCATCTATCTATTGGTTTACAAAACTACGCCTAACCTGCCGAAACGGTTTAATTTTTAATTTTATAAAAATGGAAAATAAGTTGCACTTGAATGTCATTATATCGGATATAATATATATCTTGCTTATCCTATCGAGATACAAATGATTCTTGCTTTTTCATGGTGAGTCAATCCAATTTATTATACTGGCATTATATTAATTATTTGCATGTCATGTTCAATTTGTCTTGAATACCATCAGCTACCGATGCGTTAATTTCTTTCAAAGCGGTGTATAACGAATGAATAAATAGTATTATGGTTTAACCGATTAAGGCTCCTTTTTCTCAAACCATTGATCAGAACTTAAGATGTCATTGGAGCTCAGAGCTGAGCGAAAAATTGGTTACAATATGAGTTTGCCAAATTTTTAATTAAACTTCGCACACCTCAAACGGAGTATCTAATGGAGGTAAATATAGCATGGATAATGGTGGGTATGTGTAACTGTAGATTTATCAAGCGACGTGTTCTGTCTAATGGCTAAAAATTGTTTTTACATAATGTAGGTTTCGAAAAGAAAATACATCAATCTTTCTCATTGCTGTGATATTATTATCTTCAACGGCGTTATTTCAGAAACACTTACCTTTCTATAAATGTGTTTTGATAATTACTGTTTGCAGTTTAGGAAGCAAACGCATAGCGTGGAGTGGTAAAACATATGTGATAGCATCCCATACTTCGTTTGCACTTTTATATTCGAACAAAAGCAACGTATATATGAAGATTACATGTAGATCAAATGTTTCTTTATTTTGGCACACTTGCAGACACTGAACTATTTATGTACTTTATTTAAGCTGGCAGAGTACCCTTCGTTATCTGGAATCGGCCTTGAACCAATATTAATAAGCTTAATAGTCATCGACTCTCTCTCTCTCTCTCTCTCTCTCTCTCTCTCTCTCTCTCTCTCTCTCTCTCTCTCTCTCTCTTATCCTATCCTACTGAATTGGCTGGAAATTATCAACGTTGTAGATATCTGTTACATATTATAACTATGTAAATCTGCTTATCATTTTCGGTGCCTCTCCCCTGTGTCCGCAATAATGAAGGGCGATAGATATGGCGGTGTTCACAAATCAAATATAACGATAAAGTGGCATATTTACATATCTTTTCGTCAAAACTAACAATATGCGTGTGTGTGTGTGTTTCAGTCATATCGCTACGATTTCTGCAGTGTGGCAGTTTACAGTGATGTCTAGCACTGGGGTACATAGCATGCCGCAGACATATAGCGTGATGTCCTACAGTTACATTATCCTGATACCAGATCAACCATTCCTAACACTAACTTCTTAATGCTCAGCGCCTAGCGAGGCAGCTGTTAGTACTATTCTTGTAAGTCTTTGATATAATTTGACCGGAGATTAAACCCACTGACATACAAAACAATTTGGATTGAAAAAAATGCATTAGATAGCAAGCACCTCGTATATGAACACAATTTGTATTTAATGTGAAAAATGACATGATAAATGAATGTCACACACTATTAAATAAATGTGCAACAATTATTAATAAATTCAGACAGCTCATGTTCGGTTTGTTCGATCTATCAGATATCCTAAATGACGTTCTTCCGATGTTTTTGTTATTCAGAATGAACACATTAAGCCATTTGTGTGAAATAGGATTAGATCGTATAAACGTATCAAGTCAACCCTCAATGGAAAGACATTCATTACATGGTAATATTCGGGAAATCGAAATAAGCATGTTCCGTCGTGAGAACAAACATTCATAACTTTTCAATTGATTTTATTAACCTTGTGTAGTGTGTGTGGACGGTGTGTGTGTGTGTGTGTGCGTGTGTGTGTGTGTGTGTGTGTGTGTGTGTGTGTGTCTGATTTAGACTTTTAACGTAGCTTTAACGCTTTTCCAGTCACAATGCTATGATATAAACAGTGTGGCAGTTTATAGTGATGTTTAGCATCGGGGCATCGTGCAGTCAAATTATCTTGACCAGGGTGACCAGGCTTAACACTAACACCTTAATGCTCAGAGCTAAGCAAGGCAACTGCGCACCCACAACCTCCCGCATCAGAGGCGGACGTTCTTACCACCTAGGCAGACTTGTATAGCCAGCCTTATATCTAGCTTCCGGTTCCAAAAGCTGTTTCAAGAGAACAATCATGCACATTTCTTTCAAAACTTATTAATACAATGACGTTTTCATTCTTTGCAATCTTCATTTTTGATTTGTAAAAGGATTCGGGATAGAATGCTGAGTGTTTTCTGTAATAAAATGGGGTTTTAATTGTGAACTATAGCCATGAGATGTAAAAGAATCAATTTACATTTCTAAATTATTCTAATGAAAAAATATAAGATATGGATAATAACTCTTAAAATGTGTAATATTTATAACAATTATACAAAAAAATAACCATATAAATTTGTATTATTTATAACAATTATACAAAAAAAAAACATATAAATTTGTAATATTTATAACAATTATACAAAAAAAACCCATATAAATTTGTAATATTTATAACAATTATACAAAAAAAATAACCATATAAATTTGTATTATTTATAACAATTATACAAAAAAAAAACATATAAATTTGTAATATTTATAACAATTATACAAAAAAAACCATATAAATTTGTAATATTTATAACAATTATACAAAAAAAACCATATAAATTTGTAATATTTATAACAATTAAACAAAAAAAATAACCATATAAATTTGTATTCTTTGCAACAAATAGACAATAGTGATAACTCTTTAAATGTGTCATATTTATAACAATTATACAAAAAAATAACCATATAAATTTGTATTATTTATAACAATTATACAAAAAAAACCCATATAAATTTGTAATATTTATAACAATTATACAAAAAAAAAACCATATAAATTTGTAATATTTATAACAATTATACAAAAAAAATAACCATATAAATTTGTATTATTTATAACAATTATACAAAAAAAAAACATATAAATTTGTAATATTTATAACAATTATACAAAAAAACCCATATAAATTTGTAATATTTATAACAATTATACAAAAAAAATAACCATATAAATTTGTATTATTTATAACAATTATACAAAAAAAAAACATATAAATTTGTAATATTTATAACAATTATACAAAAAAAAAACATAAATTTGTAATATTTATAACAATTATACAAAAAAAACATATAAATTTGTAATATTTATAACAATTATACAAAAAAATAACCATATAAATTTGTATTATTTATAACAATTATACAAAAAAAAAACATATAAATTTGTAATATTTATAACAATTATACAAAAAAAAAACCCATATAAATTTGTAATATTTATAACAATTATACAAAAAAAAAACCATATAAATTTGTAATATTTATAACAATTAAACAAAAAAAATAACCATATAAATTTGTATTCTTTGCAACAAATAGACAATAGTGATAACTCTTTAAATGTGTCATATTTACAACAGTTAGACAAGGACTATATCTCTTTAAATGTGTCATATTTACAACAATTAAACAAGGACTATATCTCTTTAAATGTGTCATATTTACAACAGTTAGACAAGGACTATATCTCTTTAAATGTGTCATATTTACATCAATTAAACAAGGACTATATCTCTTTAAATGTGTCATATTTACAACAGTTAGACAAGGACTATATCTCTTTAAATGTGTCATATTTACAACAGTTAGACAAGGACTATATCTCTTTAAATGTGTCATATTTACAACAGTTAGACAAGGACTATATCTCTTTAAATGTGTCATATTTACAACAGTTAGACAAGGACTATATCTCTTTAAATGTGTCATATTTACAACAGTTAGACAAGGACTATATCTCTTTAAATGTGTCATATTTACAACAGTTAGACAAGGACTATATCTCTTTAAATGTGTCATATTTACAACAGTTAGACAAGGACTATATCTCTTTAAATGTGTCATATTTACAACAGTTAGACAAGGACTATATCTCTTTAAATGTGTCATATTTACAACAGTTAGACAAGGACTATATCTCTTTAAATGTGTCATATTTACATCAATTAAACAAGGACTATATCTCTTTAAATGTGTCATATTTACATCAATTAGACAAAGACTATATCTCTTTAAATGTGTCATATTTACATCAATTAAACAAGGACTATATCTCTTTAAATGTGTCATATTTACATCAATTAAACAAGGACTATATCTCTTTAAATGTGTCATATTTACAACAATTAGACAAGGACTATATCTCTTCAAATGTGTCATGTTTTACATCAATTAAACAAGGACTATATCTCTTTAAATGTGTCATATTTACAACAGTTAGACAAGGACTATATCTCTTTAAATGTGTCATATTTACAACAATTAAACAAGGACTATATCTCTTTAAATGTGTCATGTTTACATCAATTAAACAAGGACTTTATCTCTTTAAATGTGTCATATTTACAACAATTAGACAAAGACTATATCTCTTTAAATGTGTCATATTTACAACAGTTAGACAAGGACTATATCTCTTTAAATGTGTCATATTTACATCAATTAAACAAAGACTATATCTCTTTAAATGTGTCATATTTACAACAGTTAGACAAGGACTATATCTCTTTAAATGTGTCATATTTACATCAATTAAACAAGGACTATATCTCTTTAAATGTGTCATGTTTACATCAATTAAACAAGGACTATATCTCTTTAAATGTGTCATATTTACAACAGTTAGACAAGGACTATATCTCTTTAAATGTGTCATATTTACAACAGTTAGACAAGGACTATATCTCTTTAAATGTGTCATATTTACAACAGTTAGACAAAGACTATATCTCTTTAAATGTGTCATATTTACAACAGTTAGACAAGGACTATATCTCTTTAAATGTGTCACATTTACAACAATTAAACAAGGACTTTATCTCTTTAAATGTATCATATTTACAACAGTTAGACAAGGACTATATCTCTTTAAATGTGTCATATTTACATCAATTAAACAAGGACTATATCTCTTTAAATGTGTCATATTTACAACAGTTAGACAAGGACTATATCTCTTTAAATGTGTCATATTTACAACAGTTAGACAAGGACTATATCTCTTTAAATGTGTCATATTTACAACAGTTAGACAAGGACTATATCTCTTTAAATGTGTCATATTTACAACAATTAAACAAGGACTATATCTCTTTAAATGTGTCATATTTACAACAGTTAGACAAGGACTATATCTCTTTAAATGTGTCATATTTACAACAGTTAGACAAGGACTATATCTCTTTAAATGTGTCATATTTACAACAGTTAGACAAGGACTATATCTCTTTAAATGTGTCATATTTACAACAATTAAACAAGGACTATATCTCTTTAAATGTGTCATATTTACAACAGTTAGACAAGGACTATATCTCTTTAAATGTGTAATGTTTACATCAATTAAACAAGGACTATATCTCTTTAAATGTGTCATATTTACAACAGTTAGACAAGGACTATATCTCTTTAAATGTGTCATATTTACAACAGTTAGACAAGGACTATATCTCTTTAAATGTGTCATATTTACAACAGTTAGACAAAGACTATATCTCTTTAAATGTGTCATATTTACAACAGTTAGACAAGGACTATATCTCTTTAAATGTGTCACATTTACAACAATTAAACAAGGACTTTATCTCTTTAAATGTGTCATGTTTACAACAGTTAGACAAGGACTATATCTCTTTAAATGTGTCATGTTTACATCAATTAAACAAGGACTATATCTCTTTAAATGTGTCATATTTACAACAGTTAGACAAGGACTATATCTCTTTAAATGTGTCATATTTACAACAGTTAGACAAGGACTATATCTCTTTAAATGTGTCATATTTACAACAGTTAGACAAGGACTATATCTCTTTAAATGTGTCACATTTACAACAATTAAACAAGGACCTTATCTCTTTAAATGTGTCATATTTACAACAATTAGACAAAGACTATATCTCTTTAAATGTGTCATATTTACAACAATTAAACAAGGACTATATCTCTTTAAATGTGTCATATTTACAACAATTAAACAAGGACTATATCTCTTTAAAGACGATAACTTTAAATTAAAGTAAATAGATACTCATTACAATATTTAAATAATAATTGGTTCTACTCAGTTCTTTCTTAATTTGTATTGGATTATTTGTTTAAATGAAAACGCTATTTTACAGATTCTTCTCATCGGATGTTGTGCTTATTTAAATAATACGTTGAATATATTTTATGTAGTGTTAAAATGACGTTTAAGCCCTTATTCATTGTTGATTCAATATTCTATGGATACGCTTGAAATTTAGGCGCTTACTAAAACCGTTTCAGATATGCATTTGTCAAATTACTGCTCGCTTCGTTTTCAGTTTCTGGAGTTAATTGATAAAGAAAAGAAACAAATTTATAAAATCTAGCCGATAACTCTTTTAAATAAAGGTTCTGCATTTTACAAATCATTGATTTATCTTTCATAAGCAAGCCTTATTTACTTGTTTTAATAACAAATATAACTAGTGTAATTTTGAGTAGTTCAAATTAATTTCTTAGCACATGGAAATCTTTTCAATCAGCTATGTGCTTTAGATACCCCCCCCCCCCCCCCAGCTAAGGAATGTTCATTTCTAGTACAGAAAGTTGTTTGTAATAGTTTTATGCCAACTTTCTCTCTATTGTGAGTGATGCAAAAGTTTATTGCTTCATCTTATTATCTGAGTAAAATTCGTCTCTACATCGATTAAGCGTGGATAATAGCTGCTCATAACGAAAGGATAAAAATAAAAAAGACAATTAAAGGCATGATCGTTACAAAGATGAGGCACTATCCAGAACACATTTTAATTTACAATTTATCTTAACAATGGTATATTCGTTGCGAAAAAGTTCTGATAACAAACTCAGTCGAGTTTTCGCTAAGTTCTGTTTATCAATAGGATAAATGATGTGTAGGTAAATGTAAGGAAAATGGATCACCTGTATAGATGACATTAAACGGTGAAGGAAAAAACTGAAGTGACAAATACGATTTGTAGCTCGATTAGCACGTTTGTGTGAATATTTTGAAAATCCGTCCGTAAATTGTTTCAGTCCGTACGAAAATGGAACCTCACGATATTCTAAGAATATAATGCCATACATATGGTTAAATGGTCTTATATGTTAACATTTTTTGAAGTGTCTGAAGATATCACACGTCACTAACACAATATATATTTTGTTGCTACTTAAATCCATTGGATACATTATTTGCCCAATTAAAATCATGTTAATAACGATTCTACGTGTTTATGCTAAAGAAAGAAAGATATTTTAAAAATAACATTAAATATGGCGTTCTTTTATTTTTGTTAAAAAAGTAAAAAATTATTATTTATTTATTTAATTTTTTACATACTGGTATTCAACTTAAGCCAGCTTGTCCGTAATTTTATTGTAACATTTTACAAGATTTTGTAATGCATCAGGTAATCTGACAAGTAAGCCATTCATATTCTCTGGATGTTTTTTCTCTTGTGTGCGGCAGTTTTTTCGAAAGATTCGACCACATTTATTGTGTTCGTCTTAGACCTATATCCAGACGTATGAAGCATGTCTATGGCAAAGGGTGCCACGAAAGACTGAATACACATATTTCGATTTTTTAGATGACACAATTTATTTCGTACTGCAAGTTAGTTTAATATTTATTTTCGCCTTGGTTTTAAATGCCACTGTATAGCAGTCTTGACGTTCAGCAGAAAAACTGTAGTGATAATCAGTGGTGTTTAATGGTGGATTATGATGCCTGTGACGAGGTCGTCATAACACGGACATTGCAGAAGTACAGGTCTTCATTCAGATGGAAACACAAGTAATGTATTTAGAAACGTATTTTAAAATGACACCTTCAACATTTGTAATACCCGTAGACAAGTATGATATCATAAAATAATAATAATAATAATAATAATAATAATAATAATAATAATAATAATAATGAGGACTTTGTATAAAGCCTAACCTTTAGAAGCTCCAAGCGATTAACAACATCTATAATTATATGAATACAAACAAAACCCCAAAAATCAAAAACAAATCGGAAAACAAAATACGCTGAATATATTTAAGGTAGGAAACATGTCTAGGTCTTTCAGTTTGTTCTTGCAGTCGAAAAAGGTGATTTTTAAGAGCTCTCTTGAAAGGGATCGCTGTGTCTTTGTGCCTAATTTCAATGGGCATTTCATTCTACGTTGCTGGACCTTCGTATAAAAAAGAACTTTGTCTATATGACTGCGTTTTCATACTGGAAATAATGAGTATACGATTGTCAGAAGAGGAGCGTAGGCATCTTCCTGGAGTGTACACATGAGTGAGGCCAGATAGGTATGCTGGACTATAGTCCGTCCGTGAAACGTAGCACAGAGAAAAATTTGTGTTTGATTCTGGATTGAATGAATAGCCAGTGTAGGGTACAGAGCAGTGGGGTGTGTGTGCTCTAATCATGGTACTCTAAAGATTATACGAGCAGCTGTGTTTGGAAAGTTTTGAAGTTTCTGGAGATATTGAGACGAACCAGACAGACCGACGTTACAATAGTCCAGTCTTCAAAGTACTAATGAACACACAAGTGTTTTAGTGGCATCAACTGAAAGATATATGCGAATGAAGCTGATGCGTCTCAGCTCAATAAATGCAGCCTTGCATGTTTTCATGACATGTTGGTGCAATGTGAGAGTACTGTCTAGAGTAACACCGAGGTTGCGCACTGACTGTGTGAATTTCATGTTGATTTTGCTCATATTTATTATTTGACGTAATGGATGTGAATGAAAAAGTCTTTTTATTGTGATCATTTGGCCTCAGTGTTATCATCATTCATCTGCAGGATTTTACTTGTCATCCATGATTTCACAGCAGAAATGCACCACTCTACTCCATGGATTGTAGCATCAACTTCAGTTGGATGCTTAGACATGTATATTTGTGTGTCATCAGCGTACAATTTGTGACACACTGGGTGATGATATATGACATTTGCGTACGGCTGAGGGTATAAAAGGAAGCAAACATGTCCAAGAACAGACCCTTGTTGAACACCATAACATAAATCAATTGGGCTGAAGTGTATTCGTTTTGCAGATACAATTTGTGTCCTGTTGACTAAGTAGGACTTGATCGAATGTAATGCTGTAATGTGAATGCTAAATACATGCTGGAGACGGTAAAGTAATATGTTATGGTCTATTGTGTCAAATGCTGCAGACAAATCAAGGACGGCGAGGAATGTAATCTTTCCTCTAATCAAAGCAGAGAGAATACCATTCAATGCTTTCAGAAGAGTAGTGTCAGTACTATGGCAAAGGCGATATGTAGGATGCATGCTGAAAAAACTGCTTGAATTCAAATGAGATACAAGTTGGGTTTTCTAAGATTTTTTTATATGAACGGAAGATTAGAAACTGGGCGGTGGTTCTTTAAATCATAATGGTCAAGTGTTGGTATCTTCAGCAGAGGCTTTACGATCGCTGTTTTGAAAACTGATGGGAATTATTCCCCGGATGAGAGATATATATTAGTAATATCAGTTAGTGAACGCAAAGTTGGATCTAAGCACTCAAGCAGTGACGATGGAATTGGATCAAGTTCACATGACTTTTGGTGCACTCTTCATCATGATGTTAAGTACTAAATCCATAGAGACAGCTTCAAATGCTCTTAATGGTTGTCGGTGAAATATTCGGTATCGTAACTGTATGTTGACGACGAGTCAATTGAAATTGTGCTGTCAAACTTATCTCTAATGGTTGTACGTTGTAACTGAACAAATATGGAAATAGGTCCTGAAGGTCTACTGGAGATAAGGTAGTTGGATGTGGTGTACAGTTATAGTCATGGGGAGTTGTGTTCTGTCCTAAAAAAAAAAAAAAACAACAACCGGTAATGAGCAATTCGGACGTGTTAAATTACGGAGCTTAACCCTAACTCGAAGATATTCAAGAAAGATAGAACTTGAGCCAGGTAAACGAAAATACTATTTTTTTCCGATTAAAATTTAGTATGGTTCTTAACGGCATATGAAGACATTTACTTCGTGCACTTGCAATGGGTGTGAATTACCTGCTCAAGGGCACTTCACCTAGTTGGTCTGATAATGGATAATGAATAAAAAAAAAAGAAAAATAACAGAATAAATGAGAAAAATATTACGTGGCACATTTGTTTTCTAACCTTCCCGTTAGATGCTCAACGCTTAGACCAATATGACGTATTCGATAATGTTTAAAAGAAGTATATTCTTGTTACGTAAGCCAATGAACATCGCCTTCCATTGTGCACGATGATTTGTATTCAGTTCTAAACATCGAGGAAAATGAAGAACCGAAATGTGATTTTCCTAAACACAACGTAAAAGTCTTTGTTTTATCACGTTTTCTGTCGTGCAAGTAAGGAATTGTTTTTTTTTTTTTTTGTAAATTGACGTGGTGAACTCCTATTCAGCTATAAAGTGAGAGTGGCTTAAAAATAATGTTTTGCGCTGATTAAGAAACAAAATGTTTGTAAGCTATGAGGTTATGTAACTTTAATTGAATTAAATTAAAAGGATTGACTTTTATATTTTTGTTAAAATTCAAGGAAGAAGACGATGTGCATACTACATACGTTGAATTAAACTATATATATATGCAATACTATATATGTATTTAATAGTCTGTTTCTATCTCGAGGTGGAAGTGTGTATTAGATTCAGCGTAAGAACAAATGACATTTTATCATCTTGATTTTGAGGAAACCCTACAATTCTAGTAATGAAGAATACATACTGCACATCATTAAGGTACAATTATTTTGCTGTAATATTTTGCAGCAATTGAGCAAATAAGTAACGGACCTGTTCGAAGCTCCTTTGTAATTCCCTGAATAATAAAGTGTCCCGATAATTTCGAATGACGGCGGAGTAGCTTATCTTCCATTATAAATAACGCAATATGATTTAGCGATTACTAACGTTTAGTTCTCAAGATACTATATTTAAGCTTGCGATTCCAATAGTGGCCACGCCTTGCTCGATTCTGATTGAATTTCGATTCACCCATGGTCTACATGATTAGTCGATACTGCCCCGTCCCCGGCAGTTTGTCAATGAGGGATTTACGACCCCAACTTGATGTTTTCTTTGAAGCCTTCACCGGAAATTCAAAACGTACCTGTGAACTTTGTTACGACCATGTTGTATAACTAGCATTGACACCTCATTGTTAGCAGGGATGACCGTTGTAACATTTATGACACGGAATTATTAAGCTCAGGGTTTAGCATTTACAGTTTTCAATCTGGTTAATGTTTCCCAGAACTTCACACACTTGTTTCTTTTTTAACATACTACTAATCATTCATTATTATTAAATTTATGATTGCTGTACATACATTTTTGTAGCCGGAACAAGCCTGAATTATTCACAAAAAGTAGGAACATAATGAAAGTTGAAAGATCTGCCGTCGAGCAGTTAATGCAACATTCGAATAGAATGATTAGTCTTGAATGGCTAAGTCAGAGAATAACAACATTGCATAGGTATCAATGCTTGATGTAAGCAGTCAAACCTGGAAATACACTAGTTGTATACTAACACAAGGTGATAGGCTTATCATATTGTTTGCAACATTAAATTATATAGCACTCGTTGAATAATCAATATTTGTAAAACATTAAATTATATAACACTCGTTGGCTAATCAATATTGGTACAACATGAAATTATATAACACTCGTTGGCTAATCAATATTTGTACAACATTAAATTATATAACACTCGTTGGCTAATCAATGTTTGTACAACATCAAATTATATAACACTCGTTGGCTAATCAATATTTGTACAACATTAAATTATATAACACTCGATGGCTAATCATTATTTGTACAACATTAAATTTAAAGATAATTGTAGGCTAACATTAAAGTCTACGATAATAGTAGGATAATCGTATTTTTGCAACATTAAGGTCCAAGATAATAGTAGGCTAATCGTATATTTTGTAACATTAAAGTCTAAGATAATAGTAGGCTAATCGTATTTTTGTAACATTAAATACTAAGATAATAGTAGGCTAATCGTATTTTTTGTAGCATTAAAGTCTAAGAAAATAGTAGGCTAATCGTATTTTTGTAGCATTAAAGTCTAAGAAAATAGTGGGCTAATCGTATTTTTTGTAGCATTAAAGTCTAAGACACTGGTGCCAATTCTTCGGACTAAGATATTTCTGTTAAGTATGAGTTGATTGATGTTCCAATTGAAAGGTAAAGTGCATTACTATCAAGAATTTAGTCTTAAGATGGACTTAAATTAGAATAAATTGTAAAGTTGTAGATGAATTCAACACAGCGATAAGGAAATAGAGAATCTAAAATGCGAAGTGCGACATTCGTCTTTTACACAAGAAAAACTTACAAGAATGATTTTACTTAGATTATGGTTCCACCAGCTTTATAATATTATATCGTTCATGTAACTTTACATATGAATTATGTACCATTAATACTTTTTTGTGGATGACGAATATACTATTTTGGCTGATTATGTAAACAAATTACCATCCGGACACTTCAAGACAGCAGGCATAACACTTACCAAAAGGTAAAAGTAAAAATTAATTGAAAGGAGCTTCACGTCTTATGATCAGTTTGATTATGTTGCTCCATTTAAAGGATATACAATCTCAAACCAAACGCAACACACACACACACACACACACACACACACACACACACATATATATATATATCTATATATATATATATATATATATCTATATATATATATATATATATATATATATATATATATATATATATATATATATATATATATATATGTATGTATGTATGTATGTATGTATGTATGTATGTATTTATGTATGTATGTATGTATGTATGTATGTATATGCGTGTTTGTGTGTATTGTGAAGTATCGACTTTGGAATAATCATTCAACCTTAAGGAATGCATTGAGTATAACACGTTTGTCACATATAGACGCGAGGAGTCTTTATGACGTGTCACTTCCAATTTATTCTTAATTTCATCAATGTCAGTGTTAAAGCGTCAAATGAGCCAGTGTTCCGACTCAATGAAATTGGCTGGATATCTTAACATGGTTTTGAGAAATGACCTAAACTTCCGATCCACATTAAAGATGCATTCTTAAAAAGATAGGTTATGAAACATATTTCGGAGTTTATGACTGACTAAAGAATTATTTCCTTTGGAAACGTTTTAGAAACTATTGTGTATGATTTGCCAGAATGTAATTACACCTTGGAAGTAATGTGTGAATTTAAAGTGACAACCTGAATTGAAATTCTTTAGCCCGACGTATTCTGAAAGCCTAGAAAACATACTAGTGTCTACCTCGCTAAACCAGAGAGGAACCATATATCTATCTTGGGAGAAAATGGGGTTTAGTGCTGGCGGCATAAGTTCGAATGTTAAAATCATTAAGGAAACAATTTTTCGAGAGTGAGTGAGACTATACAGTCCGAAGAGGGAGTCCGAACAAATGAGAAGTGATAAGTGAAGTCTGAAAAGAAGACGAGTCTTATTCAGAGTAAAGTAAACGACTAGGACGTCAAAGAATAATGAGGCAGTCAGAATAGAGAAAACGTGACGAAATAGGAAACGTCGGATCGCGGTCGAGTGGAAGGTGATGCAATCAGCCGTGGACATTTAGCTCTTTTCAACCACTCGTTATGATGATGAAGTAAATTAGAATTAGACACTGGTATTAAATTATGTTGATATAGCTTCAGGCGAAGTGAAATTACCAATATTAATTTGTGTGATTCAATTTGTTTTTTTTACTTGTCTAATGGGGCTCTTATTGCATTATTTCTTCCCAATAATCTTGTCCAGTTCTATGTTGATACTCTATCTTATCGCTCACACTGGGTGTTACAATAGAGGGAGGTTATTTCCTAGATAACGTAGCTGAATCCAATTAGCTACCCTTCTTACTATGAGGGTGACGTGGCTTGCGTCCGGGATTTCTTTGAACAGTGTAAGTGAAAGGGGCTAAGTAAGATATTCAACAAACATTAGAATGTCGCTAGCAGTGTTAAATTTGGTTTTTGTTCAAACAAGAAATTAAAAGAGTGAGTCGAGTCAATATCAGTGCATTCTGTAGTTTGTGTATGCCATTGTTTGATATTTCTTTAATGCAAGTTTGACATTGCAAGAAATTAAACTTGCGTACCTGAACTGCTTTCATGGGTGGTCGTGGTCTGAATTCATGTAATTCAGAAATACACATTGTCTTTAGTTACTCTTGCGAGAAGAGTTAATTATATTAAGGAAGTCCTGAGGGAGTAATTACACAGTAAATACTTAAGCTAGGTAAGTTGGCAGGTGATGCAGTCCAGTAGACTGAAATGGCAACTGATAGGCAGTCCAGTAGACTGAAATGGCAACTGATAGGCAGTTGTTCAAACAGTTTAGGTCTATTGTTAAAACTAGGTTTAGAAGTAAAATTTGTAGCAGAGAGTCTTAGGGAATACCGATAACAGAATACGGTAGAGAAAGAGATACTTAAATAAGTCTAGGAAAAAGGAAAAATTTGACAATCCGAGAAAGGAGATAGAATAGATAAGCAGACGAAAGAGAAAGAGAAAGTGAAATCGAGTTAGGCAGATTGTAAGCCCAATATAGAACCAGGGAGAGAGCACATGACTTAGCCATGTTAAAATTTAGGATCGATGTGGAATGTAGGAAGGGCGAAGAACTGAATGACATTCAAGACTCATACGTAAAAGATAAGCGGATAGTCGAATTTTCCAGATAACAAAACCGCTGTCTAACGTCGAAAACGAAATCATCGATAACCTTTTAACTCAGTTTGTAGCGTTAGTTTTACTAAATCATATACACAAAGACCAATGGGTCAGTAATATCACTGACTTTTTGCGAGGAGTTACCCAGGATGTCTATTACAATATGGCACCGACTGAGGTAGACGAGTACGACGTTCTCAAGAAAGCGCTGTTAAGGCACTAGCTGTCGGCAGAAATGTTCCACAAACTTTTAAGAGAGTGATCTAAACGAAGAACGGAGGCACACGTATAATTGCATATTCGCGTGGGCATGCTGTTTGATAAATGGGTTAAAATGACAGGCACTGAACGCATTTTCGAAGGCATTCGGAAGGAGTTTTAACAGAACAAGTCCTCATAGTATCGTAAAGACCTGATCATATATTTATTGGAGCGTGATTTCGGGACCCTAGAAGATATCAGTTTGATGGCTGGGCGATATAAGATTGCACACTCTCATCCAGCCACCTGGGGCAGCAATGATCGACCGAGCCTTACTGATTTTATGAAGGTTAACGGGTTGACGCCTCATAGTCGGAATTATTAACCTGGTCTGAAGCTAAGAGCTAATAAATCAGCCGCGATCACTTCCGTGGCCAAGGAAATACCCAACGGGTAAATAAGGTTACCCCTGGTAGGAAGTCTGAAATTATTTGTTAAAGATGCAACAAATCTGGCCATATTTTCACAGACTGCAGGAAAAATAGTCCCACGATAAATGCAGTGACCATAAGCACTTGTATAAATTGTAAACCAGTAGAATGGCCGAACACAGGAACAGCAGCGGTATATGCAGAGAAGACTAAAGTGCTCTATTACACCGGTTGTAGATATCCGGTGTTGGTGGATAGAAAAAGTGTGACACCTGCTGATTATACAGGAGAGACAATGGAAGTCAAAGTTGCTAATAGGGCTAAAGATTATCTTCCGGTTGTTTGCATCGATCCTGATTCGCCGTATGTGAAAGGGCGAATTGACGAATGTAACTTCTCATGATTGTCGCTCGAAGCAATGTCGTGATGTACGTGTTTGTTGCCACAACCTAACTATACTTTAGGTCTGTAGTGACGAAGGCTATGAAGCGAAGGTCAGGGTCGAAACCCATAAACCCATTGACTTCGTCTATAGAAAATTGCTACCTGGTGAATAAAGAAGAATTCAAGAGGAAGATTATACCATTAAGAATATGCAAAGGAAAAGCCAATAGCCAATTGGTGAGGTAAAGTTTGCGGTATCTTGTATCATACACACGGAGAGGATCCAAGAGATAAAGCCAAGTGATCGCAATCTCGATCTAAGAGAAATGATGTGCTTAAGCTAAAATCCGAGAGCATAAAAGGACGTTTCAAAGACGAGATATAGGTTAGTGAGGAAATTCTACAGCCCAGGTGTGTAAGAAAGTTTTGTCAGTAGTGTGCCACTAGAAAACACCCTTTTGATCGATGAACATTTCTCGAGGGTGGCGATGGACTTGATAGGTCTGATAAAGATTGCATCAGAAAGTGGTAATCTTTCTGTGTTGACGGTTGTTGATTACACTACCTGTTACCCGTAGGCCGTAGTGTTGAAAAACGTTTATTCAGTTGCGGTGGCTGAGGCTTTGTTAGATGTTTGATCTAGAGTTGGTGTTCGTGAAGACATACTAACTGACCAAGGGAAGCAGTTTGTTAGCCAGGTGATTAAAGAAGTGAACCGGTTACTTTACATTAGGCACCTGACTAAATTCCTTCATCATCCGCAGTGCAAAGGTCTAGTATAGTGTTTAAATGAGACTTTGAAAAAAGATGTGAAGACGTTGTGCGAAGGCCTACCCAACGAATGAGAAAGATACTTTCCCGCTATACAGTATCCAAAACTAGTCTCAGATTTTAACCTTTCAAACACGTTATGGAACGAGGGTGAGTGTACCTTTGGCTGTATTGCAACAGTTATGGACGGATGGGAAAGCATCAGCGGAAGTTCCAACAAAGTATCAGTATGCTTTTGATCTCCGTAACTAGCTGGAGGACGTTTGCAACTTGGCCCAGAAAAATATCCGTGAATGTCAAACAAAGTACTACCACAAGATGGCGAAGGAACGGAAGTTTGAAGTGGGTGACAAGATGCTATAGCTGTTAGTGTTGGAGCACAGCAAATATCAAGAATCCTGGATGGAACCTTTCGTTGTAACGGATTAGAATGGTGGACAGAAGTACCATATCCAGGTAGGAGATAAGCTGATGTTGTACCAAGTTAACGTCTTTAAACGTTATCGTGAAAGGTATACACCCAATGAGTTCTTCAGTTGTAACTGTAGATCACGACAATAACGGAGGGGTGGCGGAAGTACTTCTTAATTGTCCTTGACGAGGGATGTTTCCTACGTCGACATCTTAATCTTAAAATCCGAACAAATGTGACGAGGTGCAGGAAATACTTCACGATCACTAAAGTGCCTTGACAAAAAGACCACGCCTGATGAACGTGCACAAGTACCGTTTGAAGCACCTAGATGAAACACACGTGAAACTGAAACCATATGCACAACCTCATGCGAGGTTAGAGCCTCTAGTGGACGAAATTAAAACTATGGTTGAGTTAGGGGTCATTGGACCAGCCTAATCTGCATATAGCTCACCGGGTGTTTTGGTCCAGAAGAATGATGGTTATCACTCACCGATTTTGTGTTGATTGAAATGATTCATCTGGTGTCGAAAACGCACGTTTTGGACAGTTTTCATTACGAATTGGAATTAAAACTCTGACCCCTTTTTAAAGGTTGTAGCAGTGTCCGCATAATTAGATGAAAAGGCTAGTCGCTTTCATGCCCTTCGGGTTCCTGAATGCGCACAGTATTTTCATCTAATTATGTGGAAACTGCTAAAATCTTTAAGAATGGTCCGAGATTCAAATTTCATGGACCATTTCTTATTGGCAACACTTTTTTGGAAAGAACACGTGGTCCTACTGAATAAAGTTCCAGAACGGCTTAGATAGGCAGGGCTCATCGCTAAACCATCAAAATGTCACATAGGATTTCGGAGACAGCTTTATCTAGGAAAAACACTCCGTGAAGATACATCAACCCCAGACAGTGTTTAAGACGAGTAACTTCGGATCTCCGCACGTCAAACTACAAATACGAGATGCGATCCGCTTTAAGACTTGCAGGCTATTGTCGTAAGTATGCTGCAAACTAGTCCGTTCACTAACTTGACAAGGATGAAGGCTCATACAAAGGTTATTTGGACAGATGCTTGTTAGAAAGCATTTCAGACGTTGAAGGATAGATTGACGTCAAACGCTTTTGTGAGACTACCGAACGTGGCAATGGACTTCATACCGACGCTTCTGACTGGGATCGTGATGCAGTTGTACTGCAAGAGCATGATGGGATCGTGATGCAGTTGTACTGCATGAGCATGATATGAACTTATGCCTGGTTGCTTATGGTATCATGACTTTTTTGCAAGCTGAGCGTAATTAGTATTTTACCGAAAGTGAATGCCTAGCGAGTTTCATTGGGATCTCTAAATTCTAGAGCTATCTGTATGGGTGACAGTTATGTTCTTAAAATTAACCACCAACCACCTGCTTCTTTTGGCTAAGTAATATTGACGAATGGTCTTTTATTTCGAATGTCATTATTTCTTCAGCAATATCAAGTTCAATTGCGTTGCATTAAGGGAAGCATCAATGGAAGAGCAGACTGTCTGAGGTGACTAATTGATTCTGGGTAAAGGGGTCACTTAAGGACATGTAAACTAACTTAAATGCAACTTCAAACTTTGTACAGAAAAATTTCAGATCTTTAAACTTAAAAAGAAGCCTATGTGTAGTATCGAATTCTGAAAAGGCATTGAACATTAAGATTTTATCAGTTAGACCAGGAAATCTTTGTGATGGGTCACTTTGACCTTTATTCTTAAATGTTTCCATCTCAGTATCAAAACTTCAAAGGGGTCAGTGTTCCCACTCAATGAAATTGACCGGATATCGTAACACGCTTTTGAGAATGAAAAAGACGAAGTTCCTAGCCACGTCAAACAGTCATTAAAAGGAAACGTTATGCAAAGTAGGTCCGAGATTCTGACTGACTAAATAAATGATTGTGTCAAAATTGGAATAATACAAACCATTGCTTATGATTGGCGAGAGTGAAATTACGGTGTACACCTTGGACGTAATGTGAATTCAAAGTGATAACCTAGAAAAAACTTCTTTAGTCCAACATTTTCTGAGAGACATGTTTCATTCAGAGGAGGCCTAGAACAAGGAACGATGGGACAATATACCTGTCTTGGGAGAAAAAAGGGTTTTAGTGCTGGAGGCACAGGTTCTAAATTAAACAGCATTAAGGAAAACGTTTTCGGCGAGGTAGTGAGACTCGACAGTCTGAAAAGGAGGTCAGAAAAAAAAAGAATTGACAAGTGAAGTCCGAAAAGGAGACTTACCGTGTTCAGAATAAAGGATCTGCGAGTCGAAGATTGATGAGGCAGTCGAAATAGAAAGACTAAAAAAAATCGGAACCTTTGTAACACGGTTGATAGGACGGTGATGCAATCAGTCATGGACATTGCGCTGTTTTCATCACTCGTTATGATTATGAGATAAATTCAAATTAGACTCTGATATCAAATCCTATTGATATACATTAAGTTGGAATGAAATATGTGTGATTATAGTTGTGGGTTTTTTGTTTCTGTCTAAATGTGATCGTATTTCATTATTTCTTCCCAAAACCAAAAACTTGCCCAGTTCTCTGTTGATATTCTTTCTTTTCACACACTGGGTCATAATATTGTGGGATAAGATAGATAACATAGATAACATAGCTAAATTCACGTCACTACTCATCTTGCAAAGACGTATATTTTTTTGGTAACATAAAATTCTATGATAATAGTAGGCTAATAGTTTGATTAACAAAAAAATATCTCGTTGATCCTTGGACAATATTACAGCTTCCATATGTATTATCAGATCATGCCATATGTAATTAACACTTCATTAATATGCTCTATCTACTTTTGTTATTCATCACATATTTACATAGTGGCTTTTGTAAACTAGTGATATAATTCAACATATTTTGGGTAGACCCTTTTGGCACATAATACATGGTGACTATTTGTTGCTGCTGCTATGTATAACATTTATTAGGATATTTTTTCCATGTTTGTTTCATAGTATCAAAGAAACACGTAATATATTCGTCCCATTTGTATATGCTAACATGCCGATTGTTATTCAGTGTTGTAATCGTAAAGAAAATAGTTACGTTGTTGTATTTGCCATCTACCAAATATCCAGTTAATTCCGAAGTAATCCTATCATCATAGAGGTTATTGCCTCCTAGATTATAATCTAGCGTAACGCCTTTTATCACTTCAGACGGCTATAGGTGTTGTGCAAAAGATTTCGGAAACTATAAAGGATATAATGAACAGTGATATCTTAGCATATGAAAGGCAAGTGTTATTCTAATTTATTTCAAACTTGATTTCCACTTTTACAAGGACACCATAATGTCAACATCTTCATTTAGTCTATTACTGTCATTTCATTACGTTTGTTTCAGCTGATACCGTAACCACAATCCTTTGTTCGTCAAAGATGTTGTAAGTTTTAATTTCGTAAAATCAATTCAGGTGTATAAGACAAAGACAATCAGAATGATTGCCAGATCGTTTCATCTTCATTTTAATAAAGACAACGCAATCCATTTAATCTTATGTTATCATCTGATAAGTTTGTATCAGATAGTTCGTGTACACATTCTATTCATGTTAATGGAAGACTTATCTCTAGCAATGTTATTAACTACGAATAAGATATTGTGACACTGCTTCAAGTTTTCATTTTACATCCTGGCTGTAGACACCCTATATGTTTGTTTTTTGTACTGTATGTGCGTTCTCGTACAAGGTTATGACTTTGATTATTTTCTGAATGAAAATTTCCGTTAAATCCAACAACAACAACAACTCTTTTCTCTCTGGTTCTTCTCAATGTCTAACATGAAATTCAGAAAGTTCAAATGATAGCTGCTATGATTATCCTTAGAGTGCCAGGATTAACGCGCCCCGTTCCCGTGCTCTGTACACTACACGGCTGTCAATTCAATCCAGAATCAAACACAAAACCAGTTCTCGGTGCTTGGTTTTACTGGACTGGAGTCCAACATACCTATCTGGCCACACCCATGTGTACACACCAGCAAGAGCTCTTTAAATATTTTCAGCATGTTTAATGATTTCTCATTTGATGTTTTTTATTTTTGTAATCATATCTTTGTATATGTTTATTATGTTACACGAGTTTTCTAAGGTTGAAAAGCGCATAGAGATTCCAGAGATTATTATTATTATTATTATTATTATTATTATTATTATTATTATTATTATTTGATTATATTTCGATGGACGTTACAAACCCTGAAAATGAAACAGCAAAACAGAGGTTGATAAATTCCCTCACCGAGCACCAGTTGACCTCCGTCAGCCTAGCTATGCACAACAACAACAATAATAGTGCTGGAACTGCGATCGTCAGTTTTGAGGCGGCTAAGACATATAAACCAAGATTCAATAAATTATCTGAGGAGGACATAAAATAAAATAAATAAAATATGAAATAAATTATCACGCAGAGGCTACTAAACCAATCACAAAATGGGAGTATTGACCTGTCATTGGTTTATTTTATTTTAGTTACAAATTTTATTTGTTAATTTATTCACTTGTTTCATTCCTATTATTTGTTCTTATGTAAGGTCATCATCATATCAAGTAGCAGATATAGATGATTTAAATTAAATAAAAATGTTATTTCTTTTAGATAAAAAGAAATGTGCTGACACTAAGGGAAGCCATTGCCTACGATGTATAGCATGGAGTTTATGAATAAACATAACTGTGACAGTAGTCACATTTAATTTTTAATTAGATCGCTGAATGGGTCTTGCTAAGTATTAACGCTGTTGAGAAAGACATAAAATGTTATTCCTATATACAATTTTTTTCCTTATTACCTTTTTATTTTAGCAGTGCATTGCATCATCTGATTAATTTTTCTTTGTTTTTTTTTTATTGATAAACTTCATAAATGATTTCATGTTTGTTTGGAAATTTAATTTAGCATACTTGTTATCATGTAAGGATATGTATCCACAAATCTCTTTCTATCGGACTAACATATCGTCATATGTGTCAGTACTGTACATTTATATATAAACGTAAAATGTGCCTTAAAGTTCATCACAAAAATCAAATGCATTTTAAGGTAGCAATCGGTTTGAGAAATGTGTCACAGCGACTACATTTTTTGGTCTGTTTCTGATTGATATTCAGCGTCCCTCACACAGTTCATGTTTCACAAATGTTTAAATATTTTTTTCACACTCACCAGACTTCTAAACATGTTGAAAGAGATGGTGAAATCGTGGTGATATGAATATAGATTGTACGCAACAATTAAGTGATAATGGAGCGTTCGGTACAGCTTCTGTGACCAAACTAAACTGCAGACTTGTCAAGGCTAAACACTCACTACCTGATACGCAAAACGATGAAACCGGGAAGTCAAACGTCCTTAATGAAAAACGCAAATGCATTAATATATATATATATATATATATATATATATATATATATATATATATATATATATATATATATATATATATATATATATATATATATATATATATATATATATATATATATACAGATTTTATGCACAGAAATATTCCCAATAAGGTAACTCTGAGATAATTGCACATAATCCAAAAGCACTAATATTCACATTAATATATTCTGAGAAAAGACAATATTTTTTTTATTCTTAGAACACAATCGTTATTTTGTTTAAATACAACATTTAAGGCGCTATAAGAGATACATTCACTAAATTTCAATACCTTCAATTATTGTAAAATTTTGAAAGTTATTCTCATCGACGTATGAATGCACCAAGCGAAATTCCGTTTTTAACGATTGGGAATAAATTTCATGCAAATCATCGTCTGGTACTTTTAGGTATTTATCATATAAAAGGAAATTGACCATTTGTAAGTACATATAAGTAAATACTTCAGTTGTGATGTGGAAACTTTTAATATTGGTAATCGTAGCTGTCCCACTCGTGATAAGACAACGTACTACAGCAGGTAAAATAATGTAGTATATCTACTCCGAAAACGTCGATATCTACGATAATAAAGCTCTATTTGAAATTAACGATGTGTACGTCATGGTGGTAACTAAATTAGTGAATATATGAATGGTGGCGTTTTATTCTGGTTCTAACGACACTAATAGCATGTGCTTAGCTGTGAAAAAAGTGCATACAATATTGCACGTTACTGAGCAACGAACAGTAGTTGCGTGGATCTGAGGTCGGCGTAAAAGAGATTAGTTCTGAGGAAAAAGGTCTTCGGTTCAAGCTATATGTTTGATATGACGTTTTTCTTTGGGATGTGTTTAAAGCTCGATTTCAAACTCCAGTAGCCGTTGGTTCGCATAGAACTGCGAAGTTGTAAATTAAATATATCATTACAAATATTCATCCCATCTAGCATTTTTATTTTGAAATAAGTTTGAGTAAAAGCTTCATGCTAACAGAAGCGTACATCGTCTACCATTGATTAAAGCACGTACTTTTGTCCTTACTTTTTGACCCCCATCGATTGGATACAGCAAATAGCTGTCTTTCACTGATGGGTAATGAAACCGAATTAGATTAACTAAATACGTTATGGTTGCAACAGCTAACTAATATGGGGTTTCGGAGTCATTAACATGCTTTTAAGGCCTCATTTGTTTTGTTCATTACACAACCTAATTTAATCAGGTCGTTGCACTTTAAAATACCCTCATCGTACGAATGCGCTAAACAGTTCTTAATCCAATATATGTATTACAATTTTTGACTTTTATGTTCTTCTGAGATATATTAACAACTTATTTAAATGCTGTCTGTATATAGCTTAATATTGTTGTTGTTGCGAATCTCTTTATATAATAAATGAATCTAATATACACGATATAAGTCAGATTATAATTACAATCTCATACAATTGTTTTTACAGTCTTTCTTTTGGATAATGTATCGTCTTCAAAAATTAAATGTCACGTGACCTTATAACTTGAAAGTTAACTGAATCCTATGTAGAGATAATTGCTATGGCCATAACATGGCCATTCTGCTCTGAGATAAATACACTCTGAACTGGCCATCAGATTTAGTATTGATAATGATTAGATGAGATTGATTATAATATTAATGATTATATAAGATTTAGTATTGATAAATTAGATGAGATGTATTAAAATATTAATGATTATGTGAGATTTAGTATTGATAACGATTAGATGAGATTTATTATAATATTAATGATTATGTGAGATTTAGTATTGATAATGATTATATAAGATTTATTATAATATTAATGATTATGTGAGATTTAGTATTGATAACGATTAGATGAGATTTATTATAATATTAATGATTATGTGAGATTTAGTATTAATTCTAATGATTACATGAGATGGCTATAACCACTTTAAAATACTTTAAACATTTTCTTCTTTAATCATTTATGTATCGTGTTCTTTAGCTCTGAAAGAATATTGAAGCAGCAGGCCTTTTTTTAACGTTCTCATGCAATTTACACAAAAAGCAAAGAAAGAGACCCTGATGTCAAGCTGTTTTCAAAACGTTGCAATTCTCATTTCAGGGTTTGAACATCACGAAGAAATAGTGCACATTCTGTGCATGCCATGTGTTATATTTCCTAAACAAGACTCAATGATGTCTCTCCACCACCTTCACAAATTGCTAGTCCTACACATTTGTGGTAATAGTTGTTGAGATGTTGTCACAATTTCTGTTCAAATTGCTTTATTGTTTTAAACTTTCACTCATTGGTAAATTGTATCTAGCTTTAAAATTAGACGGGTGCTGTTGTCACTACTGTGTCATACACACAAACACACACACACACACACACACATGTATGTATGTATGTATGTATGTATGTATGTATGTATGTATGTATGTATGTATGTGTGTGTGTGTGTGTGTGTGTGTGTGTGTGTGTGTGTGCGTGCGTGCGCGTACGTACGTACGTATGTATGTATAAGTGCTCACCGTTGTCAACTGCAGGAACAAACTAAGAGACCTAAAATTGTTTGTACCTTAAGTGTTTTAGCATGTTTTATTTTTTCCAATTCATGCTTTTGTTTTTGTTTTTCTGTAGTCATATGATTATAGACTTTGTAAAGTTCTTTCAATTTGAAATTTATGGTTGCATCTGCTGCTTTGTCAAAAGTTTATTTTGTCATTTTGCAGAATTACTAAAGTCTATATTCTTATTTTATCTAGTCGAATCCAAAACTCCCACAGCGTTTAGATCACCCGTAAAGTTTCTTTCTCTATCTAGAGTAAGTGGTAACAATGTGTAGTGATCCAACTCCAATTAATTTTTGGTAAGGTACTATTCAAATTTTACCTGTATTAATTTGTACTGAAACTTATTGTTGTTGTTGATGTTGTTGTATGGTTTAACGCCATTTTCAGCACAAGATAGGCTATACATGGCGGCGAGTATTACTGGCGGAGGAAGAACCCGGGAAAAAAACCGGAAAGAACCACCGACCCCACAAGAAGCTACTGGCAAGCTTTCTCACATAACTACATGAGCCGAATCTCAGACTCGAACCCACGCATACAAAGGTGAGATGGCAGTGATCTGTAACATAGAGTGCTTTAGACCACTCGGCCACTCGGGCCCCCTGTACTGAAACGTATTTGTGGTTGTTGTTAACACTGATATTTCCCGAAACCCTGTATTTGTTGTCTTTGTTCAACTGTTTACTCCAGTGCTGTTTGTACAGCCAATAACAGAGCATAACTGCTAACTAGAGCAAACATGTACAAATGCTAATCGTTAAATGTCATAGTATAAGTGATAAGTGAATGAGACATATAAAAAGTATGTCTGTATTGTGATAAATATTCTGGATATGGTAGACAAAATAGAAAGATTAAAAACATAAAAACATTAGTAGAATTAACATTTGTGATAAGTTCTGCGTAACTCATTTTTTACTTACACCTTAACAAGGTGTAATAAACCAATCAGACAAAGACGATATTTAGTGGAGTCAATAACAATGATAATGCAAAATATGTTTGTACAGATCATATAGTCTCATCCTGAGTCTTTTCTTAAATTACTCAAAGGAAAGGAATCTCCGAGATTACCGGTCATTATTGAGACATACTTCAAAAAACTATTTTGGTAAGTGAAATCCTGGTACAATTCCGTATACCAATAGCAGTATCAAGTAACATAATGTCCAATAAAACATTGTAAATTATCAAGCTTTTTAAATTACTAAACGTTGTATATTATTAAACTTTGTAAATTATTAAACTTTGTAAATTATTAAACTTTGTAAATTATTAAACGTTGTAAATTATTAAACTTTGTAAATTATTAAACTTTGTAAAATATTAAACGTTGTAAATTATTAAACTTTGTAAATTATTAAACTTTGTAAATTATTAAACGTTGTAAATTATTAAACTTTGTAAATTATTAAACTTTGTAAATTATTAAACTTTGTAAATTATTAAACGTTGTAAATTATTAAACTTTGTAAAATATTAAACTTTGTAAAATATTAAACTTCGTAAATTATTAAACTTTGTAAATTATTAAACGTTGTAAATTATTAAACTTTGTAAATTATTAAACTTTGTAAATTATTAAACGTTGTAAATTATTAAACTTTGTAAATTATTAAACTTTGTAAAATATTAAACGTTGTAAATTATTAAACTTTGTAAATTATTAAACTTTGTAAATTATTAAACTTTGTAAAATATTAAACGTTGTAAATTATTAAACTTTGTAAATTATTAAACTTTGTAAATTATTAAACGTTGTAAATTATTAAACTTTGTAAATTATTAAACTTTGTAAATTATTAAACGTTGTAAATTATTAAACTTTGTAAATTATTAAACTTTGTAAATTATTAAACGTTGTAAATTATTAAACTTTGTAAATTATTAAACTTTTACAATCTTAATCATTCTCCAGCAGCATGTTAAATCTAAAGATCTAAAGGCTGTAATTAGAGATTAAAAGAGATTAGAGATCTAAAGGCTGATATTAGAGATTAAAAGAGATTAGAGATCTAAAAGCTGAGATTAGAGATTAAAAGAGATTAGAGATCTAAAGGCTGAGATTAGAGATTAAAAGAGATTAGAGATCTAAAGGATGAGATTAGAGATTAAAAGAAATTAGAGATTTAAAGGCTGAGATTAGAGATGAAAAGAGATTAGAGATCTAAAGGCTGAGATTAGAGATTAAAAGAAATTAGAGATTTAAAGGCTGAGATTAGAGACTAAAAGAAATTAGAGATTTAAAGGCTGAGATTAGAGACTAAAAGAGATTAGAGATCTAAAGGCTGAAATTAGAGATTAAAAGAGATTAGAGACCTAAAGGCTGAGATTAGATTACCCAATTTTGCCTGATGTTGTCCAGGATAATGAAATCAAATGATGCTTCCACCTTTAATCTATCTACAGTTTAATACTGACATATTTTTATTAGAAAAAAAAAACATTTAAGAAATGCATATTTGACTCTCTGTCTATATATAGGTTAGTTATGGAATAGTATTGTATACTGAGTAGTTCACATTTGTAACCAAGGAACAATACCGATATCTATATTTCATTTTGTAAATACTTTTTTCCCTTATGTGTGTTATCAAAAGATAGACGCCACTGTGGAGATATAACGTTTCTTCCACTGATTATAATTAAATATCAAAGTATGCAATACAATGCATTCCCATAGATGAAACTTATGATAATTATAATTAATTGTTATTTTCAAAAACACAAATTGTCACGCGTTCTAATACGTTTAGCAAAGATATCCACTAACGCTGAGGATACTAGTATCTGAAATCAATCGTTATATTATATTATTACCATTATAACGCTGAGGATACTAATATCTGAAATCATGAACAATCTAAAATAAATAGGATTATTCCTGGAAAAACAAAATTAGCTAATAGTTTTGGAAAATATATAGGACCTTTTCCGCATAACATCAACTGCTTCCACTGTAACGTACCGGAGGATCTGTACCATATATTCAATATCTTTAACAATACGCAAAAAGAAAGAGACCTATTTATAACTAAGCAATTAGGACTTGCCGCACCAAGTACATATTCAGAAATAATTCAATTATGCAACAAAAACCCTCAAAGAACATACAATAATATAATTGAATTTCTTAAAATTACAGGGCTTATGGCTATAATATAAGTATAATACCATATCATCCATAAATGAAATGAATGTTTTACTGGTACCTAAATATGCATATAAAATAATATTGTTCTAAGGGGAGCAAGCGTACGGGGCCAAAAGGGATTCGTTACCCTTAAGGGAGCCCACCTACACTACGATGGGTATAACGTTCCCATGGCGGCTCCAGAGCAACCAAACCTAATGGAATGGTAAAATAACATGGAACAATAAAAATAAACCTAAAATAAAAGAAATACATAAAGGTATAAACATCAAGAGTTATATTAACTACCAGTTATACAATCAATAAGGCAAGCGTCTTACCTCTCTTTTTTTTCTCTTATGCTTCTAAATTCTTCCTTCTATATAACCCCATTGGCAACATCTCATAACTGAGTTTAATATTACGAAGGTATTATAGGCCCCTAAAAAATGCTATACCGCTGTGGTTAAAGTATAACCACTAACACGCGCCCCAAACTATGGTCCCAACTAGAGTGTATGAGGTAGTCTCAAAACCAAGACTATCAGGTCCAGCGACACAATGTTGCAACTAGAAATCTCATCAAATATGCATAGGTTATGACCCCAAATTAGATCTTATAAGGTAGTCTCAAATCCAAGACTATCAGGCCCAGCAACACAAGGTTGCAACCAAAAATACGCTAATTTAGAAAATTACTTCACATTCATACACTATAAAGATAGTTAACCCCAAAACTATCAGGCCTTGCAGTAACATAATTACATCATGCATTAACTAACAATGCAAATAGTAGTCATATGGGGTTATATATTCTACACAAAACAGCACAAAGAATTTCAAATTGATAGGGAAAAATACGGAAGCAAATTGACGAGGGAGCAAGGATGTTTAGAGTGAGCATCCAAAACAAGACACCCAAGATGTATACAGGGAATCATCGAGTGAGTACAGGGTCAAACAAGACACTCAAGAAGTATACAGGGACCAACCACAGGAGCAGAGGGATAATTGGTCACTAACAAGTGATCATGGAATTCTCACCAATAAAAAAAAATAAAAAAGTCCTTTTTAGGGCTATTGTCTTTCATTGCCTTAATAGAGTCTTCCACTTGGTTACGGAAACCCTCCTTAACAAGCTTTATCCAAAAAGCCTAACTTGATAATTTTCGGACCCACCACCTCAAAATTAACAATCTAATCCTCTCTGAAAGTGGCTACCTTTCAAATGACGTTTAGTCATATCAGCAAAAGAAATTGTTAGGGACATATAATATGTACACTTTTGTACTAGAAGATTAGCATATATAGGAACGTAATTTAATTCTTCAACTCTATCATTTGATGAATTGCATCGGTGGCTTACACAATCTTAGCATAGGGAAATCCACTAGAAAAACTGGATTGAATTTGGAATATGCGTACGTACTTTCGATTGGTTGATAGGTTGAGTGCGTGATGGGTCTATTCTCACTCACCCAGGTCTAACATTCATATCATTAGCCCCTTTTTAGGGGTATGATATGACGACCAAATTAAATAGCGCACTCTGTGCACATGAACGCCAAGAAGATGTGGCACCATTTCATCTTCCTGGATAAATTAAATCACTGCCATGTAAATAAATGGCTGTGCAAAATAGTGAACATATGACCCTAGTGGCCGGTTTCACTTTAAATCCAACTATTCATTCATTCAAATGGATCTAACGTGAAGACTAAAATATTAACAGGATTTTCAAAATATGAAACTAACCATAACGTCATTTTTGCTGAAAATTTAACAAAACTGAAAATGATTTTATCCAACTGGTGATTACGGGATAAAGTTTAACATATACAGAGGCGGAAACAACAACAACAACAACAACAACAACAACAACAACAATAATAATAATAATAATAATAATAATAATAATAATAATAAAGAATTTGTGTAGCGCCAAATCTTTAGAAGGTCTAAGCGCTTTACAACATCTAAAATAATATAACTACAAAAAGAAATGATAGACGAAAACAAATATAAGAAAACCTTTGACGTCTTTGTTAGCCTTTCTTAGTTATATGACTATTCCACCATGTTAGCTCTTGGGCTACAAGTCATTGTTAAATGTTGAACTATTTATTAGTCATGCTAGTTGTTGGATTATTAGTCCATTTTAGTTGTTATATATGTATGTATGTGTGTGTGTGTGACATATATATGTGTGTGTCTAATTTAGTATCATGATAATTGCTTTGTAAAACTCTCAAACATCTGACAAAAAATTCACAATATAGTATTTTAAGGACATATCGTTGGAATCGAGTTTGTAGAAAGCTTACAAAAAGAAGTAATAGCTGTTTGCTAACTATAAAAGCTGTTTGCCACTTAAGCTGCATAGCTAATATTGGCACAAATATCGCTCGCTATTATTGCCACGTTTGCTGCCAGCTAGTATTGACATATATGCTTCTATTATTGCCACGTTTGCTGCCAGCTATTATTGACATATATGCTTCTATTATTGCCACGTTTGCTGCCAGCTATTATTGACATATATGCTTCTATTATTGACACAATGATGATAGCTATTATTTAAATATTCTCTCTTTTCGAATCACTTAATTTTAGTGTTCCCAAACCGATCTTAATTTAATGCTGCGTAATGATTCAGTTCATTTAGTATCTCTAAAAGCTCATTAGCCAATGCTACCAAGTCATTTGGAGACAACGTGTCAGATAGCATAAGAAATTTGAGATTCTTACCTGCATTTAGGTCCGAAATGTGTCTTTAAGTCTTTCATAAGCAAATAAATTTGTTTATGAAGCACGAACTTGTAGTACGTGGTGGGCTGTTCAATATTTGTTTCAAGCCATTCCTAATTTGAACACAATTTTTGATATTTGCATATATGATTTTCAGTATCGTACGAATTTTACTGCTTCTAATTTGTGATAAAGTAAACTCGTATATTTTTGATCACGACATTTTCATAATTAGTGTTACATTATGCCATATAATTTCATTCGTATATTTGCCTAGGGTTATAAATTAAAGTTTTGTTAAGAAACAAATCAACTGCACCATGCACTAGACAATATATGAGCAGTGTTAAGAAAGGCGGAAAACTAGGCAAAGTGTTAGCCACATTTCACCTTTTGAGAGCAATCAGTCAGGTGCCTTGTCCCCAAATGGATATTTACAGGTGTCCGATAAATCCTCGAAATATCATAGTTACATCCGAAACAGCAATTCAGACGGTTTTATGTTCGTGTGATTGTCCTTTCAAGTTTGGGGTCCAATTTGATTCGCTTAAGATCTCGCTTTTCTAGGGAGAATTAAAAAGAACCTTTTCAATCTTTAATGAGATAATTTTATCAACAATACCATATCGTACATTTAATTTTGTTTGTCAAGGTACACATCATCTGGACATTTAATATGGTTCGTTCCTTTACAAAGACATACTTTCATCAATATAGCCATCGTTGTCAAAAGCATTGTACATATTCTCAATTAAAGTGAAATGGAAACTGGAATCGACAATGGTACATTAAAAACAGTGCGAGGGTATGTCTAAATGATGTTATATTCAACAGTGCGAGGGTATGTCTCTATGATGTTATATTCAACAGTGCGAGGGTATGTCTCTGTGATGTTATATTCAACAGTGCGAGGGTATGTCTCTGTGATGTTATATTCAACAGTGCGAGGGTATGTCTCTATGATGTTATATTCAACAGTGCGAGGGCATGTCTCTATGATGTTATATTCAACAGTGCGAGGGTATGTCTCTATGATGTTATATTCAACAGTGCGAGGGTATGTCTCTATGATGTTATATTCAACAGTGCGTAGGTATGTCTCTATGATGTTATATTCAACAGTGCGAGGGTATGTCTCTATGATGTTATATTCAACAGTGCGAGGGTATGTCTCTATGATGTTATATTCAACAGTGCGAGGGTATATCTCTATGATGTTATATTCAACAGTGCGAGGGTATGTCTCTATGATGTTATATTCAACAGTGCGAGGGTATGTCTCTATGATGTTATATTCAACAGTGCGAGGGTATATCTCTATGATGTTATATTCAACAGTGCGAGGGTATGTCTCTATGATGTTATATTCAACAGTGCGAGGGTATGTCTCTATGATGTTATATTCAACAGTGCGAGGGTATGTCTCTATGATGTTATATTCAACAGTGCGAGGGTATGTCTCTATGATGTTATATTCAACAGTGCGAGGGTATGTCTCTATGATGTTATATTCAACAGTGCGAGGGTATGTCTCTATGATGTTATATTCAACAGAATGTATGTGATGGTCTTAAGGATGACACACTTGACGGCTATATTAAAACTTCACTATCCAAGGCACGTTATAAAATCACTCAAAAATAAACAACGGCAAATAATAAATATGTTTGTCTCAATAAAGCTAGTAACTCTTGTTATTGATGCTGTATCTTTGTTTCCTCTATTGCAGTAAGGTGCTATTAAACAGAAGACTTGTCGTCATCTCAAGGATGATGCACTTTATGTAGTAATATTATATCCAAACGTCATTTCAAAACAGATTCTAAAACCAAAGTTAAACAAGGGCAAGTAACTCCTGTATTCGGTCATGATATCTATTTTGTTTCCTGTATTGTAGTTACAATATGAGTAAATCATATTAGCGTAGTTTTCGTCATCGATAGTTTGACATGTATTATTCAAGCATATTGTGTCATAACATGTATAATACTTAATTCACGAATGTATTACTTGTGTTTCTTACAGATTAAGTGATGCTTCTGTTCTTTAAAAGCATCACATGACCAACATTTGAAGCCAATACCGACTTGTATTGATTTGGCTTTACTAGACCCAATTAAAAAAAGCCTATTTTGGGGCAAGCATTAACACTGTGTTATTGTCTCTTGAATGAAAAAAAGAGTACTACAGACGATACATAAGCAAACCCAGAAGAGAGAGAGAGAGAGAGAGAGAGAGAGAGAGAGAGAGAGAGAGAGAGAGAGAGAGAGACAGACAGACAGACAGACAGACACTGGGTGAAATACCATCCTTTAAATACTTCATAAACTTCTTTTACGAACGAAACCTGACTACAGTAGAAGTATCTGTTTTTCGTACAAACACATGAAATCACACTAATGCTTATACCAAGGTTGTACGGCTTCATTCAGCAAACTATCAAATAAACGCAAGAATGTAGAAGAGTGTATTAACACTTCGAAAGCGACGGTAATTAAATGTGAGGAAAAGTAATGAGTTAGCCACACATTTAGCCACTAGGTGGTACTAAAATAACTATTAACGTGTAATTATTGATTGCAGCTTTGCGTACTAATACATTGCTGAAACACTGTGAAGTGTGAAAATGTTCTCCGAATCGGTGAGTGGTCTCAATGGCTTGGCTTTACCGATCATTAATATCTCAACTCTGCCCGAGTCTCAATCTCGTACAATGTTTATACGTGACAAACTATCAGCTGTTTCACAATTACGTGCACTAAATATACAAATATAAATTTCTGCTGAAAACTATCTCTACTATTCCGATTCGTTTCCAAAAGACTGGACTCTTTCGCTTGCTTTGTTGGAGCTCTTTTTAAAACCGGTTAAAGATAAGATCCCAGTCTGGTATTTTGGAGGCTTGACAGGTGGCGAAGAAATAATGCAGTAACAAAAAAGCAATCTCTCTCTCTCTCTCTCTCTCTCTCTCTCTCTCTCTCTCTCTCTCTCTATATATATATATATATATATATATATATATATATATATATATATATATATATATATATATATATATATATATGTGTGTGTGTGTGTGTGTGTGTATGTGTGTGTGTGTGTGTTTGAAAATCATTCGTCATGAAGACTGCAGACACACACACACACACAGATATATATATATGGGCAACCTTCTATTTGGAATTTGGAAATGTTCGCCAACTTATACTTTTGTTTATGCGTGTTTCGGATGTAAACCTGATAAATGTTCCTTATTACCACCAATGGTTCTATGTTGATATTCTTGCACAAATGTATATCTGAATAAAGTGAATTAATGACTGTACGTTGTGTATAACGTACAGTTGGTGTTTGCTAAGTGCAAAGTGTGTATCAATGTAAGGAATGTATATATATAAAACCAGAAATGCATAGATGAAAACTAGTCCAGTGGTCATAAATACAGTAATATATCTTAAAGTACGTACATAGGTTGCTGATGACATAAAAGCTGAGAGAGCAACGGTTTCTTCAGGATGACCTTGTCGAGATGTGGCAGCACAGAATGCAATGGAATTTACAGATACTGAGATTCCAGAGCATAAAAAGGAACTTAACACTGAGAACATGTGTCCACAAACTAAATAGATCTCAAAAAAGAAAGTGAAAGAAAATTGGAGTTAACACATAAGGAGTTTGACAGGTCAATGGAAAAAGAAAAATAAAAAAATGATTTTTACCGTTACGTTGGGGCTAAACTTGACAAAGCAGCTACAAGAGCATATAATAAATCTTTGCAACGAATGTCAGGATGTTCTAAGCCAGACTGTGTACAGCGAAAAGCATGCAGTGGCCTATCTTAGCCTGCGAATTCTTAAGCGATAGCAGACTTTTGTTAAGATCGAAACGGAATGTGTTGCGATTGTGAGGGCGACAATTCGTTAAAGTATTACCTATCTGGGAAAACTCTTGCAATCGTGACTGATTAAAATCCACTTTCGTGATAAATCAAATGCAAAGCACGAACCAGCGACTGCTTAGATGGTATTTTGCGTATTAAGCACAGAAACGGAAAACAACAATGAAATGCAGATGGAGTATCGCGTATGTAACAGACGTATGTAGGAATTCAACAACAAAATATACTGACATGCTTAGTACAGGTCAAAGGCGCCGAGAAACACACATAAATAACGCAGGATTCCTGGAGATTTCGAACTTCAGTGTATTCTCTTTTTGGAATCATTCAAAATTTGTGCAGATTTAGAAGGTAACCAGTTTGTTAGATTTTCACTATTCTGGATGGTCACTAATGAAATGCATGACTCTTTTTGCAGAATGCAACAGCATCGACTCTATGCATTTTAGTAGTAACGTTAGCTTTAATCATCCTATTAATGTTCAAAGACAGCAAGTTATTTTTTTTTAAGTATTGTCTCGAAAACATAAAACTTCCTCTTCAGAAGGGAAATGTTATCAGTATGATTTCTCTCCAGGTGCCTGTATCAGATTCTGGCTGTTAGTATTGACAGTTGGCCAGAATATTAATCCAAACATTCTGGGTATTTGATAACAGTGGCTGTAAATAAGTTCGGTATATATCATAAGCCAACGATTTTACGAACATTAAGAGATTAAAATAAACATAATCCAATGCACTCATTGACCTTTTGATTTTCCAGCTAGGCAAGATCTCTGAATTAGCCCACTGTTTTCAGTTCCTGTCCTCTGACTTTAATCCTGGTTGAGATTTGTTTGCCACTATTTGTCATCAGCTTTGTCTTCTCGGCACTTATCTCCATGTCAAATATGGAAGATGTTTCATCCAGGTTCTTCACTAAGGTAGCAAGCTCATCTTCACTGTCTGCCAGCCGATCAATGTCGTCTGCAAAGCGGAGGTTGGTGATGTTACGACTTCCATTGCTGACCGTCCCACAGTGGTTTTCGAGGGCTTCGCTCACGATGCGCTCTAAGTAGATGTTGAAAAGCATGGTGACAGGAGACAGCCTTGCCGTACTCCAACTGTTGTCTTGAACCAATCCCCCACAGAACCTTGAACAGTTACTGCACTGTTAGCCTTGGCGTGCAGCTGCTTGATGGTGTTGGCCAACTTTTGACCCATGTTTTACTGCTTCATTGCGGCCCACAATGCCTCATGTCACACTCTGTCAAAAGCCTTTTTAAAATCTATGAAGATATGATAGATGTCTTGTTGATGTTGTGAGTACTTATCAAACAGAACCCTAAGATTTAATAATTGTTCTGTTGTGCTTCTTCCACTTTGGAACCCTGCCTGTTCTTCAGCGATTATTTATTCTGCTTGTGGGTTCAGTCTGTTCAAGATGATCTTCATCATCACCTTACTAGCATGGCTGATCAAACTGATAGTTCTGTAATTTTTGTACAGCTGGATATTGTCTTTTTTGTGAGTGTTATACTCAGTGACTGGTCCAGATCTTGTTGCAGATTTGTGTTGGTATATCTATCACTGATTCCCCACCATTCTTGATAAGTTCAGCTGGGATGGTGTCTACTTCAGCTGCCTTCACATTTTTCAGTGCTCTTATTGCTGACTCCACCTCTTCTTGGAGAATGGGGAAACCATCATCATTTGTAGAGTTTGGAACTTCAAGTACCTCTGGATCTCCTGTGGACGGATGGTTTCAAAGTTCTTTACAATACTCAGTCCATCTATCTGCAGTGTCACTTGTTTCTGTGAGGCATTTTCCATTTTCATCTTGATTGGTACTGACTCTTGGCTGCTTCTGTCTGGTGAGGTCTTTCACAATTTAAAATGCCTTTTTGCTGTTATTCTTTATCAGACTGCCCTCTATTTCTGTGCACTTTTGTCCAATTCAATCTTCTTTATCCCCTGATATTCCTGATTTTTTTCTCGATGCATGTGGGCAGTGGCAGATGATCTATCGGCTCGGGAAATGGACGAACCCGCCCATACACGAGTCTCCTGCTGCCTTGCAGGTTGGTCTTGGTTAGCCAAAAGCTAAAGGAGTAAACCCGACAATCAGGAGTGGAGACCCTAACGCAGTTGGACGATGTACTAATTTCCCTTATGGAAACTTCTTGGTCTGGAGAGGGATGAGCAGCAGAGAGGGTGAACCATACAACCTTTACAGACAGAAAATTGATTGAAATCTTAAAACGAGCCTTTCAACGAAATCTCATATTTTAACCAAAAAAAAGTCTCCATTTATCAGACGGAGACTTTACAATTTTTCAATCAATTTTGGTCGCAACTTGTTGTCATTCACCCTCTCTGCTGCTACGGGTCAACAAAATTAATAAATGATATCAACCAAATATTTGATCGAGTCCAATACGATATCGTGTCCGAGGATCATGTAAATTTATTGTTATAAATCCATGCGGGGTCGACTGAGCGTTACTAAAGAAATTTTTAAATTGATTGAAGTCCATATCAGAGCACCGTGTCTGCCAAATATTTCGTAGCGTATGTGTATCAACGCCGTTGAATACAGCAAGAATATTACAGTTAGCTCTGATCACTTTTGGAATCTGAGTGTAGCGTTGAGTGACATATATCACGACGGTGTTTTTGTGCCTGCCTCGGGAAAATATTCTAGCTGGGTTTTTTGTTTATCTAACATGACATCATCGTATACAACTAAATTGTTGATACTTCCATCGAGGTCTTCTACTGATGGTGCCTCGTCAATATCAGTTATAAATTCAATAATACACTCGCCAGCAATCTCTGAAGCGTTTTCATTAAAATCTTTTAGCACTTCATAGCATCGTTGACCATCTACGCTAGGAGCAACTAAATACAATTTATCCCACTTCATCCATCTCATTATTAAATTGAGCAACAATTGTGTCTTGCCGGATCCAGATGGCCCGATTATAATTGTGGGGATAGAGTTTGGTAGCGCTGCATGATGCTTAACTGGTTCTTTTGTTTTAGTTGCTGAACAATCAAATATATCCATATCTCTATACATAAATTATGGATCTATATTGTGTGAAGTGTAAAACGCGTATTAGCACAAATGATGTGACGACGATTACAACTAAAAATAACAGATCTGCACTTACTTGTAGATGTGCAACATGTGGTACAAAAAATTTTAGATTTATTTCTATGAAATCCGGAAATGATTTTAAAAAAACGAGGAGGTGATATCGCAGCCAAATTGGCAAAGCTCCCTGGAACCCTAATGGGCAAAGTACCCCGGAGAAAAGCACCTTCCAAGATATAGCTAATGTGGCCCCGGAACACGATTAGATATCAGACTTGATGATCAAAATCTGCCCCGATCCGGCGAGTATCCGATAAACGTTATTGATAAGGCGTGTCATGCTCATGATGTTGCATATAAAAGCGGTAATCTGCAAAACAGGCATCTCGCGGATATGAAATTAATTCATGCGTTAAATGCGTTAAATGCTATTCCTGATAAATCTTTGAAAGAAAAATTGGCTTCGGGGTTGGTAAAATCGGCTATGAAAGGCAAATTAATGTTAGGTGCTGGTAATTAATAATATGGAATCTATTTATTATTCTCCGAGGGGATACTGGAAGAGTAACGCTGCAATCAATAAACTCGCCAACGCCGCAAAAGTGAAAAGGGCCACTGCGGATAATTGGTTATCCAAACAGGCTATATGGCAAATTTATCTACCACCGCCTAAACAAATCAATTTCTCGCATTTTGATGTTACTGCACCCAATGAAGTTCATCAAGCTGATTTATTGTTTTTACCACATGACAACGGTTACAAATAGGCGCTAACCGTAGTTGACGTTGCGAGTCGATACAAACAAGTAGAACCGCTAAAAACAAAGTCATCACCTGAAGTTGCTTCTGCATTTGAAAAGATTTATCGACGAGGCCCACTACTCTGGCCAAATCTATTACAAGTCGATACTGGCTAGGAATTTCAAGGTGCTGTTTTATCAACGATGAAACATCATAATCCCACGTTACGACGAGGACATAATGCGTTACATCGCGAAGGAGTTTATTCAGGATAAAAGATCCCGTGAATGGGTTAAGAGATTACCAGGTGTAGTTACCGCAATCAATAATGAGATTACTAGAACAATCTACATGAAACCTAGCAACGCTATTAAAAAGAAGTATATACCCGTACAACCACAAAAAGATTTCCGAGAACAAATTCTTGGTAGTAATGTCACTGTAAGGTATTTATACGAACCAGGAGAGCTTGAGGGTGGTAAAAAAAGAGCTACTGATCCTATTTGGAGTGTCACCGTACATAAAATATCTAGTATAACACGATCAAGTGGTAGACCAGCAATCTATAAAATGGATCCAACTGCTCATCAGCGAGGATTTACTCGACAACAACTACATGTAATTCCCGAGGATACTCAATTACCACCGCGTGGTCTTAACTAGCACCTCTTCGTCTTTTGCACTCAAGACAAGTCAGCATAACGTTATCTCTAGTATGATCAATGCTGCTATTCCTTCTGTCTACGGTAAATTGGCGAGGATCTTTATCCGACCAACTCCAACGCATTATACAATTGCAACTCGCGCAGTGATTATTCTGTTGTTGTTTCAGCAAAATTATTAATTCAGCATCAATGTCAAATTTTCTATTATTTTTTTGATCTTGTTGTTTATAACCAGAGAGTTTTTTCTGATTATGTCCTTGACTCTATCAACGCTGACAATATCACTTATTGTAGTGTCATCATCATCTAAAACGATTCTTCGAAGCTGATCTATTCTTCGTACTCTGGATACTGCAAGATAAACTAAATTCGACCACTCAATGCGATTATCTACTATCCAAATAATTGAGTCTGTGATAGTTAATCCCTGTGAAGAGTGTATTGTTGCTGCATAACCTAACGTCCATGGGGATTTATCAGCACGCAATGCATCTTCGACGACGCTGATATCAACCAGCACAATATCATTTAACACGAGAATTTGTTTTTCACGCTGTCCTGGAATATCAACTTCAATGTTTTGTTTTCGTGTATCCGAAGGTCTATAACACAACGGTACTGGACGTGTTGCAAATTTACGTTTATGTAATTCAAATAATTTCATCTGAAGTTTATCTCTGACTATTTTTCTACTTGCTATTATCAAATCATTTGGTCTCCACAACTCCCAAAAATCATTCATGGGAGTTTCTGAAATTATTTCACGTGCTATTTCACATTGAGCAGCAGAAGGGGCGAATCAGACAACATTTTTAGACAAGTTTTCACTGAAATCACGCTTAAAAACAATGAAACCAATGACATCAGGGCCCAAATGTGTGTGTGAATCTGATATCGTTTCATGGATTAGGTCAAAAAAAAAATATGAAAAAATCAATGAAATTAATGAAATCCTTAATCGATTTTTGGGAAAAAAGGGACTACAACATCGTTGTCACTCACCCCTTCTGCTGCTAGAACTTTCAGTTGGGGTTAACCGAATATTTGATCCAGTCCGATACGATATCGTGTTCCAGACCTTGTCTGGGGGACGAAAATCACTACGATTTCACAAATAGACTAATTTGTAAAACCTCCTCTTGTAAATCAATCAGATTATTAGACTGGTCAGTGAGTTTGAAATTAATTCTGGTTAATGAATTATTATGACATCGCATATAGACTGGATTCACCGGGGACTCAATTATTAAAAACCCTGGAGGAGCTGTTGGTGCAAATGAATAAAGAATATATCCCTGCTGAGCTTGATTTGATCGTTCTAAATTTATTTGATAGCTTCCTTCGATCACATCACATACTAAATTGAGCGCAATCACCGTTGAAATATTCACATTGAACGGAGCAATATGCCTGCCACCACCATCTGGGTCATTATTATGGGTCAGGATAGTTGATTGTGGTTGTGATGGTGTTTTTTTCCACGTATCATGGATTTTTTTGAAACCTTCATCGATGGCATCATCGAGAGATTTTTGTAGTTCTGAGATATTATATCCTGGAAGTTTGAATGTTGGAATATCTCCTATGCGGATCCTATATTCTATTGCAAATAAATCTCTTGTTTTAGGACTACTGTCACCTAATACTTCTTGAATAATTTGTGAATGAAATGTTTCCATGTCATTGATGATTTTGTTACATGTTTCTACGACACTGATAAATTCATCTCGGGTGAGAGTGCCGGATCTAAGAGATATAAACAACAACGAAATATCGTTATTGAAAGCTGTGAAATTTTCAGTGATTTTATCCCGGTTAGCAAGATGATGAATAAGTCGTACTCTTTCATCATATTCTACTCTAATGAAAAAATATGACTTATCATAATATCTATAGCTTTTTATTGGATTATCAGATTTTATCCTGTCTGTGATATAATCGGTTTTTTGTGGTTCTGGTAATTTAACGGTTTTTCCACCGGGTGGTAATTCAGGCCATCCTAGTACGGTTCTAATAGAACTCTGATAGATATCTACGACGTATCCTTCTGTGCTTATTTCAATGGCAGATGATAGTGTCGGCACATGAACTGTTATAGCTATTTTTGATTCTTTTCCAGTAATCGATTTTATTCTACGCGCGAATTCATCATTGATTTGTTCAATTTGATATGATCCGGTTGGTATGGAAACAACATTCCAGTCTGGGGTACCGTCGGGTTTATTCTTATTTGCAAATACCAGTGAATTATTGGGTTGTTGACCACCAAATTATTTTGACCTAATATTTGGCCAACTGTGGTATACTCGTAATTTTGCTAGCGCTATCTCCTTCATTGGGACCGGAGAGGGGAAATTCACACTGAATTCTGGATTCGTTGAGGTTATTGAGATCATGCTTGTTTGTACTGGGTTTGTGTTCTCCACTATTTGTTGAAGTAATTCCATCTGTGTTGTCATTGTTATTATACTCATGTTTTTGTACTTCTAATTTTGACATCGCAGAATCATATATATCTACCATCGCTGAAAACTCACTCTCTGATATAATTGTATCATCGAGCGATGACGATATCAATGAGGATAATTGCGAGTATGCAGTGGACACAACATGAAATTGAATTATGTAGTCTTGTAGTTTCCGTTGGCTGCATGATGATATTTTTTTTGTGATTATTGAAATTATTCCAGCGATTGTTGTTGCCGCAGAAATGCAAATTGGAACAGCTATCGGAGCCATCATTGTCACTGAAGACAGTATAATACCGGCTCCGGTGATTACACCACTCACTGAATACACAGTAACATCAATTGCGGTAATTCTCCTGCGATATTTTTTAATTTTCAATTCATACTCCTCAGACAAGGTTTTGAGTCTAGTTTGATACTCTCTGACCTGATCATAGCGATATTGCGATGATGAAATCATTATTATTTTAAATATGCTAGCGTTTTCAATTACGATTTACTTAAATCCGCTACGAATTCCACATACCACGTTGTTGAGACCCTAACCAAATTTTTATCAGTAGATGTGATTGTAAACTTTTCAGTTGTATTCTTGTCGATGATCGTTGAAATCGTATTATTGACCCCGGATGAACTGGACGATGATATATTAAATTGAGACAATGGTGTTACTAGTGTTAATCGATAAATACCCTTAACGGTTGCAGTGATATCTAATTTGTTGTTTGTAGGTGTCCACTCCAATGATCCGTGTTGGATCGTGTATACTACGTTGTTGGTTTTCTCATGAGGAATTTTTGTTTTTTCAATGGCTGTTATCATCCTCGAAAGATCACCTTTGATGCCTTCGATGGAAGTTTTCGTCTCATTGATGGATTTTTTAATATCAGGGAGTTTTAGTTCAATTTTATCGAATGTAGTTCCAATAAATTTATCAATGATATTTCTACGAAATGCGGTAAACTGTTTTATGTGTTCTTCGGTTTTAGATTGAAGTGTTGCTAGTTCTAACGCAGAATCGTTGAGAGTTTTAAATCGATCTGTAATCGTCGAAAAAAGTACACCCGGTTTGAGTTTACCCTGATCGGAAAATAACGCGATAGTATCCTCGATTGCGTTTTGTTGTTTAACTAAAATATCATCCAGAGAAATATTACTGGTTTTCAATTTACCCTGATCGGAAAATAACGCAACGGTGTTCTCGATTGCGTTTTGTTGTTTAACCAAAATATCATCCAGAGAAATATTACTGGATTTCAATTTACCCTGTTTGTCTTGAAATACAACTATTTCATTCGGGTCAACATTTGTTAAGTTCAACGTCTCAGCGATTTCATCTTTAATTTTTTTTTTTATATCCTTGATAGAATCAGGGGTTGCAGTGTCATCGGGTTTGGGTTTCAGAGGTCTTCCCCAAATATCAATCATGTTATTGTAAAACTCTTTCTCTCTCTAAAAAGCGATTACTAGTGTAGTCATTAACGACAATATGAGGTGGTTTTCCCCTTGAGTTACCCAAGGAGTTAGAAATAGCGTCAAGGACATTTAATACTTCACTGCCACATATTGGTGGGTCATTGATTTGTTGTGTTGGTAGCGTAGAATACCAAGTCTTCATTGGAAGGGTTTTTATATACCGCATAAACTCTTTTGGTGGGGCTAATCCATATGAATCAAAATAGACAATCCCACGTGGATCAATAGCGTATGCAACCCAGTGAGTTCCAGGTCCGGTGCTGTTATCGAGATTAATAATACCTGTTTCAGTTTTGTTTGGTTGATGTGGTAATTGATCTTTCATAAAAACACCTCTGAAATTTTTAATCACTAGTTTTTTAGCCGCATCCATTAAATCAAAATTGGACATTGGAACCATAGGTTCGGAAATTGAAGATTTCTGTATTAATAAACCGTTCCTGGTAGTCTCAGGCCTGATCCGTGAACGGATCTCCCGCTGTACCATGAATACGGGGTTCCTGGTAGTCTTAGACCCTTTCCGCTGTACCATGAATACGGGGTTCCTGGTAGTCTTAGACCCAATCCTTGAACGGATCGTCTCTTTTTTTTTATATCCTTGTCCAGCTGCCTTTTTCAACGCCATTCCTGCTGCAGTACCAACGGCTCCTAACGCCGCTGCTTTAGCCACCGCTGGGGCTGCTGCTGCAATCAATGCTGGTATTGCAGCTAACAATGGAAATATACCGCCTGTTTTAATCATATTTTTGATAGCAGCCGCAGAGAGAGTAATCTGAACCCCTTTTTTATCCTTGAAAGCATCATTGAAATGTTTCACCTGACGAGTTGTCAGCGATAATTTATTTGCACCACCAGTCATTTGATTAGGTTTCAACGTGATTGTGGTTCCACATTTTTTAGCCGATTCTGATTGCAATTTTTTGATTTGACCAGGAGTTAACGCAACACTAATAACACTATATGACATTATACATAATAGATTGATTCTAAATCGTTTACAATTTCAATTACATGTTTTCCACTGGTGCATCTACCACTCTCATTCTTCCACCAACACCTTCGAGTAGCATTGATTTATCACTGAGAATGACAGCAACCGCTCTATAATTCAGGATAAGGATAGTAGGTACCCCACCAACTAGTGGACCAGTCGGACGGGTTACACGGGCTCTGAAGTGTATATCAACGAGAGATTGTCTCATCAAATCAAGATGTTCCAGAGAAAAGTAATAAATCGGATAAAGGCTTTTAAAATCCAATTGTGATATTTGCAAACCGGTATCCACATTTAGATCACGTGCCATAAATGACAACAGGTTATGATAGACACGTGCAATATGATTCTGACCGTAATCAAGTTGTATATCCTCGGATGGTTCCTGCTGTCAGTTTATTCTCAGCGAGACTTCATTAACACCTAACTGATCAAATATCATATGATTTCGTTCTTGATTACCAACTCGCGCAGCATTCTGTAACGCAATAAATATATGACGTGGAGCTGAAACACCTTGTTTTGATGCCAGGTGCCATGTGAATGTACCATCAACACTGTCTTGTTTAATATCCGTAGTCACTGATAACCAACTCAACAACGACTTTCCTCCTTCATCCATAAATGATAGTAGTCGCTGTTCTTCTGTGATTGATGGAGTTAACACTGGCATCCACAATGATAGTTTTGTTAAAATGACTTTACCGGCAGCAACCCCAGCATTACGCCAGATTGCATCATCATCAGTACCCTTTCTCACGAGTGCTATTGTGTGTTTGGCTCCATAAATAACTTTTCGGACGTTTCTACAGAATCCAAATATGTGATGTAGTGGAATCGCACATGAAAATCGTCGACGCTGCCCATGCAACGTTGCTACACGTGTTGCAAATCCTAAATTGAGATTACCATTAACGCCTCCGAGAATATCAAACGCAACTCCGGGTCTAGCTCGACGTTCTGGATTAGCTGCTTCTTGTTGATTGGCTTCTGCAGTATTCTGTGCTGTTAACACTTTAATGAATTGAAGGTGATCAGCGTTATCAGTAGTATCCTTTGCAAACATCATAGATGGACCCGCTGATCTTGAATAATCATCAGAATATCTTGCTAACCCTATGATTGTTGTGGCCATATCAACTTCACGGTCAATGGATTCAATTTCTTTTCCATCAATGAGATATCTAGCGCTTTCAAATAACGCCATGATGCCGTTATTAACAAAACCAACTCGGACATTTGAGTTATTGTCATATGGGGTATCAGCTGCAACATTTGTTACAAGTTCTCCTTCTACTTCAATAAATGCCTCACACGGTAGAAAATATTTACTGGTATCATGAACTTGAAGTTCAATTCGCGATCGGAGATCTGGTTGTACTGCGTGATAAGAATAAAATTGAAAATCGCGTACAGAATCATCTTTACGCACTGGGGCATCCATATCAAATGCTGGATCAGATGAATTTTTGAACATTTTATTCTATTTATCAGAGTCTAAATTGTAAAATCGTAAACGATTTTCCATTTTCATCGACGTAGTTTTTTAAGGCCACTTCCTGCTATCATGTTTGCAATATTGCTTTGGTCTCCTTGATTTACCATCGACGCTAGTTTTTCATCTACTGCGTTATTTATAATTTTACTAACACTTGCAGGCATCTCTGCTGTAGATGGCAATGGTACCTGTTTCTCTTTTCGCCCCACTAATGATGTTATTTTATCCTTCGCAGTTGAAAACGCTTTCCCGGCAAGATTTCCAACAGTACTAATACCCTTATCACGAATAACATCAATGGCTTTCATTGATAACTGTTTAGCTAACGGCATCACTTTTGGGGCCATTCTTGAAAAGAATCCTAAAATGGTATTGCCGAGGCCATCTCCGTAGTATGCTCTATAAACTGGAAACCGTGAATTAACTACATAGACGGGGTTTGGTTTATCATGATTGTAATGGATGATCATTATTATAAAAACAATAGTGTTTTCAATTGTTATTTAATCGCTATGATACCCATTTGCTAACTCGTCAATGAAATCTCGATAAGTTTTGATATCCATGATACCGCCGGCAAATAACCGTCTACAGATATCAGCTGCTTCATTAATTATTTCTGGAGAGTTATTTCCAGCTCGTTTTCCTCCGATGAGAACATCTAATCGTGATATATCATTGATAACACTATCAGGACAAGTGTTTCCAATCCTTGGATTTTGCAGTCCACTTCCGCTATAACCAGCTGCTTCATCTAGTTTGTCTGTATCCGTGGTTTGTAAATAATCAAGAGTATCATCATCATCATCATCAGGTGGTAGTTGTTGTTTTTTTTGTCTCCGTGTTGGTGTTTGACGTCGTTCTTCTAAATCATCATCATCATCAGGTGGTAGTTGTTGTTTTTTTTGTCTTCTTGTTTGTCTACGTGTTGGTGTTTGACGTTTTAGTTCTTGCCGTTCTTCTATTTCTCGTTGTCGCTCTTCTATTTGTTCTCTTTTATAATTACTAATTCCCCTTTGAAATTCCTTGTATCCTATCTCATCCTTATTCAAACGACCAATCCCTTTATTTAGTTTATACAAATTATCGAACCAATCATTACTTGATATTCTATCATTCTTATACTCGTCCTTTAAAAAATCTTTTTTTGAATTATGACTTTGAGCAGCAAAATTACCAAAGGCTTGATAATCCTTTGATTTCAATAAACTAGGTTTTTTTATTTCTATTTTAGCATGATCAGTAAATTTATTCAACAGAGAAACAGTCTTTTTTTTCGGATCAGTTTTTTCAGTTTGTTCAGTTTTCGCTGCTAGTTTTTCAAGTTCACCAATAACAGATTTTCCCGTCTCGGGACCATCTCCCAGTAAAGCACGCTCTACCCCCTTCGTTGCTGTGGTTACTGGTTTAAACAACTCTTCAGACCCCAGAGCAAAATCAGTTTGTAAACTCTGTCGTTGTTGCAGTTTATTCCGTACAGAGTCACGAATTGGTACAAATCTCTTAATTGCATCCAGTCGTTCACGAGCCAATCGGGTTGTTAATGCTTCATTGACCATTATTTGAAATCGCAAACTATTTTTCAATTGCAAAACACTTGACATGTCAGATGATTTTTGATACGGTCATGGAAGTGTTATTTCATCGTGAGACCCCTTCTATCAGGTGTGGCGAAAGTATCAAAATTGTATATAAATAAAATAATACTGATAGTTTCGCCATCAATGACATGTCGGATGATTTTTGATACGGTCATGGAAGTGTTATTTGATTGTTTTGACAGCTCTATCATTGATGTTGAAAGTATCAAAATTGTATATAAATAAAATAATACTGATAGTTTCAACATTCTAGTTTTGACCAATCTGACACATCGTCCATCGATTTTTGACATCCCCCTGAGGGTCGGCTAAAAAAAATGATAAATAATCGGGCAATCAAAAAATGATAAGGAGTCGGGGCAATCAAAAATGATAAGGGTCGGGTAATCAATTTTCCTGAATTAATGCTCGTAGGTTTCTAATTTTAGAGTTGACTTCTTTTTTCAATTCGTATTCGTACCCCAATTCTTTTCGTATTCCTTCTACGATAGTATACAACGGGACGAACACACTGATGTCACTGGAAAATGAAAGAGAGTCTTTAATAGAATTCTGAATTCTTTTGATGAGTGCATACTTCTTGGGTAGCATATACTTGTTAGTGCTAACCCCGTATTCTATATCCTGAAAATCAGACACAATTTGATCAGGATTTAACCCATCTGATAGATTGATATCCTGATTTTTCAATTTTGCTATTTCAACTATGATGCTATTCATGTTTTCAGAATTCATTATTCTATAAGAATGACATATCTCTAATTGGAAATTATGACGCATTAGACATAACTAAATCGAATTTTCTGTCCGTTCTTTTTTGAAATAGCCGATCGATAAATCCCCTCTGCAACTTTTTGAACAGAAGACGGACAAATATCGAAGTGCCTACCGGCGCTAGCTATCGATTGAAAAATTGTTTCTTCGTTCAAGGATTTCACAGGTCTCGCTTTTTTCGAGTATTTTCCAGGCTCCCCTCTTTTCAAATTCTCACTCTGTGTGATAGCTTGCAGATTTGATACAGAATTGTTTTTCGGATTAGAATCCTTGTGATCGATAACAAAACCATCTTTGATCAATCCATTAAAACATTCAAATGCGAAACGATGATTGTAATATTTCTTCTTTCCAGCGCCAAACATCAAATACCCATGATTAGTCACAAAACCAACTGATTTTTTCAGTCTACGGTTTCTGACAGTACCATCACTGGATGCTTCATAATTTGTAATCACTGGATGTGGTCTGAATTCTTGGTTCATATATACTATTCTATTGTTTGTCTAATTCAATGTTTGGTTCAATAATTACATCACTGGAAAATCTTTCGATGTAGTCTTGCGGGGTTCTTATGATTTTATCCTTGATGTTGTCAGGGTCAAAGACTTTTTCAGGGTCATAATTTCTGATGGATTGTCCATTTTTTATTCTTTTATCATAATAACGCTTCAATTCCCTATATCGCTTACCACCACAATCAATACATAATTGTGATCTTCCCTTGACCCCAACCCCACATCGAATACAGGGTAACGGACCAAGACTTCCACGTCGGAAACTTTGCATATGATACCTACAGTATTCATTTTTTCTGCATGATTTGTTACACGGGGTTACATTTCCCATCATGAGCCATTTGCAGTGATTCATTATACATAAATCTTTCATTTAAATGCTTGTTTTTTATATAGCATGAAAGAGTTCAAGAGATTGACTTCGAAAAATGCTATAATCAATACCGATAGAGAGTTCAAGAGATTATTGAAAATCAATCCTAGATTTAATCTCGATAGACCAAAAAAACGTCCAATAGACGGAAACATGAAAGAGTTTAAGAGATTATTAAAAATCAATCCTAGATTTAATCGCGATAGACCCAAAAAACGTCCAATAGACGGAAACAAACGTAACAAACGTCCAAGAGACGGGAACATGAAAGAGTTTAAGAGATTATTGAAAATCAATCCTAGATTTAATATCGATAGACCCAAAAAGCGTAACAAACGTCCAAGAGACGGAAACATGAAAGAGTTTAAGAGATTATTAAAAATCAATCCTAGATTTAATCGCGATAGACCCAAAAAACGTAACAAACGTCCAAGAGACGGAAACATATCATCATGGAAGGATGCTCAATTCAATCTTGATATAGTTTCTAATACACCCAAGAATAAAATTCTTGATAAACCCATCAGAGACTGTTTTAATGAATTCAAGCGTGATGGAGCATCTTATTGTTGGTCAACATTTCGAATTGATGGTGTTGTTGACGCTACCATGAATGATGAAAAAGCAGCAGTGATCATTTCACGTGTTGGGGAAAAAAGTCATTTTTTCCGAATCAAATTCGTTATCCGTGAAGATGACAAATGGATTATTAGGGATAAATTTGAACCCATTCTCAGGGGCAAAAAAACTGTCACCGTGAATCAGGATTCCAAACCGGGAATTTTGACCGGAATTGATAAACCCTACTACGAAAGATCTTATCCTGTCACAGCAGTTGTTTACGGGATCTATCCGCTCAATGAAAAACCTGATATTTCAAAACTAGCACCCTTGAAATATTCGACAGGGCTCAATTGTGTAGCAGAACGAATAATAGAACACTTCACAAATGCGTCCCGGGGAAATAAACTAACTGATCTAAGACGAAAAAAAATAACCGAGTGGGAGTTCACGGTAAAAGAGCATGGAGCAACAATTCAGGATATAACTAAATTAGAAAAATCATTAAGATTTCCAATATCGGTAAGGACAATCACCGGAGAAGTATTATACGAATCGAAATATAAATCACAGGGGGCTCCCATTGAAATTATTGATCATAACGCGCACGCGTGGTCATCTGCAGTAACAATATTCCCACGGGAAAGAACCGTAAAATATCTATCCCAAACCGAAGAGTTTTTTTCAGAGCAGAAATTATTTGATGCTATTTACCATTTGAGTAAAAACGATCCTGTGTCAGCGTGGCTATTTCATAGTAATTCAGACGAAGAATGTAGATTTGATCAGTTTGTAAGGCCTAACGGAAAATTATACCGTACTGAAGAACTGCAGAATCAAATGAAACAACTAGCTAGTGAGTTTTCTGAGGGGGAAATCGAAGATCAATTATTAGCAAACTGTTTCACAGTACCATCCATTGCAGCACATTTTGCTAGAAGGAAAAACGCGTGGAAACCAACACGAAGTGAGTTTTTATCAGATGTCAAATTGTCCTGTCTTGAATACAGCACGGCGGATTATGGAACACAAAATACACCTCTGATACCGTTATTTCAGTTGATATGATTGCGTGTTATCCAGGAAGTTTTCTTGGGTATGGAGAATGCGAGAAATATTTCAAACGATTTGGACACCCTACACACGAAATGACCCGTGTTGCTATTAATGGACCACTTCCTGATTTTGATTTAACCGGATTCGCTTGTGTAGGATCATTTGAAATGGCTGAAGGACTTCATCCGTGTAGTTATCTTTGGATTGGTAAACACATGTCTGAAAAACACTGGATGCCAATAGTGTTGTTACGGTATATGCTTGATTGTAAGATGTTAAAATCATTAATTGTCAGTGAAGCAATTATATCCTATCGGGCACAGAAATCAGTCTGGTTACCACAACCTGATCTAGAAAAAATAATTAGCGAAGAGCGAAAACTGTTTCCTGATTTTAATGAACAACAAATCATGGATTGGTCCAGACAGTTATTTGAAATCAGAAACAATGAAGCAAAAAATCTTGGACGAAGAATAATCGGTAAATTTACCCAAGGTGGCAAAGATGATAATACGAAATATTCTTCACGATTGATTATAGACAACGCTGAATACGATTTTGTAATGGCGGATTTAACGAATAAGGGCCTATATGTCAATCGTAAGGACGCATTTATGTCCGATGGAACCAAATTGGGTACAATTGTTACCTACAATGATGGATACCATCCGCAGTACACACACTTAAGAGCTTCTATGCTCGGTTATGCTTCTATCAATCTGTTTTCAATGATCAATAGATTTCCTACCACCGCAGTTAGAGTTGCTACTGACTCATTTTACATAAATAGCAAAATGGCTGATTTTAAGGCTACTGGCAACGAGAAATGGGGATCATGGAGAATTAAGAAAGAAATGATTCATGATTATATTCCATCAGCAGATGTTGCCATTGAAAATAATTACTTAGAAAGCAATCAGTGTTCAGAATTTTCTAGTGCACCACCGATTTCTGATCCAATATGCCTGTATAAAACAGTTTATTTAAACGGCTGTGGTGGGTCAGGAAAAACAACCCGGGCAATTGAGTTATTCCGTCGTGGAAACGCTAGCGTTTCTAACATGATTGTACTAACACCGACTCACAGACTTGCAAGAGAAATGATACAGAGAGGGGTAAATGCTTGCACTTATCACAGCTTTTTCCGATGGAAGGGAGATAAATGGACTCCTGAGCGCATGGGAGAGAAATTTATTCCTGAAATTATCATTTGGGATGAAATAGACACAGTGTCAGAAGATGTCTTAAAAATATTTCTTGAGTGGTTGTTATTGAAGAATACAAAAATCGTCATGTGCGGTGATCACGGGCAACCACCACCATTTGTCGGTGCATCTCCCCATGAATGGCTAAAGGGTTTTGTAGACTATTATGAAGAAATTGATACCGATCATAGATCACTTGATAATGAATTAAAAGAATTGAAGAAACTAATTAGATTACAACCGGATAGAATCCAGTGTGAAATAACCCGTGAAATAATTTCGGAAACTCCCATGAATGAGTTTTGGGAAATGTGGAGACCAAATGATTTAATCATTGCAAGTAGAAAAATAGTCAGGGACACACTTCAGATGAAGTTATTTGAATTGCATAAACAAAAATTTGCAACATTTCCAGTGCCCCTCTGTTATAGGCCATCGGATACGCGAAAACAGAACATCGAAGTTGATATTCCAGGCCTGACAGAGTCAGGGCGTGAAAAGAAGATTCTCGTATTAAATGATATTGTGCTGGTTGATATCAATGTCGTTGAAGATGCATTGCGTGCTAATAAATCCCCATGGACGCTAGGATACGCAGCGACGATACACTCTTCACAGGGATTGACTATATCGGATACAACTGTTTGGATGGTAGATAATCGCATAGAATGGTCAAATTTAGTCTATCTTTCAGTATCCAGAGTACGAAAAATAAATCAACTTCGAAGAATTGTCCTGACAGAGTCAGGCGATGATGAAATCATTGGCGATGATGATATCATTGGTGACGATAATGATATTATTGATAAAAAACTCTCCGGTTACAAACAACAGGACAAAAAAAAACAACGAGAATTTGATATTGATGCTGAATTAATAATCACTTTGAAGAAACAACAGAATAATCACTGCGCAAGTTGCAATTGTATAATGCGTTGGCAGTATTCGGATAAAGATCCTCGCCAATTCACCGTAGACAGAAAAAATAACAATCTCGGTCATGTCAGAAATAATGTTATGTTGACTTGTCTTGAGTGTAATAGACGCAAGGGTGCTAGTTAAGACCATGGGGTGGCAATTGAGTATCCTCGGGTATCACTTGTAATTGTTGTCTAGTAAAACCCCGTTGAGGGGCAGTTGAATCCAGTTTATAGATTGGAGGTCTACCCGTAGATCGTGTTATACTAGATATCTTATGCGTAGTGACGCTCCAAATAGGATCAGTAGCCCTTTTTCTATCCCCTTCAAGCTCTCCTGGTTCGTATAAGTACCTCACAATGACATTACTACCAAGAATTGGTTCTTTGAAATCTTTTTGTGGTTTTTCAGGTATCGACTTCTTTTTAATCGCGTTGATAGGTTTCATGTTGATGGTTCTAGTAATCTCGTTATTCAGTGCGGTAACTACACCTGGTAATCTCTTAACCCATTCACGGGATCTTTTTTCTTGCATGAATTCTTTTGCATATTGATATCCAAATAACCGCTCAGCAAGAATCCGATTAAATCGTTCTACAATGGCCTGATCACGATGCAGTGCAGTATGCCCTCGTCTGATAGCGACATTGTGATATTTCATTGTAGATAACACTGCACCCTGAAATTCCTTGCCCGGGTCAACTTGTAACAGATTTGGCCAGTGCAGAGGGCTCCTTCGATAAATCCTTTCAAATGCAGAAGCCACTTCAGTGGCTGATTTTGTTTTTAACGGTTCTGCTTCTTTGTATCGACTTGCAATATCAACTACAGTTAACGCATATTTGTAACCACGATCATGTGGCAGAAATAATAGATCAGCCTGATGAACTTCATTAGGAAAGGTCACATCAAAATGCGAGAATTGAATTTGTTTAGGCGGTGGTAGATAAATTTGCCATAGTGCCTGTTTGGATAACCAATGAGCCGCAGTGGTTTTTTTTCACTTTTGCGGCGCTAGCGAGTTTACTGATTGCAGCGTTACCCTTCCAGTATCCTCTTGGGGAATAATAAATAGATTCCATGTTGTTATCAATTACCAGCACCTAACATCAATTTACTTTTCATAGCCGATTTTATCAAAAATGAAGCCAATTTTTCTTTGAAGGATTTATCAGGAATGGCATTCAACGCATGAATTAATTTCACATCTGCTAGATGCCTGTGTTGCAAATTGCTGCTTTTATAAGCAACATCATGAAGGTGACAGGCCTTATCAATAGCGTTTATTGGTTCCTCACCGGGTCGGGGCTGATTTTGATCATTGAGTCTGATATCAAGTCTTGTTCCCGGTCCACAATAACTATACCCTGGAAGGTGTTTTTCTCCGGGGTATTTTGCCCATGGGGTTCCAGGGAGTTTTGCTAATTTGGCAGCGATATCACCTCCTCGTTTTTTTTTAACGGTTCCTTGGGTTCCTTGGGTTTAGAAACAAATCTAAATTTCTTTGTACTACACTGTACGCATTTACCAGAAAGCGCTGATCGGTTATTTTTAGTTGTAATCGTCGTCAAGTCATCTGTGCCAGTACGCGCCTTACACTTCACGCAATATAGATCCATAATTTATGTATAGAGATATGAATATAATTGATTTTTCAGCGACTAAAACAAGAGAACCAGTGAAGCATCATGCAGCGCTACCAAACTCTATCCGCGCAATTATAATCGGACCATCTGGATCCGGTAAAACGCAATTGTTGCTCAATTTAATAATGAGATGGATGAAGTGGGATAAGTTGTATTTAATTGCCCCTAGCGTAGATGATCAACGATGCTATGAAGTGCTAAAAGATTTTAATGAAAACGCTTCAGAGATTGCCGGCGAGGATGTTATTGAATTTATAACCGATATTGACGAGGCGCCATCCGTGAATGACCTCGATGGAAGTATCAACAATTTAGTTGTATACGACGATGTCATGTTAGATAATCAAAAAAATCCTGCTAGAATATTTTCCAGAGGCAGGCATAAAAACACGGATGTGATCTATGTCACTCAACGATACACACAAATACCAAAAGTGATCAGAGATAATTGTAATATGCTTGCTGTATTCAACGGCGTTGATACACATACGCTACGAAATATTTGGCAGACATGGTGCTCCGATATGGACTTCAATCAATTTAGAAATTTCTTTAGTCATGCTCAGTCTGCCCCACACGGATTTGTAACAATAAATTTACATGACCCTCGAACACGATATCGTATCGGACTGGATCAAATATTCGGTTAACCCCAACTGAAAGTTTTAGCAGCAGAGAGGGTGAGTGACAACGACGTTGTAGTCCCTTTTACCAAAAATCGATGGAGGATTTCATTAATTTCATTGATTTTTTCATATTTTGTTTTTGGACCTAATCCATGATTCACACACACATTGAGGCCTGATGTCATTGGTTTCATTGTTTTTAAGCGTGATTTCAGTGAAAACTTGTCTAAAAATGTTGTCCGGCTCACCCTCTCTGCTGCTCATTGGATTCTATCCGGTTGTAATCTGATTAGTTGTTTAAACTCACGTAATACTTCATCTAACGATCTACTGTCATCGTTCATCTCTTCGTAATGATCAACGTATGATTTTAGCCAGTCATGAGGAGGTTCGCCGACAAATAGTGGTGGTTGACCTTGATCGCCGCACATGATAATTTTTGTATTTTTCGTTGACAACCATTCAAGAAATGTTTTTAATACTTGTAACGGTACCGTGCATATTTCATCCCATAATATCACCGGTGGAATACATTTCTGTCCCATTCTTTCAGGGGTCCATTTATAACCGCTCCATCGGAAGAAGCTGTGATAAGTACCAGAATTGTTTACATCTCGTTGTTTTATGTCTCTGGCAAGTTTGTGAGTTGGCGTTAACACATTCATGTTGATTTTATTATTAAATAAATTAATTACTCGTGTTGTCTTTCCTGATCCTCCACAACCATTCCAATAAACGGTTTTATATCGCGTAACAGGATCTGATATTGGTGGTGCATTAGAAAATTCGGATTGAATCTCATTACACTTTAAATACTTTTCATCCATGGTAACATCTGCCGATTCACAATACTCATGTAGCGTCTCCTTTTTAAATCTCCAACATCCCCAATTTGCCTCCGGATCTGTGAATTTAGCTACATCTCATTTGTATTTCTCGTGGACATACATAGAATCAGTGGCTACTCTAACTGCGGTATTAGGAAATCTATTTATCATCGAAAATAAATTGATAGAAGCATAAGCTAGCATAGAACTTCTCAAATGCGTATATTGTTTAATATATCCATCACAATAGGTAACAATTGTACCTAATCGTCTTCCATCGGATAGGAAAGCGTCTTTACGATTTACAAGTTTTCCCTGTTTCGTTAAATCCGTTACAATAAAATCGTATTCAGCGATGTCTATGATCAACCGCGAAGAATATTTTGCATTGTCGTATCTTCCACCCTGGGTAAATTTACCGATTATTCTTCGTCCAAAATCTTTTGCTTGTTCTTTTTTAATTTCAAATAACTTCTTAGACCAATTCATGATTTGTTCTTCATTGAAATCTGGAAACTGTTTTCGCTGTTCGCTAATTATCCGATCTAGATCGGGTTGTGGTAGCCAAACTTCTTTCTGAGCTCGATAGCATATAATAGCTTCGGAAACAATCAACGATATTAGCATACCACAATCAATCATATATCGTAGTAACACTATTGGCATCCAGGCCTTTTCAGATATATGTCTACCAAGCCAAACATAACTATACGGATGTAACCCTGGAGCGAGTTCAAATGATATCACACGAGCGAATCCAGTTAAATCAAAATCAGGCAATGGACCATTAATCGCAACACGAGTCATTTCATGCGTGGGGTGTCCAAATCGTTTAAAATAGTTACTACATTCTCCATACCCGAGGAAACTTCCAGAATAACACGCGGATATATCAATTGAAATCATACCGCCACGATGGTATTTTGTATTCTACAGTCCTGCATGACCAAATTCGACGCAACTCAATTTAACGTCTTCGAGAAAATCACTTTGTGTTGGACGCCATGAGCTTTTTCTCTTGCGAAGTGAGCTACCACTGATGAAATAGTAAAACTATTCGTTAATAGTTTTTCATGAGAACTCTCCGGTGAAAAATCATTAGCGATTTTTCTCATTCTGTTATCTTATTCTTCAACGCGATATAATTCACCATTTGGTCTTACAAATTGATCAAATCCTATTTCGGGATCTTCATCACTTCTAAGTAACCACACTGACACAGGATCATCTTTACACAACGAATGAATAGCATCGAATAACTTCTCATCATAAAAAACATCCCCGACGAACTCCTTAGGGATATATCTCACGGTTCTATCTCGTGGAAATATTGTTACTGCAGCCGTCCACGCGTGTTTGTTATGATCAATAATTTGCATTGGCGCTCCATTTTTGTTATATTTCGGTTCGTATAAAACTTCTCCGGTTATCTTCATAACGGTTATTGGGAATCTTAATGATGTTTCTAATTTAGCTATATCAAAAATCTCTGCACCGTGCTGTTTCACTGTCAGTTCCCATTCGGTTATTTTCCTACGTCACAGATCAGTTAGTTTATTTCCTCGGGATGCATTTCTGAAGTGTTCCATTGCCCGTGTTGCTACACAATTCAGTGAACTAGAATATTTCATAGGAGCTAGTTTTGCAATATCGGGTTTATCATTTAACGGATATATCCCATAAACAATTGCTGTTAGAGGATAAGATCTTTCGTAGTATGGTTTGTCAATTCCAGTTAGAATTCCTGGTTTGGAATCTCTACTCACAATGACAGTTTTTTTTTATCCTTGAGGATTGGTTCAAATTTATCCCTGATAATCCATTTGACTTCGACTTCGATAATGAATTTTATTCTGAAAAAATACTTCTTTTGGGAATTGCTTTGCAATGAAAATCCTTTGGATTTTACACCCTTGAATTTCCAGTTCCTTGGCGGGCCAAGGTGTGAAATTGTCTCAGCTGCTCTTTCATCGTTCATAGTAGCATCGATGTTGGGTAGATTGACATCTTTATAAATAATGTGTAATGTCGACCAGACGTTTTGGTGTATCAGAGACTCTATCGAGATTGAATTTAGTTTTTTTCCAGGGCTTAATTTTCGATAATCTCTTGAACTCCTTATCGAGATTGAATTTAGTATTTTTCCAGGGTTTTATTTTCGATAATCTCTTGAACTCCTTATCGAAATTGAATTTAGTATTTTTCCAGGGCTTAATTTTCGATATTCTTTGGAATTCTTTCATGGTATAATCAATGAATTTAGTATTTTTCCAAGGCTTAATTTTCTATAATCTCTTGAACTCCTTCATATTATAATTAAAACAAGTATTTAAATAGAAAAATATAGTAGTATAATGAATCACTGCAAGTGGCTAATGATTGGATCAACAACCCCGTGTAACAAATCATGCAGAAGCGAATTCTGTGGGTATCATTTACAAAGCGTTCGCAACGGTTCTTTCGGTCCTCACCCATGCCTCCAATGTGGGGCTGGGGTAAGGGGAAAATCGCAGTTGTGTCTTGCTTGTGGGGGTAAACGATACAGGGAACTAAAACGCTATTATGACAAACGAGTACAAAATGCAGTCATTGACCCCAACGATGACTCCGTCAGCGACAAAATCATAAAAAACCCTCAAGATTATATCAAGAGGTTTATAATTAAAGCAGATATAAATTAGATAAGTAGTATTTATTATACAAATGAGCTAAGATTTCAGACCCCATCCAGTGCTTGTTAATTACGAAGCCTCCAGTGATGGTGTTGTTAGAAATTGCAGACTAAAACGGCCGGTTGGATGGGTAAATAATATGGGATGCTTGATGTTTACAGCCGGGGGGAAGAAGTATCTCTGTCACAGAGCCATCTATGAAGCATTTTACGGATTAATCGAAGACGGATTTGTGATTGATCACATAAATGGCGTGAAGACTGGTAATTGTCTTGAAAAGCTTCAATCCATCTCGCAGCGCGATAACCTTTTAAAAAGCAACGCTACGCTAGTAGGCACTCAAAACGCCTTAGGGGGGTCAAATCGTTTGATTTAGAAACCAAAGAGGAGAAAATATTTCAATACATAAATAAAGCCTGTAGATACTTTAACATTTGTAGGTCTTCAATACGATTTGTTGCAAAAAATATTACTAAATTAACTCTGTCTAAAAAATGGTCATAAAATAAAATTTGTATACATCTGAAAAGATTCAGATTTATGGATAAATCCGCCGCAACTTACACTCTACCTACCTGCAGTTTAAACAGTTGTATTTATTTAGACTATCTATAATACACTTTTAGTAAACAACTGTGTTATTTGTACTTTACCCATAATTCCATGGTTCAAACTTTTCATAAGCATAACGTTCTTTATAATTCAGCGCAATACCTATGCGCTCAGCCGGAACAGTGTTTCCCATTCATTGAAGTATGTGGGCGTGGTTAAAATTCCTCTGTATACAGCTCTTTGTGATCTAATCGATAATGTATTTTGTCTCGAGAATTAGAACAGGGAAAATATACGCTGTTATCTAACAACTGTATTATTTTGTTTAATGTTTTATTTAAAATATTTGTCTGTTTTAAATGTTGTGAAACAGCATTAATAAGTAATTCAAGGAAATAAAATAACACACCCGTCAATCAACGTTACTGTATTAGTCACCTTATAAACGTTTTGGCTCGTAATAAGCCTGGGGCTTTCGAAGGCCAATTCCGACCAATAAAAAAACCAACGCTATTAACACGGGCGTGTTGTTGTCTTTTCTCAATCATGCAACCGGGTTAATTTAGTTTGGTTGCTTTTGATTGGTTGGATTGGCCGTAGAAAAAATGCCCCGTCATTTCATCCCACATCATTACATCACAAATTCCATCATCGTTTCATTGAATAATTAAGTTAATTAAGTATATGTATGACTACAATCTGCCGCAACACTCGAGCGGAGATTATATAGGCACTGTGCCGCCCATAATTAAGTTAATTAAGTATATGTATGACTACAATCTGCCGCAACACTCGAGCGGAGATTGTATAGGCACTGTGCCACCCATAAAAAACGGGTCAAAAACGACCCCCAATTTTTTTTTAATAATTAGAGGTAAAATGTATTATATTTATATTATTATAAAAATATGGATATCAAATATGTAAATTATATAATTGCTGAAATCTCAATTTTAAAAAATAGAGGGATAATATTATCTAAAGATCTCGACTGTGACAGGATTGCCTCGGAATATGAAGACATTGAGTATCAGTCTAGTAAGGGTCGTTATGTTTTACCTAAGATGTACAGACTCGTGAAAGGAATTCAAAAGTCCATCTATGCTTCTTTGTACGGTAACGATATTGATGTATTTATAACGCTATTTAGCACCGTTGAAGCAATACGTCAAAAGCTCGGCCAAGAGTATCAAAACGAGCTGAAATTAGTTCTAAAGTTCGTGATCTTAGAAAAATATTAAGAGAGGAAATTTTTTTAGCGTTTTTTGTAACACTCACATGGGATTTTCACCTGAAAGGATACTCAGCAGTTTGGGCCTGCTCATGCAGTAATGTGAGTACTGGATGATCTGGTTGTGGTAGCAAGTAATCACTGCAACGCCTCCATTTTCACGTAGTTGTTGTTGTTGCCGCGTCGTTAACAAAAATCGTTCATCGCCGTTCTCAGATGTTACAATTCTGAAACCCCCAGCGATGTTATTTCTGAAACACTCGCGGATAGCGTCGTACAGTTTAACCTTGTCCGAGATGGATACGTTAGCTTGATGGTACATTATTTAATAACTCAGCTTTTAATTGTGATAGTTTCACATTTGAAACTCAGTTCACAAACACTATATGGTAGGTGAATCGCTTACAACTAGATTAGCCCGAGAACGGCTAGCAGCAATTAAAAAGTTTATACCGGTTCGAGACAGACTTCGCGAGAAACTTCAACAACGACAACAAGCGCAGACTGACTTTTCTGTGTCAATTGAACAACTGTTCGCCCCGGTAACTAAGGCGACCAAAGATGTGAAAACAGCAACTGAACGAGCAATATTTGGAGATATTCCTAAGGAAGGCAAGCGACGAGAAGTGCCTGTTCTTGGTGTGCTTGAAAAAATTGCAGCAGAGACCGAACAAACAAAAAAGTCTTTAGAAACACTTCCAGTAGATATAGTAACTACTTCACGGCAACAACAAAAAAAAAGAGCAAGTACTAGAAGAACTATGTGCTATTGCAAGAAAACAAGAAGAAGGGGAAGAAGAAGCTACTACTATAGAAATAATGTATTCACCGCAAAGTGTATTTACATACGATACATACAAAAAAAATTAAAAAATTTAACAATAATGATTTAATTGACTTTACCGTGCAGAATTTTTCATTCGATCAAAGAGGAAGTGTTGTAAACAAAGGGTATAAATGGTATATAAAAGACGACGAGAATTGGATAAAAAAGTATACCTGTCAAGCCATAAGAGATTTAGAATCACAGACACTAACCTCAATGATTTTGAGAGTTTTAAAGGCGAAGTATTGAGTAGAATAAAAGAAAGGTATCTAGTTGTAGAGGATGAAGAGGAGTCAACTGAAGATGAATACTCAGGTAGCGGCATATTTGAAAACACTAGCGTTACTTGTCCTGGTAACATTCTCAGTGATATATCACGGCTGGAAGTTCTCATCGGAGGGAAACGAGCCGGAAACAACTCCGTCGAGATAATTAATGAGACAGCTGATATCTGTAGACGATTATTTGCCGGTGGTATCATGGACATTAATGTATATCGAGAACTCATTGCTGAACTAGCTGAAAATCACAAAGATGCAGATGGTTATTACAGCGATTGATCACTAATTAAAAAACTACTAGTTTTATAACAAGATGATTATACACTACAACCATGATAAACCCGTAAGCGTCTACGTGGTGAACTCATGATTGCCTGTTTATAGAGCATATTACGGAGATGGTTTCGGTAATACCATTGCGGGGTTATTTACAAGAATGGCCCCAAAAGTGGCGCCGTTAGCTAAACAATTATCAATGAAAGCCATTGATATTATTCGTGATAAGTGAATCAGCGCTGTTGGAAATCTTGCAGGAAAGGCATTTTCTGCCGCGAAAGATAAAATAGCATCATTGGTGCGAAGAAACCGACAGTGCTGCCATCAACTACAGTGATGCCTGCAAAAATCAGCAAAGCAATAAATAGCGCAGTGGAAGAAAAACTAGCGTCGTTGGCTGCTTCGGTGACTCCGTCGCCATTGACAGCTTCACCGGTAACAGATAGCGCTATCATGAACGCGATAGCAGGAAGTGGTTTGAAACGAAAACGAAAACGACGATGATTACAAAGAGTTTCACAATTGAAAACACTAGTATGTTAATAAAGTGTTTAAACGACAAGCTGATCCGGCCTTCGATATAGAAGCCCCAGTACCCAAGGACAATTCCGTCCGCGATTATCAATACTATTCCTATCATGCTATACAACCCAACCTACGATCGCGAATTGAACTTCAAGTTCAAGATACCAGTAAATACTTTTTGCCATATGAAGCATTTATTGAAATCGAGGGAAAACTCGTAACAAATGTTGCAGCTGATACCCAATATGCAGATGATCCAAATATCCGAGTTGGTTTCGTCAACAATGGCATAATGGCGTTATTTGAAAGTGCAAGATATCTCATTGATGGAAAAGAAATTGAATGAATAGACCGTGAAGTTGATGTTGCAACAACAATAATCGGGCTAGCAAGATACTCCGATGAATATACAAGGTAGGCTGGTCCGTCTATGATGTTTGCAAAAGATACTACTGATAACGCTGACCACCTTTAATACATTAAAGTGTTGACAGCAAGAGATAATGCAGAAGCCGATCAACAAGAAGCAGCTAATCCAGAACGTCTAACCAGACCCGGAGCTGCGTTTGAAATTATAAAAGAAGTTAATGGTAATTTCAATATAGGGTTTGCAATACGAGTATCAACGTTGCAAAGACCACAACGATATTTTTTATGTGCGATTCCACTCCATCACATATTTGGATTCTGCAGAAATGTCAGAAAAGTCATCTATGGAGCCAAACACACAATCGCGTTAGTGCGAAAAGGCAATGACAATGATGCAATTTGGCGTACTGGTGCCGCTGATGGTAAAGTTGTTTTGAGTAAAATAGTATTGTGGATGCCAGTAATGACACCATCAATTACCAATTACCAGAGAAGAGCGGCTACTTTCATTTATGGAAACAGGCGGTAAATCATTGCTAAGTTGGCTAACAACAACTGATGCCAAAGAAGATAATGTTAATGGTACATTTATATGGCACCTGGCATCAAAACAAGCCGTTTCAGCTCCACGTCATATATTTATAGCGCTGCAGAATATAAATCGATTACGCTCCCAAGAACACAGTCATATGATATTTGATCGGTTAGGGGTAAGTGAGGTTTCACTGAGAATAAACGGACAACAAGAACCATCTGAGGATATACAGCTTAATGACGAAAACAACCAAATAGCACGTGTGTATCATCGGATGCTGTCATTTATGGCCCGTGATCAAAATGTTGATACTGGTTTACAAATATCGCAACTTGATTTTAAAAACCTATATCTGATTTATTACTTTTCGCTGGAACATCTTGATTTAATAAGGCAATCCGTCGTTGACATACATTTTCGAGCTCGTATAGCCCCTGGTGGTGTTGATTATAGAGCGGTTGCTGTTATTCTCAGCGACAAATCAATGCTACTTGAAGGTGTTGGTGGACGAATGAGAATCGTTGATGCACCAGTGGAAAATATGTATATGAAACTTGAAGAGTTTCCAATTAGATCAATTGAAAGCATAAACGTGTTTTACAATAAAATGATATATAGTGTTGTTAGTGTCAAGCTGACTGATGGTCAAGTCAAGAAATTGCGATCGAAATCCGCTAAAGAATGTGGAACAACAATAACGTTGAAACCAGCGCAGATGTCCGGCGGTACACATACAATATCACTGACGGATCGTAAAATAAAACATTTCAATGATGCGATAAAGAAACAGCGAGGGATTCAAATTGTATTTTCGAAGGCTGCAGTCACCAACATGATAAAATCAGGTGGTATATTTCCATTGTTAGCTGCAATACCACCATTGATTGCAGCGGCTGCCCCAGCGGTGGCGAAGGCGGCTGCGTTGGGGGCCGTTGGGACCTCGGCAGGGATGGCGTTGAAAAAGGCAACTGGGAAAGGATATAAAAAAAAGGTAAAGGGGTTATACCTACCAGGAACCCCGTATTCATGGTACAGCGGAAAGGGTCTAAAAATACCAGGAACGGTTTATTAGTTGAAAGCCCAATTTTTTCCATCTCCAATTTTGATTTAATTGATGCTGCTAAAAAACTAGCGATACAAAACTTCAGAGCGGTTTTTATGAGAGATCAATTACCGAGAAAACCTAAACGTGTTGAAACCGGTATCATCAATCTTGATAACAGTAACGGATCGGGAACTCACTGGGTTGCATAAGCGATTGATCCACATGGAACTGTCTATTTCGATTCATATGGGTTAGCCCCACCAAACGAGTTTATGCGGTATATAAATTCTTCGATGAAACTCAAAGAATTTCCGATTTTTTATTCCACGCTGCCAACACAAAAAATAAATGATCCACCGATATGCGGCCGTGAAGTATTAAATGTCCTCGCGGAGATTTCATCGTCACAGAAACCACCTCATCTGGTTGTAAATAAATACACGAGTGGGAAATTAATTACAAGGTAATTTTAGAGAATCAATAAATTAAAAATACTAGAGTCTTTACAATAATGATTGATATTTGGGGACAATCTCTGTCAATGTCGGAACCCACCGTAAAAAAATAATTGAAGATGAAATCGCTGAGACATTAAATTTAACAAGTGTTGACCCGAACGAATTAGCTGTATTTCAAGATAGCCAGGTAAATTGAAAAGCAGTAATATATCCGTGAATGACATTTTGATACGGCAGCGCAACGCTGCTGAAAACTCTATTGCGCTGTATTCCAACGATGGACAACTTAAACCAGGCGAACTTGTGTCTACGATCACTGACGCGATTGACGCCCACGACAGCATGATTGCCACCCGCGGCCGTGAGCTGGATGATCATATACGAGGTTATAACATTTTTCGCAAAAAGGTCGTACATAAATTCTTTGGGACCCCGCTTGTGGTTGCAATGACTCTCGCTGAAATTAAAAACTTTCTATCGCTATTCTTTTTTAACAAGAACGCTGGGATGATGATGAATGAAGATGAAATCAAGGCAAATTATCTTGATATTTACACAGATATTTCTAAACTAATAGAAAATCTTGAAAAGGTACAAAAACCCACTAACGACGTCATTGTTAAGTTTTTGGGAACCCCGCCTGTGGCTGGCATGACTCTCGCTGAAATTAGCGAGTTTATCGGCAAGCATACTCACAATGCCTACATCGCTAATAGTTTCTTTGGTATCCCTGCAACATCTTCAATGACTCTCAAAGATATTAATATGTTTATGATGAGACAAACAACACTTAATACCATCGTTGATAAATTTTTAGGGAGAACACCTGTGTCTGAAACCACATCGTTGACAGGCCCAACCCTCGCTGAAGTTAAAAAAGCTATTGACGAACAAAAACGCACCAATGACATGGTTAATAATTTCTTTGAGGGCTCTGAAAGTTACAATGTTACGACGACATATTCTCAACTCAACGGGCATTATAGTACCCAAAAAGGTATAGAATCTAAGTTACTTTTGATTTCATTTTTTAAACGCTGCGATGGAACAATGATGAAATATACCGAAATCAAAAAAACCTATCTCGACGTTTACGACTATATTCTTAAACTAAAAGAAGATTTCGAAAAGGTAAAGATTCCGCATCCACACGGAAGCATTAAAAATATCGTGTATATGGTCGATCATAGGACCTTTGATTGGATAAAAAAACTCTAATGCTAAAAAGAAAGTCAATATCGGGGAGTGGCCCCATGATATCTACAGGATGACGTTAATCTCTAACAAGCAATTTGATATCATCGTGAGCGGTAAAACCTACTTTGGTGGCACCGCGACGGTAATTATCGGGGGTGAAGAAGAATTTGAGATTGTCGCGGTTGATAACACCATTAGAAAAGAAATAACACGGTGTTTAGAATTTGTAGGTGAAGTAGACATATCCCTGATCTACTACCCGGAAGATGGTAAATAATTGAAACACGCGGTTTTAAATTAACAATGTCAACAACAATGTCAATGAAATCAATTGAACCGATAATAGTCCCAGAGGTACCACAATCGCATAGATTTCGATTCGACACCGTGAAAGAGTTTTCCGCGAACATGAAATCACTTTCTGATCGTTATCGTGAAAAAATGAAAACATTCCGACGCAGCATAGCAATCATCGACATCACCGTGTACTCGGTGTCCGGTGTAATGGCCAGCGCCGGAGTTATTTTGTCGACCGTGACCATGATGGCTCCGATTGCAGTTCCAATTGCTTTCTCCGCGACAACAACAATTGAGGCAGTCGCCACCACGATAACTAAAAAGTTATCATCGTGTTCTCAGAAAAAACTCAGTGATTATACAGCCCGGTACCGGGTGGTATTTGACGCGTACTCGAAATTATCCGAGTTGATCTCGCTGTCAATAGATAATTCGTTCATATCCGATGTTGAATTTTCCACGATGACCCAGTTGTATAACTCCGCGATGTTGAAATTGGAAATTGAAGACAGCGTTAACAATAATGTCACTCGAACTGCTTCAACGAATCGCAGAGAATACCACTCCAATACGAACAAGCTTGATATCAATAACATCAACAAACCCTGAATTTAGTGTGAACTTTCCTTCTACGATTCCAGTGCGGGAGATCGCGCTGGCAAAATTACGAGTATATCATAGCTGGCCTAATATCAGATCGGTTGCATTTGGCGGTCAGCAACCTAATAACTCACTGGTGTTCTCGTATAAGAATAAACCCGATGGTACTCCAGCGTGGGAAACTGTTTCGTTACCAACTGGGTCGTACCAAATTAAGCAAATCAATGCTGAAATTCAGCGTAGAATAAAATCAATCACTGGAAAAGAATCAAAAATAGCTTAATCTTCATCAACCGACGCTCTCGTCGTCGATCGAAATAAGCACAGAGGGATACATTGTAGATATCTATAACAGCTCGTTAAGAACAGTGTTAGGATGGCCTGAAAAACCACCGGAAAAATCCACCACTGACTTAACCACGGACGTACAATCATATCATGAAATCAATCCCAGTTATCGAGATAATTTATCTGATATAAAGAAAGGAAAAATCGCCGATAGATTTATATTTACCAACAAAGACACATTGCAATGGGAAAACAAAATCGCAAAAACACGTTGAAATAATAAATCAACTTATATCTGACATCTTCTTTCTTCTTTATGTCCTTCCGCGCAGTGGGGCGCATAGGGCAACAAGCTTCCTCCAGCCATCTCGATCGGCAGCCTTAACCTCCGCTGCGTCTAAGTTGGTATTGACGGTTCGCAGATCTTCTTTAAATGTCCGTCGCCATGTCTTTCCCGGTCGTCCAATGTCTCGTTTCCTACGTGCTGGTGTCCACCACATCGCCGTCTTAGCGTGGCGCGTCTTGGCCATTCTCAGAACATGTCCCGCGAAACGTAATCTTCTTTCTGCGACCACTTCTCCCAGGCTTCGGGTGTTTGCTCTTCTGAGGATTTCCTCGTTAGTGATGTGGTCGTGGTAGGTGACACGAAGAATACGTTGCAGACATCGCTGTTGGAATACGTTCAGCCTGTTGACCAGCTTCTTTGTGCCTTTCCATGTCTCGCAGGCGTAACTGGTGGATGGGATGACGATAGTGTTGAAGAGGCGAAGTTTGGTGTTTGTGTGAATCGACCGACGTGTCCAAATTGGGAGAAGACGTTGGAATACGGCCGCCGCTTTGCCAATTCGGCATTTGACGTCTGCATCAGCTCCACCTTCCTTGTCGATGGTGCTTCCCAAGTAGGTGAACTGCTCGACTTGGAAGATGGTCTGGCCGCCTACGCTGACCCGCACAGGTGTCTTCCGGTTGACCGCCAGTGTCTTCGATTTTTCTGTGCTAATTCTTAATCCAACTTTAGCCGCCTCCACCTCCAGGCTGGTGGTCATTTCCTGAAGAGATCTCGCATTCTATGCCAGCAGCGCAATGTCGTCAGCAAAATCCAGATCTGTCAGGCGTGCCTTATCCTTCCACGTCATGCCATATTTCGAATGGTCCATCGCCCTTCTCATGACAAAATCTATTACCAGGAGGAATAAAAAAGACGAGAGTATGCATCCCTGACGGACTCCTATCCAAATTCCAAAGAAGGGTGTGTGGCCATCGTCCGTTCGTACGCAGCAGCTGGACTCGCGATAAAGATTCTTGAAGATGGCGATGAAACGAGGTGGAATGTCAAATGACCTTGCAATGAGCCACAGGGATTCACGGTGGACGCTATCAAAGGCCTTTTTTGAAGTCGATGAAGTTGACGACAAGCGGCTTTTGGAATTCAGTGCATTGTTCGAGAATATTTCGGAGGGCCAAGATTTGCTCACTGCACGACCGGCCGCTTCGAAATCCAACCTGCTCTTCCCGCAGGGCCTGGTCCGCAGCGCGTCGCAGGCGTTTGAGGATGATAATGCAGAAGACCTTGTCAGGAACGGGGAGGAGAGTAATACCGCGCCAGTTGTTACAATCGGCCAGGTCGCCTTTCTTCGGTAGTTTGACGATCACTCCCTTTCTCCAGTCACTTGGCACGCACTCGCTATTCCAGCAGTCATTAAGCAGTTTGGTGATCCTCTGCACGACAACATCTCCTCCTGCCTTCAGCATTTCTGTTGAGATTTGGTCGATGCCAAGCGCCTTATTGTTTTTGAGGCGACGAAACGCTGCCATGACTTCGGCGGTATTGATGTCCTCCATATTCACATCCAAATTTGTAGGAGGTGGTGCATCGGTGAAGTCGAAAGTTGAAGGTGGCAGTGGCTGATTGAGTGTCTCACGGAAATGCTCCATCCAACGCTCATCTTGCTCTTCTTTGCTGGCAAGGACCTTGCCGTTTTTGTCTTTGATCGGAACGTTGGATCCGCTTTTGACCCCTGTAAAGTCCCTGACCACCCGGAACAAAGTCCTTGCATCTCCACGGTCTGCCGTTTCCTGGGCCTCGTCTCCTTTTCGCTCCAACCAATCCTTCCTGTCTATTTTACAACTCTGTTTGACCAATCGGTCCAGTGTTTGATACTCCTGTGCCGTTTCTTCCTTTTCTTCTTCTGTTTTCGCCTGGTCTCCTTGGCGTTTCTTTAATTTCCTTTCGTCAATCAGCACCCATGTGTCGTCAGTGATCCACTGCTTCCGTTTTGTGCCTCGTTTCCGTCCGACCACTCTCTCTGCTACCTCGGTAACCGTTTCTCTGAACTGCGTCCACTGCATTTCGATATTGTCCGAGGCCTCGAGCAGTTGAAATCGATTGGTCAGTTCGATCCGAAACTGTTCGGCGGTGGTTCTCTCTTTCAATTTTGCCGTGTTAAATGGTTTGGTGACTGTCTTCATCTTCATCGCTTTCAGTTTCAACTTGATCGTGGCCACAAGGAGGCAGTGGTCGGATCCAACATCGGCCCCGCGGAAGACTCGCACATCGCGCAGTGCTGATCGCCACCGCTGGTTGATGTTGATGTAATCAATTTCATTTGAGGTGAAACCATCCGGTGATCGCCACGTCTTCTTGTGGATGGTCTTGTGAGCGAAGTACGTGTTGCCAATGCAGATATTGTTGATGCCGCAGAAGGATAGAAACCGATCACCGTTGTCACTCGTTGTTGCGCTGACCCATGCGGACCTATCACCTCCTGCCATCCTCGTCGGTCACCATCAATTTGAGCGTTCATGTCCCCGAGGAGGATCTTGATGTCGTGGCTAGGGGCACTCGTGAACACTATATCTGACATGGAATATATCTATGAACTAATTATTCAAACAATAATTAATGACAACAGCGACAGTAAACAACGATTCCTAACCGATTACAATATCACAGAAGACAATCTGCGTAATTTCAAGTTTCCCAAATACAACGCTGATGAACTAGCAAGAATTGTTAAAACCGATATCAAGGCGCTACAAAAATCAGATTCAACTGTCCTCCTCAAATATAATAATGATTCAGATGGTGGCGGTAGGCATATTGCCCCGCATAATGTGAATATTTCAACGGTGATTGCTCTCAAGTTAGTATGTGATGCAATTGAAGGAAGCTATCAAATTAATCTAGAGCAATCAAATCAAGCTCAGCAGGGATATATTCTTTATTCATTTGCACCAACAGCTCCTCCAGGATTCCTAATTATTGAAAACCCAATTAATCCTGTCTACATGCGATGCCATAATAATTCGTTAACGAGAATTAATTTCCGACTCACCGACCAGTCAAATAATTTAATTGATCTACAAGATGAGGTGTTAGCGATTAGTTTGTTTGTAAAGTCCTAAAGACTCGATCACATATTTGGTTGAAATCATTTATTATTTTTGTTAACCCGTAGCAGCAGAGGGGGTGAATGACAACAAGTTGCGGCCAAAATTGATTGAAAAATCGTAAAGTCTCCGTTTGATAAATGGATACTTTTTTGGGGGGTTAAAATATGAGATATCGTTGGAAGGCTCGTTTTAAGATTTCAATCAATTTTCTTTCTGAAAAGGTTGTAGGGTTCACCCTCTCTGCTGATGGATGGGATCCACCAGACGAATTTTGACCAAGAAACACTGATAATGCTGGACAAATCTGAAATAATGATACCGGATCGGTCGTCGTCGTTGTCAAAGATGCTCATAAAGACTGAGTTGATCATTGTGGACCGTCTTGTAAAGAGCTTACCAATGAAAGAGAGAGACCGCTGCTCGGGTTCGCAAGCTACGACAACTTGGTACTAACCAACGCCCTGGGCCAGCATAAAACGTTACGATGCTGGACATGGCACACACATGGCACACACCAAGTGGAACTCATCATAACCAGATCGACTACATACTGGTTCAAAACCGTTCAATAGAGCAAAAACAAGAACGTTCCCAGGTGCTGGTGTTGGGAGTGATCACAACCTCGTCATTATGAACTTCCGAGTAAGGTTGAAGAAACTTAACAAGCCAAAGAAAATCAGGCTCAAATTCAACCTTGAACAACTGAAGGACCATAACATCTGCACGTCATTCCTAGCCACAATTGTAGGAAAATTTTCTCCACTCCTTGTGATGGATGTTGATGTTGGAATGTTGACACTTTCAACACAGCCATGACTATCGCCCAAAGAAAAAACCCTGGGTTACAGAACAGATTCTGAATCTATGTGATGCAGATGAGTATCGAGAAATGCATGATATACCAAACTCATTAAACTCCTTCTCTCTCTCCCTCTCTCTCTCTATCTCTCTCTCTCTCTCTCTCTCTCTCTCTCTCTCTCTCTCTCTCTCTCTCTCTCTCTACTACTGCCCATATATGGAACAACGTGTTCAAACATTTTGTTTATCTTACTTTATAAATGATATAATGTCTGGAGGTGGTATAAAATCAGTACTGTGTAAGAGACTTTTTTTAATTTTAAGTTAGCATGCCAAAGACTCAGTACATGTCAGGACAGTTTTCTGTTAAATATAAACAGTTTCATTCAGGTTTATTCCATTTTTAACGACATGATGTGAAAATCCAGGTTTCCAAATACAGCTTAGTGGTTAGAGCGTTCGCCGCGGAAGCGGGAGGTCGTGGGTTCGATCCCCGAACGAGTCATACCAAAGACTTATAAAAATGGTACTAACAGCTGCCTCGCTTGACGCTCAGCATTAAGAGGTTAGTGTTAGGACTGGTCGGCCTGGTTTCAGGATAATGTGACTGGGTGGGACATGTCTGCGACATGATGCCTCAGTGCTAGACATCACTATAAACTGCCTCACAGCAGACATCGTAGCGATATCACTGAAAAATTGTTAAAGCTACGTTAAAAAATCCTAATCAAACAAACAAACATTATTTCATTACATTTCTGCAAGAAAAACATCAATACGCTTATTTTCTTGTGATTTTCAGATTACATAGTCACTGTCACACATTCTTGGGTTGATCAAGCCGCAAAGAGGTTTCAGACGTCCTCATTTTATAAAGATACCTGACCAACAGAGTTGCGCAATCAGTGCCAGTTGACCATGCCATGTAGTTGATGCAAATCAATTATAGGATTAACAAATCAATTATTGGATATAACGAATCAATTATAGGATATAACAAATCAATTATAGGATTAACAAATCAATTATAGGATTAACAAATCAATTATTGGACATAAAAAATCAATTATTGGATATAACAAATCAATTATAGGATATAACAAATCAATTATAGGATTAACAAATCAATTATAGGATTAACAAATCAATTATTGGACTTAAAAAATCAATTATTGGATATAACAAATCAATTATAGGATATAACAAATCAATTATAGGATTTACAAATCAATTATTGAATATAATAAATCAATTATTGGATATAACAAATCAATAATTGGACATAAATCAATTATTGGACATAACAAATCAATTATTGGATATAACAAATCAATTATTGGATATAACAAATCAATTATAGGATATAACAAATCAATTATAGGATATAACAAATCAATTATAGGATTTACAAATCAATTATTGGATATAATAAATCAATTATTGGATATAACAAATCAATTATAGGATATAACAAATCAATTATAGGATTAACAAATCAATTATTGGATATAACAAATCAATTATTGGATATAACAAATCAATTATAGGATATAACAAATCAATTATAGGATATAACAAATCAATTATAGGATTAACAAATCAATTATTGGATATAACAAATCAATTATTGGATATAACAAATCAATTATAGGATATAACAAATAAATTATAGGATATAACAAATCAATTATTGGATATAACAAATCAATTTTTGGATATAACAAATCAATTATTGGATATAACAAATCAATTATTGGATATAACAAATCAATTAGAGGATATAACAAATCAATTGTAGGATTAACAAATCATTTATTGGATTAACAAATCAATTATTGGATATAACAAATCAATTATTATACATAACAAAGCAATTATTTGTCATTGCTTAAACTTAAGTGTATAACATTGACAAGCAAAACTTAAGACGAAACAATGATGTTAAAGAACCTAAACAATTAAAGCTTAACTAATGAAAAAGATACACATACAGTTCAACTTATATTGAAAACATTTGAATTTGAATTTTCATTGTCAGTACTAAACTATTCAAAGGTAATCTGCTTATTCTGTCATGGTAAAACTGTTACGGCCTGACTGAATGCCTCTGCTAATAATAGTAGTTGTGTAAGAAAGACAATTTAGGGATATTTCTAATTGATGTTAACTTTTGTTGTTATTTACTTAAAATAGTTTCCCTTTATCTTTTCTTACCGCCTCAAAATAAATACAATTTCGGCCTTGATCCAACAAATGATTTAGTTTGTGTACTATTTAGTTGTCCTTAAATTTACAAACAACTTTATCTTCGCTTAAGCGATGTCGAATATCTTGATTTTGATATAGTTACACGTGTCTTTGAATTTAACATCATCCTTCGTGTCACGTTATACTGTATTGTCAGAACTGAAATGCGTAATAAATCTGTATCGCTACCAACCTCATTATATCACCGTATGTTTAACATAATGTAATAAAACTTTTATAGCAACCACATTATTAGTTCAAACACACTTAAACCACCATAGAACAGTTTGGGTAGTTCGACCTTTTATCAGACTGGTTAGCACCAAAGCATCGTCAATAAATGTCCGGCTGTAAATATCATACCATTCTAACATTTGGGAAATTTATTTGTATCCGTTCTTGTTTATTTTTAAAGTAGTCCTTTGCCACCCAAATGCAGCAGCAGGGAAGTTGGACCCTACAGTCTCTTTATGGTATCATTTTCGTAAAGGGACAACGTCCTTGAGTATGTGTCCACTATTGGGCGTTGCTACTGTGTATAGACACGTCTATCTACTATTTGTTTTTAAACTCAGTACATTTCATCCGTGGGGCCTCGCTCTATTGTTCTATGAAACCAAACTGAAAGTGAAATCCAATACATGCTAGTACCGCGAGCAAAGCGAAACGGTCCCTTACATGTATACATGGCGTAAATATTTTTCCACGGTATGTGCGTCTTTTGGCTGACAGCGTGTAAATCAGATTAGTTACAAGTTAGCTGCGATCGCCCTTAATGAATGTGTGATTGTTGTGTTGACGGTGAGTGAGTGGGAGAGGGTTATAAAAATGTTATAGTGTATAGATTGCATCAATAACGATGAGTGAATCTGCACTGACTACGGAATCTCTAACAGCTAAATCAAGTCGACAGTGAATAGAGTAAATTAAAACTTATCTCCCTGTCCATTAGTCTGTCAAACAAAAATTACAGACACGACACAAAGCAAGGGAGGGATTTATAGATAGAGCGGCAAAATTACTTAAACCGGTTACAAAGAGGCTAGTAAGTGTTAGCGCAAACTGCTGAAGCAGCCGGTAAAATCGCAGTAAGAACTAAACAACAAAATGATTATATGTGAACCTACAGCCGGAAATTCCGCGGTTCAACCAATGAAAGAGATACCTGAGATTATTACCACAATATAGAAATTTCAACTCGCACTGACATACTTGATATACGCGACCGTATACCGGAGCGAAAATCAGAAAAAGCAAGAACCATAACAGAACTGTTGGCGAAATTTCCCGAAGACATTATTACTGAGATCATGGGCATCGAAAACGTAAGAATGTTAGCAGTGATTGCCGTGTACACTTTTAATGTATAAGAAAACTTGCAGAAAGTACTTTAGTTCGCTAAGGATAATGTAAACTTCGAGACCTGGTATAACTGGATATTTCGCATTCGCCACAACGTCAATACAGCCATGAAAACTGATCTTAGATATACAGAGTATCTCCGTATCTGGCACGATAACATCATCCAGAACCAGAGCGACGCCTCCAAAGATCAATAGAAAAATGGGAACATCATGAGCACAAACTATGTCTGTAACAGGGAAGGAAAACGCAGAAGCAGAGACCCGCCAGCTTCGGGACTAGAATCGCCAAAATTTGGATATGATGCAGATACTGAGCTGATGCTATTGGATATGGCTTTGCCGCTGCTGGTAGCAGGGGAAGTGGCCTTGTTACTCCATTCCATATTAACGTCCTTGCTGATGTTGATCGACTAGAGATATTAATTGGTAGGTGACTGGCTGGCAATACTCTTTCTGAAATTAACATTGAAGCAGTTACTATTTATCAGCGATTATTTACTGTGTTGCGATGGATAGGAATGTTTATCGGTCATTTATCGATGACATTGCCGATAATTATTACACTAATTGATCACAATTAGATCACATAAAGGAAAAACAACCATGACCATACACAATACTCAACGTCGACCTACTATGGTCAGAGTGATAAATACAGAGACTGCATCGGTGATGTCATTCAGGGCCTATTCAGGAGGATGGCCTCAAAAGCGATCCGGATTGTGAAAACAACTAGGAATGAAAGCTATTGATGTTGCTTTTGAAAAAGGTATTAGAACGGTGAGTAATGTTGCATGTAAAGCATTTTCTGCGATCAAGGTACGACTCTCGTGATTAATACCCAGACGAAAACCACAGCCAGTTACGCTTTCAAGAACTGAAGTGATGCCCGCCAATGTTAGTAAATTAATAAATCAAGCTGCAAATGAATAGTCGAATGATTCGCTAGTACACCCATACCACGGTCAGAATCGGAGAAAGAGAAAAATATTGCCGCAAGTCTATTAGCGGCAAGTGGTCTTCTTTTTAGACGATAATGAAGTAATAATAAAATGTTGAAGCGTATATCTGATCCAGCATTTGAAATGGGCTCCCGAGTCCTTAAAGATGAATCGATATGTGATTATCAATAGTATTCCTATGTAGCATAGGAGCTAAATAAGACTGGAAGAATTGAGGTACACATTCAAGATACAAGTAGATATTTCTAACTACATGATACTTTTATTGAAGTAGATGAAATTTTGACAGACGCACAACCACCTATTTCAGTTGGGATGAGGGTACAATTGGTTTTGTTAATAATGGCATCATGGCCTTGTTTGACAGTGCCACATTACATGATAGACGGAAGAAATGTTGAATCGTGTATCAACGTCTCCTATTTGTCCCGACGATATTGGGTCTAGCAGGATATTTCCGATGATTAGTCAAGGTCAGCCGATGATGCTTGCGAAGGATACCAGTGAGTATCCCGATCATAGGCAGCATCCTTTAGTAAAACTAGCACTTCCTAGTTCGGTTGATCCACAACCAGTTGGACTGATACCCCGACCAGCCGGTGAATTGTCAACGTTACAGAGCGTCAAGAACAACTTCAATTTAGCATTTAATACACGTCGAGCAATGTTAGGAGGTGACCGTAGAATGTTTTCATATGCAATTTTACTGTCCCACATCTTTGGATGTTGCCCGCATGTCAGAACGTGTATTATCCGAGTTAAGCATACAGTTATACTTGGAACAAATGGTGACGACAATGATGAACTCTGGCCCTCTGCGTCGGTTGCTGTTGGTAAAGTAACACTGACTAAACGTTCACTTTCGATGCCAACACTGACTTCTTCGCTGACCAAAGAGCAACCATTGTTATCGTGTATGGACCAAAGAGTTACTTACATCCACGTTGTCGTGTTTTTCTATGATTTTCTGAGAACTACAATTGGTGTTATTACCTGACAAATAGCTCTGCCCCGAGATCTATATTTATATGTCCCCAAAATACTGCACCATTAAGCTCACAAGTACACAGTGCAATAATATTTGACAAACTAGCTGTTCCTGAAGTTTCATTCAGACTAAACGAGCATCAATATCCCTCTGAGGACATATTATTGAATTTCAGAAATAATCACGGTACACGTGCATGTAATCGTAGGATGACATTCATAGTACGTGATCAAAATATGTATTCTGGCCTATAAATATCACAGCTGGATTTAACAAATGTATATCCGATCTATTATTTCTCACTGGAGCAATTGGATGTATTTAGGCTATATTTCGTTCATATGCACTGTCAAGCTCATGTAACAAGATGGATTCCTGCTAATTACAGAGCCATCGATATTATACTCTCTGACACAACAATGCTGCTTAAAGGTGGTGGACGTGTGAGAGTGCTTGATGCCCCAGTGGAAGACATGTAAGTGTTGTTCCATGTAGTACTTAAATCGTCGTTGATATATTTGTTATAATATCATATTATCCCGTAAATGTTATTCTAACCCCTGATTATATTCAAAGCTACATTCGGTAGCGAAAACAAATCAGGAATAAATGTCACGTTGAAATCCTCAGCGTTACACGCACAAATAAACTGACACTAACAGAACGTCAATTCCATCACGTTAATGACGCCAAACGATCGACTTTTTTAGTACGACTCGGCCTTTCTGCAGTTGCTATTAAGGACGCAGCAAAAATTGGGGTATACTACCACTTCTGGGATTCACACCAGTATACATGCTGCTGAAGTCCTGCTATTGTAAAAGCTACAGCACTTGGTGCAGTGGAACTGCTGCTTAAATAGCATTAAAGAAAACTAAAGGGCAGGGATTAAAAACCTGTTCCAAAAGAAATGGGGGGCACACTTTGACGACCTGAAGATGTATTAATTAAATATGTATTCCTAAGTAGTATTCTTTATTTATGTCTGAGCAATGTTCATTTTGTTGTGCTAAAGATTTGTTCTTTATGTACATAATAGTTTTATTGTTATAAATGAGTATCATCGTACTAATTTTACATCTAATTTCGCTCTCAGTCGTTAGAAAAACATGCCATATTTTTTCTAAATTCATTACATGACCAATTTAACAAAGAATCATCATCTGAAATGCATGCAGTGTAATTACAAGTTAAGCCTAATTGTTAGTTTTACGTGTATATGCTTCAAAATGTTTAATTGTTTTATATTTTGTGATTTATTTTCGTTGCTTATATATATTGTTACAAATAGCTACTCTATGAACCTATAACTATCAACATTTTCTAATAATTCTTTTTTTTTCTTGAAGTTTTTCATAATGATTTTAATTAACATATGAGCTATCAAAGTGAAATATATTATTAGTCATCAGTAAGTAAACATTTCACTCCATCATATCCATTATATTTTTACAAGCGTGAATTGATCGTAGTTATTGCCTGAGAATATGCGTATCAAAAGCGAAATGCATGTTGCTTACCTAAAATATGAATTGCCTTTTTTATGAGCAGGACGCTTGTGTACTCGAATCAGGGCCCTTTTCTTGCAACTTGTCTTTAGTCTTTATCACTTTGACTGAATAAATTTAGATACTTGCATTGTTCAGGATTACGTACTGAAGCTGTTGAAGCATTTTTAGCATATATATATATATATATATATATATATATATATATATATATATATATATATATATATATAATCAACCCCAACTAAGCACTGAACGCCAAATTACCACAGATTCCATTGATGATGATAGGGTAGATATGATTAGTTTTCTAAAATAAACAAGGTTTTATACACCTCTACTTGGTTTATGTCCAAATTATCATTTTCTGAAAATACTGTAATCCCAATGGGACAAAACTCAGTATTAATGCTGTATTTGTAACTCAGGCTAATATAAACAAGTTTTTTTAGTTAATAATAGTTTTAATATATAACCCAAAATGGATTGACAAACATTAACGAGGCATTTATGCTGCTTACCAAATCAATGTCGCTGATTAGGTAGGCCATAAACCAACAAACTTGACCTTGGACTATGGTCAATTAAGCAATACCCATCTACATGACATATAATAATGACAAAAAGCGACAAACAATACGTGTACATATACATTACAATTACGAGTTCTCTCTCGACCGCTCTGATGGCCTAGTGGGTAAGGCGTCTATCTCAGGCGCGGAAGGTCGTGGGTTTGAACCCGGTCGAGTCATACAAAAAATGGTACTAATAAGTACCTAGCTAGGTACTCAGCGTGAAGAGATTAGTGTTTTAGGACATGGTTGGCCTCGTGTCAGGATAATATGACTGGGCGGGACATCATGCTCCATGTTTGCGGCATGATGACCCAATGCTCGACATCACTATAAAAACTGTCGCATTGCATACATTGTAGCGATAGACTGAAACATTGTTAAAGCTGCGATAAAAATCCAAATCACAGACACACGGACGTACACACAAACACGCATTAAAGTTATCTCTAGTGTTAAATATTATTTGTATTAAATATTAAATATGCCTTGGTTTATCAACCATTCTTCTGTAGAATCCAGGGATAGCACTTTCTGTTCTGTTTGGTGTACATTTGTAATTCTCTCTCTCTCTCTCTCGATCTCTCGACTGAATATGGTGAAATTCACAATCAAACAGCTTAACAGATCGAAGATGGCAGAAATTATTTGTTCTTCAGAAACGAATATTCACATATAGATACAATCATGAACAGTGCATGGCATGTGTATGTTAAACTTATCACAATATAATCATTATAGATTAAAAAGTAGAAATCTACCTGCTGAACTATGTACATGTAGCTTCCGATGTCGTTGTCATTATGTGCGTTACAATTTTTAACTTTCGTGTTTGTTTGTTTCTGCGATACAATTGTATAGTTATCTCTTGTCTTTGTAGCTATAGATAGCTTGAAGCAAATATCGTCGACGAGGTCGTTGTGGGCAATATCATTGTTAGTTTTAGCTGCAAGAGTTATTTCTTCAGAACGTCATCTCCAAAGGCGAATAATTTCTTTTTCAGTTGCTCAAGCTGTTTTAAATATAACTTCTGGCCTCATCGTCTGCTCGTTATAGTCTTTGTGCAAGAGTTGAAAACTTTCTAATAGCTTAATTTGCAATATCTCCTACATGTTTGCAGAACTACAGAATTTATTTTCAGATTAGCCAGACATCCCATGGTTTGACGGACATCAGTGAAACAAATAAACATATGTATCCAAAAGTATGTTCATGGTCAAAGAGGATCTTTCAGTAACATTGATTCAACAGTATATGGCAAACATATTACCTTTACATTTTTACGCTTAATCAACCTTTTTTGTTCTTAGCAGATTCAGCCAACTGTCTGTACGACATTCCATCAAGCAGTTCATACCTTTCTACGTGCAGTGTTAAATATTTAATCCTGTCAAATATCCAAATTGAAGATTCTCTTATTTCTTGTCCACTTTTGGTATGTGAAATGAAAATATATTCGAATGTCCATTGACGTCATCCCGTCATCTGTTCCACTATATTTCATTATGTTCGTAAGTCTAGTTTTATAATGCAATCATCTGCATTAAAATATATAAATATAAATATATAATCCATTTCCATTATAGTCACCATGGCAACCTGCTTATAAAAACCTGTCATTGCTTCTCCAAAAGAACAGCACAGTCATATCAACACAAGAGTTTTGCCAAAAGACTTCTCATATTGTCTAGTTGGATCCTAATGTCAATGATACTTTTGAAGCACCCTGTGTGGCCGCCAAAGTGTCCATCTTGAAAATCGTGTTTTAGATGTTCGACCAGAAGAGATGATCCTATTAGAATTGTTCTGAAAACAGGACTTCTTATGATGCCAGGTTTGTCATAAATAAAAATCATACGAATCTGATGTGCTGGGTGCTCCTGTGTGAATAAGTTGTATATTTTATAATATATGTTACCTGTCATTTGAAAATCTAACTTATTTCAAAAGCATATCAGGCCTGCATTAAATAACCATGATCAAAATCCATTTAAAATAACACAACTGCCAACCTTTAAGATTTTACCATAAGGTTACACGATATAACTCAAAAGTTAACGATGATGAGAGAGTAAAAAAAAGTATTAAAATATGGTCTTTGCAGTCAAATCTAGAACTAGGTGTATTCAAGATCAGTCTGATCCAGGTGTTCCATGTCATACTTTGTGGAGCTGGTTAGGGAACCTGACCAACTTGACAGGGGTTACCTCAGACGATTTAATCTAAACAGACTGTTCAATCTACTCATGTCTAATCTATAGATGATTTAATCTACCCATGTAATTTAATCTACCCTGGCTGTTTATTCTACCCATGTAAATTAATCTATCCTGGAATTTTAACCTTTCAAATGTCATTTTATCTACTCATATCGTTTTATCTATCTTGGTTGTTTAATATACCCATGTAATTTAATCTACCCATGTTATTTAATCTACCCATGCTGTTTGTTTAATCTACCCATGTTATTTAATCTACCCATGCTGTTTAATCTACTTATTCTCTTTAATCTACCCATGATGTTTAATCTACCAATGATGTTTAATCTACTCATTCTCTTTAATCTACTCATGCTGTTTAATCTACTCATTCTCTTTAATCTACCCATGCTGTTTAATCTACCCATGCTGTTTAATCTACCCATGTTATTTAAAATACCCATGTTATTTAATCTACCCATGCCATTTGTTTAATCTACCCATGCTGTTTAATCTACTTATTCTCTTTAATCTACCCATGATGTTTAATCTACCCATGATGTTTAATCTACCCATGATATTTAATCTACTCATTCTCTTTAATCTACTCATGCTGTTTAATTTACTCATTCTCTTTAATCTACCCATGCTGTTTAATCTACCCATGATGTTTAATCTATCCATGCTGTTTTATCTACTCATGCTGTTTAATCTACTCATTCCCTTTAATCTACTCATGCTGTTTAATCTACTCATTCTCTTTAATCTACTCATGCTGTTTAATCTACTCATTCTCTTTAATCTACCCATGATGTTTAATCTACCCATGATGTTTAATCTACCCATGCTGTTTAATCTACTCATGCTGTTTAATCTACTCATTCTCTTTAATCTACCCATGCTGTTTAATCTACTCATTCTCTTTAATCTACTCATGCTGTTTAATCTACTCATGCTGTTTAATCTACTCATTCTCTTTAATCTACCCATGATGTTTAATCTACTCTTTCTCTTTAATCTACTCATGCTGTTTAATCTACTCATTCTCTTTAATCTACTCATTCTCTTTAATCTACTCATGCTGTTTAATCTACTCATTCTCTTTAATCTACTCAAGCTGTTTAATCTACTCATGCTGTTTAATCTACTCATGCTGTTTAATCTACTCATTCTCTTTAATCTATTCATTCTCTTTAATCTACTCATGCTGTTTAATATACTCATGCTGTTTAATCTACTCATTCTCTTTAATCTACTCATGCTGTTTAATCTACTCATTCTCTTTCATCTACTCATGCCTCTTTAATCTACTCATTCTCTTTAATCTACCCATGTTTAATCTACCCATGATGTTTAATCTACCGATGCTGTTTAATCTACTCATGATGTTTAATCTAACATCATTTAATCTGCTCATGTCGTTAAAGCTACCCTGGCTGTTTAATCTGCATATGTAATTTAATTTACTCGTGTCGTTTAATATTCCCATATCATTTTATCTACCCGTGTCATTTAATATTCCCATGTCATTTAATCTATCCACATCGTTTTTATCTACTAATGTCGTTTAATCTAACCATGTCATATAATATACCCATCTCGTTTTTATCTATCCATGTCAAATAATCTACCAGTCATTTAATCTCCCAGAATCATTTTATCTACCCATGTCATTTAATCTACCCATGTTATTAAATACACACGTCGTTGAATCTACTCGTGTCGTTTAATCTACCCATGTCATTTAATCTACCCATATCGTTTTTATCTACCAATGTCGTTTAATCTACCCATGTCATTTAATATATCCACATCGTTAAATCTACTCGTGTCGTTTAATCTACCCATGTCATTTAATATACCCATATCACAAAAAGTATTCCTGTCATTTAATCTACCTATGTCGTTTAATCTACCCATGCTGTTTATATACCCAAGTCATTTAATCTACCCATTTCATTTTATCTACCCATATCATTTAAGCTACCCATGTCGTTTAATCTATTCGTGTCAGTGATGCAAAAGTCTCTTATGTTATACTTTTACCTGGATTTGCCATCCAAGAAATGAAAATATACTCAAGAAAAAGTGCATAGTAAGTATTTGAAATGTCCAAACTGCACTAATGTACATGAAAGAAAAAGATTCTTGATAATTGGCAATAAATGCATCTAGTGGACATAATGTTGTGTATATCCGAGTACTTCTCACAGCAAGGTAATAATTGCACTACCACGACATAATGTGTTCATTTGAGTACTGTTTACAGCAAGGCAATAATTATATCTACTGGAGGTAATGTGTTCATTTGAGTACTGTTTACAGCAAGGCAATAATTACATCTACTGGACATAATGTGTTCATTATGTTTACTGCTCACAGCAAGGCAATAATTACATTTACTTGACTAATGTGTTCATTTCATTTACTGCTGGCAGCAGAAGAGATAGTTTCTGTTGCAACATGAATGAGAAGCAGAAAACATAACTGAGATCAAGCACCAAATCATTTATCTCCATGCGTTTTTGAATGTTTGCTGTTCCAGAAACAGATAGAATTTAAAATACTGAAGCAATCTCTGGGAACTGATTAAGTGAACATAATGGTGTATGTGTATGCACAGACTGCATCCGCATATTACACATCACATCCACATATAACATGTTGTTTCCACAGTAGTAAACATTTAAAACTTGTTTTTCAAGTGGAAAAGTGCAGTGGACTAATTTCCTAACTTGACAAGTGCATTATGTAATATTTCATTACACCTTATTTAAAATTACAAGGCTTTGCATTGGGAGAGTCTTGCTTTTGAGCTGGCAGGTCTGGCATAACAAGTTTTGATTGTCACCACCTACAAGCTATGACAATGTTCTGACAAACATCAGTAATCATCACATTGTTCAAACAATTAACACTGACGTGATTACATTATTATCAGTAGTAGTGGCATCCTTCTAACTCCCAACACTGGTGTGATTACAATGTAGAAGTGACATTGTTCTAACACCCCACACTGATGTGATTACAATGTAGTAGTGGCACTTTTCTAACTCCCAACACTGATGTGATCACAATGTAGTAGTGGCATTGTTCTAACTGCCAACACTAATGTAACCATAGGGTAGTAGTGGCATTGCTCTAACTGCCAACACTAATGTAATCATATTGTAGTAGTGGCATTGTTCTAACTCCCAACACTATGATTACAATGTAGAAATAGCATTGTTCTAACTTCCAACACTGATCTGATTACATTAAAATTAGTATTAGTGGCATTGTTCTAACTCCCAACACTAATGTGATTACAATGTAGTATTGGCATTGTTCTAACTCCCAACACTAATGTGATTACAATGTAGTATTGGCATTGTTCTAACTCCCAACACTAATGTGATTACATTGTAGTATTGGCATTGTTCTAACTCCCAACACTAATGTGATTACAATGTAGTATTGGCATTGTTCTAACTCGCAACACCGGTGTGATTACAATGTAGTAGTGGCATTGTTCTAACTCCCAACACTAATGTGATTACAATGTAGTATTGGCATTGTTCTAACTCCCAACACTAATGTGATTACAATGTAGTATTGGCATTGTTCTAACTCCCTACACTAATGTGATTACAATGTAGTATTGGCATTGTTCTAACTCCCAACACTAATGTGATTACAATGTAGTATTGGCATTGTTCTAACTCCCATTACTAATGTGATTACAATGTAGTATTGGCATTGTTCTAACTCCCAACACTAATGTGATTACAATGTAGCATTGGCATTATTCTAACTCGCAACACTGGTGTGATTACAATTTAGTATTGGCATTGTTCTAACTCCCAACACTGGTGTGATTACAATGTAGTATTGGCATTGTTCTAACTCCCAACACTAATGTGATTACAATGTAGTATTGGCATTGTTCTAACTCCCAACACTAATGTGATTACAATGTAGTATTGGCATTGTTCTAACTCCCAACACTAATGTGATTACAATGTAGTATTGGCATTGTTCTAACTCCCTACACTGGTGTGATTACTATAGCGGTTACAATAAATTAAACTTTTTTTTTTGAAATGATAGAACTTCCCGCTAATAGAAAATTCTACTTAATTCTAAAGGATAAAATCACTGAAAATTTCACAGCGTTTAATAACGATATTTCGTTGTTGTTAATATCCCTTAAATCCGACACTCTCACCCGAGATGAATTTATCAGCGTTGTAGAAACATGTAACAAAATCATCAATGACATGGAAACATTGCGTTCACAAATTATTCAAGAGGTATTAGGTGACAGTAATCCTAAAACGATAACGAGGTTTACGGCAACGTATAATAAACGCGTAGAAGATATTCCCACGTTCAAACTACACGGATATAATATCTAAGAAATACAAAAATCTCAATGATGCCATCGATGAAGGTTTAAAAAAAATCCATGACGCATGGAAAAAATTAACAGAACAAACAACAATCCTCAAACATAATAATGACCCAGACGGAGGCGGCATACATATCGCTCCGTTCAACGTGAATATATCCTCGTTGATAGCATTGAATTTAGTATGTGATGTTATCGAAGGAAGCTATCAAATAAATCTCGAGCGATCAAATCAAGCTCAGCAGGGATATATTTTATATTCATTTGCACCAACAGCTCCTCCAGGATTTCTAATTATTGAGTCTCCGGTTAATCCAGTCTACATGCGATGTCATAATAATTCGCTAACGAGAATTAATTTCAGACTTACTGACCAGTCCAATAATCTAACTGATCTACAAGGCGAAGTTTTACAAATTAGTCTGTTTGTGAAATCCTAAAGAACTTTCATCGTAAAAAAATTGTTAACCCATAGCAGCAGAGGGGGTGATTTCCAACGACAATGGCGTCTTTGTTTTTGCCAAATAGACCCTTACAAGGAACCAAATAGACCCTTCTATTATATATTTACAAGGAAGCCTCACTTTGTCAAATTTACCTTTCTAGTAAATATTAACGAGAAGGAAGCCTCGTCGACGCCTAAAAAGTTGGTGCCCTCTGCTGCTTCTTATATAACCACCACAGTGGCCATATTGAAAATCTTTTTAGCATGCATCCAGAGTCAATGGCCATATAAACATGGGGTTTGCACAAAAAGATTTCTTATCATGTTTACTTGCTCCTAATTAAAAATGGATTCAATCCATTTCCATTATAGTCACCATGGCAACCTGCTTATAACAACCTGTCATTGCTTCTCCAGAAGAACAGCACAGTCATATCAACACAAGAGTTTTGCCAAAAGACTTCTCATATTGTCTAGTTGGATCCTAATGTCAATGATACTTTTGAAGCACCCTGTGTGGCCGCCACAGTGTCCATCTTGAAAATCGTGTTTTAGATGTTCAACCAGAAGAGATGATACTATTATAATTGGGCTGAAAACAGGACTTCTTGTGATGCCTGGTTTGTCATAAATAAAAATAATACAAATCTGATGTGCTGGTTGCTCCTGTGTGAATAAGTTGTATATTTTATAATATATGTTATCTGTCATTTGAAAATCTAACTTATTTCAAGAGCATATCAGGCCTGCATTAAATAACCATGATCAAAATCCATTTAAAATAACACATCTGCCAACCTTTAAGATTTTACCATAAGGTTACACGATATAACTCAAAAGTTAAAGATGATGAGAGAGTAAAAAAAGTATTAAAATATGGTCTTTGCAGTCAAATCTAGAACTAGGTGTATTCAAGATCAGTCTGATCCAGGTGTTCCATGTCATACTTTGTGGAGCTGGTTAGCGAACCTGACCAACTTGACAGGGGTTACCTCAGAGGATTTAATCTAAACAGACTGTTCAATCTACTCATGTCTAATCTATAGATGATTTAATCTACCCATGTAATTTAATCTACCCTGGCTGTTTATTCTACCCATGTAAATTAATCTATCCTGGAATTTTAACCTTTCAAATGTCATTTTATCTACTCATATCGTTTTATCTACCTTGGTTGTTTAATATACCCATGTAATTTAATCTACCCATGCTGTTTAATCTACCCATGTTATTTAATCTATCCATGTTATTTAATCTACCCATGCTGTTTGTTTAATCTACCCATGCTGTTTAATCTACAAATGCTGTTGAATCTACTCATTCTCTTTAATCTACCCATGATGTTTAATCTACCCATGATGTTTAATCCACCCATGATGTTTAATCTACACATTCTCTTTAATCTAATCATGCTGTTTAATCTACTCATTCTCTTTAATCTACCCATGCTGTTTAATCTACCCATGATAATTAATCTACCCATGATGTTTAATCTACCCATGCTGTTTAATCTACTCATGCTGTTTAATCTACTCATTCTCTTTCATCTACTCATGCTGTTTAATCTACTCAAGCTGTTTAATCTACTCATGCTGTTTAATCTACTCATTCTCTTTAATCTACCCATGATGTTTAATCTACCCATGATGTTTAAATCTACCCATGCTGTTTAATCTACTCACGCTGTTTAATCTACTCATTCTCTTTAATCTACTCATGCTCTTTAATCTACTCATTCTCTTTAATCTACTCATGCTGTTTAATCTACTCATGCTGTTTAATCTACTCATTCTCTTTAAACTACTCATGCTGTTTAATCTACTCATTCTCTTTAATCTACACATGATGTCTAATCTACTCATGCTGTTTAATCTACTCTTTCTCTTTAATCTACTCATGCTGTTTAATCTACTCATTCTCTTTAATCTACTCATGCTGTTTAATCTACTCATTCTCTTTAATCTACTCAAGCTGTTTAATCTACTCATGCTGTTTAATATACTCATGCTGTTTAATCTACTCATTCTCTTTAATCCACTCATGCTGTTTAATCTACTCATTCTCTTTAATCTACTCATTCTCTTTAATCTACTCATGCTGTTTAATCTACTCATGCTGTTTAATCAACTCATTCTCTTTAATCTACTCATGCTGTTTAATCTACTCATACTCTTTAATCTACTCATTCTCTTTAATCTACTCATTCTCTTTAATCTACTCATCCTGTTTAATCTACTCATGCTGTTTAATCTACTCATTCTCTTTAATCTACTCATTCTCTTTAATCTACTCATGCTGTTTAATCTACTCATTCTCTTTAATCTACTCATGCTGTTTAATCTATTCATGCTGTTTAATCTATTCATTCTCCTTAATCTACTCATGCTCTTTAATCTACTCATTCTCTTTAATCTACTCATGCTGTTTAATCTACTCATTCTCTTTAATCTACTCATGCTGTTTAACCTACTCATTCACTTTAATCTACCCATGCTGTTTAATCTACCCATGATGTTTAATCTACACATGATGTTTAAGCTACCCATGCTGTTTAATCTACTCATGCTGTTTAATCTACTCATTCTCTTTAATCTACTCATTCTCTTTAATCTACCCATGATGTTTAATCTACCCATGATATTTAATCTACCCATGATGTTTAATCTACCCATGATGTTTAATCTACTCATGCTGTTTAATCTACTCATTTTCTTTAATCTACTCATGCTGTTTAATCTACTCATGCTGTTTAATCTACTCATGCTGTTTAATCAACTCATTCTCTTTAATCTACTCATGCTGTTTAATCTACTCATTCTCTTTAATCTACCCATGTTTAATCTACTCATGCTGTTTAATCTACTCTTTCTCTTTAATCTACTCATGCTGTTTAATCTACTCATTCTCTTTAATCTACTCATTCTCTTTAATCTACTCATTCTGTTTAATCTACTCATTCTCTTTTATCTACTCAAGCTGTTTAATCTACTCATGCTGTTTAATCTACTCATTCTCTTTAATCTACTCATTCTCTTTAATCTACTCATTCTGTTTAATCTACTCATTCTCTTTTATCTACTCAAGCTGTTTAATCTACTCATGCTGTTTAATCTACTCATTCTCTTTAATCTACTCATTCTCTTTAATCTACTTATGCTGTTTAATCTACTCATGCTGTTTGATCTACTCATTCTCTTTAATCTACTCATTTTCTTTAATCTACCCATGATGTTTAATCTACCCATGATATTTAATCTACCCATGATGTTTAATCTACCCATGCTGTTTAATCTACTCATGCTGTTTAATCTACTCATTTTCTTTAATCTACTCATGCTGTTTAATCTACTCATGCTGTTCAATCTACTCATGCTGTTTAATCAACTCATTCTCTTTAATCTACTCATGCTGTTTAATCTACTCATTCTCTTTAATCTACCCATGATGTTTAATCTACTAATGCTGTTTAATCTACTCTTTCTCTTTAATCTACTCATGCTGTTTAATCTACTCATTCTCTTTAATCTACTCATTCTCTTTAATCTACTCATTCTGTTTAATCTACTCATTCTCTTTTATCTACTCAAGCTGTTTAATCTACTCATGCTGTTGAATCTACTCATTCTCTTTAATCTACTCATTCTCTTTAGCAGCAGAGGGGGCGAATCAGACAACTTTTTTTTGTTTTTATTTTTGATTATACCCCCTCCAAAATAACACTAGACCCTTCTCGCGAAAAAATAAGTCTCCGACCCTTGTCTGAAAACATTCGCGTCGCAACGTCGTTGTCACTCACCCCCTCTGCTGCTAGAACTTTCAGTTCTAGGTTAACCGAATATTTGATCCAGTCCGATACGATATCGTGTTCGAGGGTCATGTAAATTTATTGTTACAAATCCGTGTGGGGTAGACTGAGCATGACTAAAGAAATTTCTAAATTGATTGAAGTCCATATCAGAACACCATGTCTGCCAAATATTTCGTAGCGTATGTGTATCAACGCCGTTGAATACAGCAAGCATATTACAATTATCTCTAATCACTTTTGGAATCTGAGTGTAGCGTTGAGTGACATAGATCACATCAGTGTTTTTATGCCTGCCTCTGGAAAATATTCTAGCAGGATTTTTTTGATTATCTAACATGACATCGTCGTATACAACTAAATTGTTGATACTTCCATCGAGGTCATTCACGGATGGCGCCTCGTCAATATCGGTTATAAATTCAATAACATCCTCGGCGGCAATCTCTGAAGCGTTTTCATTAAAATCTTTTAGCACTTCATAGCATCGTTGATCATCTACGCTAGGGGCAATTAAATACAACTTATCCCACTTCATCCATCTCATTATTAAATTGAGCAACAATTGCGTTTTACCGGATCCAGATGGTCCGATTATAATTGCGCGGATAGAGTTTGGTAGCGCTGCATGATGCTTCACTGGTTCTCTTGTTTTAGTCGCTGAAAAATCAATTATATTCATATCTCTATACATAAATTATGGATCTATATTGCGTGAAGTGTAAGGCGCGTACTGGCACAGATGACTTGACGACGATTACAACTAAAAATAACCGATCAGCGCTTTCTGGTAAATGCGTACAATGTAGTACAAAGAAATTTAGATTTGTTTCTAAACCCAAGGAACTCAAGGAACCTTTAAAAAAAAACGAGGAGGTGATATCGCAGCCAAATTAGCAAAACTCCCTGGAACCCCATGGGCAAAATACCCCGGAGAAAAGCACCTTCCAGAATATAACTACTGTGGACCGGGAACAAGACTTGATATCAGACTCAATGATCAAAATCAGCCCCGACCCGGTGAGGAACCAATAAACGCTATTGATAAGGCCTGTCACCTTCATGATGTATCTTATAAAAGCAGTAATCTGCAGCACAGGCATCTAGCAGATGTGAAATTAATTCATGCGTTAAATGCTATTTCTGATAAATCTTTCAAAGAAAAATTGGCTTCCTTTTTGATAAAATCGGCTATGAAAAGTAAATTGATGTTAGGGGCTGGTAATTAATAACAATATGGAATCTATTTATTATTCCCCAAGAGGATACTGGAGGGGTAAATCAGCAATCCATAAACTCGCTAGTGCTGCAAAAGTGAAAAAAACCACTGCGGCTCATTGGTTATCCAAACAGGCACTATGGCAAATTTATCTACCACCGCCTAAACAAATCAATTTCTCGCATTTTGATGTGACCGGACCCAATGAAGTTCATCAGGCTGATCTATTATTTCTGCCACATGATCGTGGTTACAAATACGCATTAACCGTAGTTGATATTGCAAGTCGATACAAAGAAGCAGAACCGTTAAAAACAAAATCAGCCACTGAAGTGGCTTCTGCATTTGAAAGGATTTATCGAAGGAGTCCTCTGCACTGGCCAAATCTATTGCAAGTTGACCCGGGCAAGGAATTTCAGGGTGCAGTGTTATCTACAATGAAATATCACAATGTCGCTATCAGACGAGGGCATACTGCACTGCATCGTGATCAGGCCATTGTAGAACGATTTAATAAAACCCTTGCTGAGCGGTTATTTGGATATCAATACGCAAAAGAATTCATCCAAGAAAAAAGATCCCGTGAATGGGTTAAAAGGTTACCAGCTGTGATTACTGCACTGAATAACGAGATTACTAGAACCATCAACATGAAACCTATCAATGCGATTAAAAAGAAGTCAATACCTGAAATGGAAATTCAAAAAGATTTTAGCGTTTCCCAACCAATTCTTGGTAGTAATGTCATTGTGAGGTACTTATACGAACCAGGAGAGCTTGAGGGTGGCACAAAAAGGGCTACTGATCCTATTTGGAGTGTTACTGCACATAAGATATCTAGTATAACACGATCTACGGGTAGACTTCCAATCTATAAACTGGATTCAACTGCCCCTCAACGGGGTTTTACTAGACAACAATTACAAGTGATACCTGAGGATACTCAATTACCACCGCATGGGCTTAACTAGCACCCTTGCGTCTATTGCACTCAAGACAAGTCAACATCACATTATTTCTGACATGACCGAGATTGTTATTTTTTCTGTCCACGGTGAATTGGCGAGGATCCTTATCCGAATACTGCCAACGCATTATACAATTGCAACTCGCGCAGTGATTATTCTGTTGTTGCTTCAGAGTAATTATTAATTCAGCATCAATATCAAATTCTCGTTGTTTTTTTTTTGTCTTGTTGTTTGTAACCGGAGAGTTTTTTATCAATAATATCATCTATTGTGGTGTCATTATCATCGCCAATGATTTCATCATCGAAGACAATTCTTCGAAGTTGATTTATTTTTCGTACTCTAGACACTGCGAGATAGACTAAATTCGACCATTCTATGCGATTATCTACCATCCAAACAGTTGTATCCGATATAGTCAATCCCTGTGAAGAGTGTATTGTTGCTGCATAACCTAGCGTCCATGGGGATTTATTAGCACGCAATGCATCTTCAACGACATTGATATCAACCAGCACAATATCATTTAATACGAGAATCTGTCTTTGAAATCCTTCGGATTTTGGTCCTGGAATATCAACTTCGATGTTCTGTTTTCGTGTATCCGATGGCCTATAACATAACGGTACTGGAAGTGTTGCAAATTTTTGTTTATGCAATTCAAATAACTTCATCTGAAGTGTATCCCTGACTATTTTTCTACTTGCAATGATTAAATCATTTGGTCTCCACGCTTCCCAAAACTCATTCATGGGAGTTTCCGAAATTATTTCACGGGCTATTTCACACTGGATTCTATCCGGTTGTAATCTAATTAGTTTCTTAAATTCTTTTAATTCATTATCAAGTGATCTATGATCGGTATCAATTTCTTCATAATAGTCTACAAAACCCTTTAGCCATTCATGGGGGGATGCACCGACAAATGGTGGAGGTTGGCCGTGATCCCCGCACATTACGACTTTTGTATTCTTCAATAACAACCACTCAAGAAATATTTTTAAGACATCTTCTGACACTGTGTCTATTTCATCCCAAAACATGATTTCAGGAATAAATTTCTCTCCCATGCGCTCAGGAGTCCATTTATCTCCCTTCCATCTAAAGAAACTATGATAAGTGCAGGCATTTACCCCTCGTTGTTTCATCTCTCTGGCGAGTCTGTGAGTCGGTGTTAGCACAATCATGTTTGATTTCCCACGATATAACTCAATTGCCCGGGTTGTTTTTCCTGACCCACCACAGCCGTTTAAATAAACTGTTTTATATCTACAGATTGGATCAGAAATCGGTGCTGCACTAGAAAATTCTGAACACTGATTGCTTTCTAAGTAATTATTTTCAATGGTAACATCTGCTGATGGAATATAATCATGAAGCATTTCCTTCTTAATTCTCCATGACCCCCAATTCTCGTTGCCAGTAGCCTTAAAATCATCCATTTTGCTATTTATGTAAAATGAGTCAGTAGCAACTCTAACTGCGGTGGTAGGAAATCTATTGATCATTGAAAACAGATTGATAGAAGCATAACCAAGCATAGAAGCTCTCAAATATGTGTACTGCTGATGGTATCCATCAGTGTAAGTAACAATTGTACCCAATTTGGTTCCATCGGACATAAATGCGTCCTTACGATTGACATATAAGCCCCTATTCGTTAAATCTTTGATTACAAAATCGTATTCAGCATTGTCTATAATCAATCGTGAAGAATATCTCGTATTATCATCTTTGCCACCTTGGGTAAATTTACCGATTATTCTTCGTCCAAGATCTTTTGCTTCATTGTTTCTGATTTCAAATAACTGTCTGGACCTATCCATGATTTGTTGTTCATTAAAATCAGGAAACAGTTTTCGCTCTTCGCTAATTATTTTTTCTAGATCAGGTTGTGGTAACCAGACTGATTTCTGTGCTCGATAGGATATAATTGCTTCACTGACAATTAATGATTTTAACATCTTACAATCAAGCATATACCGTAATAACACTATTGGCATCCAGTGTTTTTCAGACATGTGTTTACCAATCCAAAGATAACTACACGGATGAAGCCCTTCAGCCATTTCAAATGATACTACACAAGCGAATCCGGTTAAATCGAAATGTGGCAGTGGTCCATTAATAGCAACACGGGTCATTTCGTGTGTAGGGTGTCCAAATCGTTTGAAATATTTCTCACACTCTCCATACCCAAGAAAACTTCCTGGATAACATGCAATCATATCAACTGAAATGACGGTATCAGCGGTGTATTTTGTGTTCCATAATCCTCCATGGCTGTATTCAAGACAGGACAATTTGACATCTGATAAGAACTCACTTCGGGTTGGTTTCCACGCGTTTTTCTTCCTAGCAAAATGTCCTACAACTGATGGAAGTGTAAAACAGTTTGCTAATAATTGATCGTTGTCTTCCCCCCCAGAACTCTGGGGAGAAAATTCACTAGCTAGTTGTTTCATTTGATTATGCAGCTCTTCAGTACGGTACAATTCTCCGTTGGGCCTTACAAACTGATCAAATCTACATTCTTCGTCTGAAGTACTATGAAATAGCCACACTGACAAAGAATCGTTTTTACTCAAATGGTAAATAGCATCAAATAATTTCTGCTCTGAAAAAAACTCTTCGGTTCCAAACAGATATTTTACGGTTCTATCCCGTGGGAATATTGTTACTGCAGATGACCACGCGTGTGCGTTATGATCAATAATTTCAATGGGAGCCCCCTGTGATTTATATTTCGATTCGTATAATACTTCTCCGGTGATTGTCCTTACCGATATTGGAAATCTCAATGATGTTTCTAATTTGGCTATATCTTGAATTGTTGCCCCATGCTGTTTCACTGTCAGTTCCCATTCGGTTATTTTTTTTCGTCTTAGATCAGTTAGTTTATTTCCCCGGGACGCATTTGTGAAGTGTTCTATTATTCGTGTTGCTACACAATTGAGCCCTGTCGAATATTTCATGGGTGATAGTTTTGAAATATCAGGTTTTTCATTGAGCGGATATATCCCGTAAACAACTACTGTGACAGGATAAGATCTTTCGTAGATGGGTTTATCAAGTCCAGTCAAAATTCCTGGTTTTGAATCCTGAGTCACAGTGACAGTTTTTTTGTCCTTAAGAATAGGCTCGTATTTGTCCCTAATGATCCATTTTCCATTATCACGGATAAGGAATTTTATTCGAAAAAAATTTCTTTCTTTCCCAAGACGTGAGATTATCACTGCTGCTTTTTCATCATTCATGGTAGCGTCAACAACACCATCAATTCGAAATGTTGACCAACAATGAGCTGCCCCATCACGCTTGAATTCATTAAAACAGTCTCTGATTTTACTAATCAAGGTTCTATCAAGAATTTTATTCTTTGGTGTATCAGAAACTCTATCAAGATTGAATTGAACACTTTTCCAAGGCTTAATTTTCGATAATCTCTCGAACTCCTCCATACTATAATTAAAACAAGCATTTAAATGAAAGATTTAAGTATAATGAATCATTGCAAATGGCTTATGATTGGATCAGTGACACCGTGTAACAAATCATGCAGAAATGAATTCTGTTGGTATCATATGCAAAGCTTTCGTCGTGGAAGCCTTGGTCCGTTACCCTGTATTCAATGTGGGGTTGGGGTCAGGGGGAGGTCGCAATTATGCGTTATGTGTGGAGGCAGACGATACAGGGAACTAAAACGCTATTATGATAAAAGAATAAAAAATACTGCCATTGACCCCAACGATGACAAAATAATAAAGACTGCTCAAGATTATATACAGAGACTTATAATTAAACCAAACAATGAATTAGAAAAATAGTGTTATTATACAAATGAACCAAGAATTCAGCCCACACCCCTCCGTGCTTGTTAATTATGAAGCATTCCGTAATGGTATTATCAGAAAATTCGATTTTCGCGTGTCAAAATACAGTACACGCGTACGTCTATAACACCAAGGGAGGCCACTCTTAAATGATATAACCAAGGGAGTTATCATTGTGATTTAGCTTCTGAGCATTGTTTTATAGGAAAAGAAATATTTTCTTTTTTTTTAGTGTTTAAGTCAAATATTCTGTCTCATGTGCGATTAATGCGTATTTCATAAACATAGGATGTGATCCGGAGATGCAGGCGTTACAGGATAACACACGTGTATACTTTCTCCCTTAGATTGTGTTAACTTGTTTAATGGGTATTGTGATTCAGCGGTGGGCATTGTTTTGTAAGAAAATAAATGTTTTCAAACAATTATATTCTTTGTTTTAGTGTTTAAGTTAAATATGCTGTCTCATTTAAATACTGTGAAACACCATTAATTAGTAATTCAAGAAAATAAAATAGCATACCTTGCGGATTGATGTATTAATTCCCTTTATATACTCTCTCCCTTAGATGGTGTCGAGATGATAAGGGAGGGAATAACAACCCCTCCCACCTACTCTTATATGTTTCTACTATTATGTGTAAATATAAGTGTTTTTAAATGTCTGTATGTTGACTATCATTTGTATAATTTAATATGTAAATATTGAATAAAGATTTTTAAAAAAAGAGGATGCCGACATGGCACCTATAAAAGATGTACAAATGCTACATCTATAAAAATTACATTACAGTATGGCGTGGGTTATTTGCCCCTAAATTGTGATTCAGCGGCTTGGGATATAATTAATTAGAAAAGAAATCAAATATAAAATGTTTTCAAACGATTATATTCTTTTTTTTTAGTGCTTTATGCAAATATTCTGTCTCATTTTAATACTGTGAAGCACCATTAACAAGTAATTCAAGAAAATAAAATAACACACTCTGTGGATTGACGCTGCTGTATTAGTCGCCTTATATACTAAATGAAAGGTTTAAAGCTGGGGCTTTCAAGGCCAATCCGACCAGTCAAAAAATAACCCACGCCATTGACACGTGTGCGTGGTTGACTTTTACTCAATCATGCAACCGGGTTTAATTTCATGGGTTGCTTTGATTGGTCGGATTGGCCTTTGAAAATCAGCCCCGTCGTTTCATGTTTGTGATGTCTGTGCCGTCCCATCATCATTACATCATCATTGAATTATAATCCATCCTTAATTAAGTTAATTAAGTATATGTATACCTACAATCTGAATGGAGATATATACGGTATTTGTGCCGTCCTTAATTAAGTTAATTAAGTATATGTATACCTACAATCTGAATGGAAATATATACGGTATTTGTGCTGTCCTTAATTAAGTATATGTTGTGACGTCACCCCAAGCATATCTTCTGGGCGGTCTAAGATGGCGTTTGCCACGTTAGGCCTCCCCTTTCGGAGATGTATGTTTCGGGTTTCCCTTGGGCTTACTTGGATGTGAAGGCAACCAAGGAGTTCCAAAGATGTGTTGTCGTATATATGTAACTTCTAGGTCATTTCACGTAAACATACCCTCTTGTGATTATAACCCGTTATTTGACGAGTTAGATTCACTCTTAGGGGAATATGTTTCCGGTGAATGTAAATATAAATGACCTAAAATAAATACCATCCATGGATGTAATTAGCTCTCCATCACATTTGGGTTACCCCGTATGGTGTTCAAAAATGAATTACCGGCCAAAACGTGGATGCACATTGGGTAACCCCAGAATGAATTATAGGCTAATAGAAACGGTCATAGGGTCATATCTCAAAGAGCAAAAACATTCTGATATAAAACAGAAACAGAAAAATGCTCTAACAAAGGAACACTATGAAAGACACAAAGGCCTAATAAGGGACCCAATCAATGCAAATAGAACCACAACGGCCTATATCAAGGGGGCCAAATGACTGATAATCGCTCATCATGGTTGATATTTATTTTTGTCTGCATTTATATTTATATATACAGACTGAATTTTTAAAAAAGATATTTATATATACAGAATGAATTTTTAAAAAAGATATTTATATATACAGACTGAATTTTTAAAAAAGATATTTATATATACAGACTGAATTTTTAAAAAAGATAGTTATATATACAGAATTAATTTTTAAAAAATATATTTATATATACAGAATTAATTTTAAAAAATATATTTATATATACAGAATTAATTTGAAAAAATATATTTATATATACAGACTGAATTTTTAAAAAAGATATTTATATATACAGACTGAATTTTTAAAAAAGATATTTATATATACAGACTGAATTTTTAAAATATTAACGGCTCATTTATTTTTGAAAAATGAATTAGAAATATGTATTATCATATATGAATTCTGAAATTATGAATAGCATCATAGTTGAAATTGCAAAATTGAAAAATCAGAATATTAAATTGTCAGATGGGTTAAATCCTGATCAAATCAAGTCGGATTTTCAGGATATAGAATACGGAGTTAGCACTAACAAGTATATGTTGCCAAAGAAATATGCACTCATCAAAAAAATTCAAAATTCTATTCGAGACTCTCTTGCATTTTCCAGTGAAGTAGATGTGTTTGTTCCGTTATATACTATCGTGGAAGGAATACGAAAAGAATTGGGTAACGAATATGAATTGAAAAAGGAAGTTAATTCTAAAATTAGAAACTTACGAGCGTTAATTCAAGAAAATGAACTATTTTGATTGACCGGCCCCTCAAAAGATTTTGTCAGACAGTAAAATCTCCTTGAGATTTTCATTTTTTTTTGTCATTTTTTGATTGAATCAGTGAAAATATTTCACACTGCGAAAATAAAAATATTTCACAGCAATAAAAAATTGGACCGTTAAGGATGGAATCATCGATGGGAAAAATTGTTTTACAATTGAAAAATGGTTTCTGATTTCAAATAATGGTCAATGAAGCATTAACGACCCGATTGGCTCGTGAGCGACTAAATGCAATTAAGAAATTTATACCAATTCGCGACTCTGTAAGAAATAAACTGCAACAACGACAGAGTTTACAAACTGATTTTGCTCTGGGGTCTGAAGAGTTGTTTAAACCAGTAACCACAGCAACGAAAGGAGTAGAGCGTGCTTTACTGGGAGATGGTCCCGAGACGGGAAAATCTGTTATTGGTGAACTTGAAAAAATAGCAGCGAAAACTGAACAAACAAAACAAATAGAATCAAAGAGAACAGTAGATGATTTACGCATGAGATTTAACGAAGAAGGGTTAGCAGCAATTGATGAGACTGATCCAACAGAAATTCCTACGCTTGTTGTTACGTCCTATGAAGACAGAAAAAAAATGTTGAAACCAGAACATCATAAGTTTGTTAAGAATTTCACTCACTGGGCTGATATATTCTATAAAATCAAAACTGGAAAAAGTCAAAAAAAGACAGATAGTGCATCATACATTGAATATATCAGGATGGTGGATCACGTGTATAATCAATACGAAGAGTTTAAACAACAACAAAAACCGCCAAGATTGCAAAGAAAGCGACAGCAACCTGCAAAGAAAATATCTTTTTCACCTAAAAAACAACAACTACCACCTGATGATGATGATGATACTCTTGATTATTTACAAACCACGGATACAGACAAACTAGATGAAGCAGCTGGTTATAGCGGAAGTGGATTAGGAAATCCAAGGATTGGAAACACTTGTCCTGATAGTGTTATCAATGATATATCACGATTAGATGTTCTCATCGGAGGAAAACGAGCTGGAAATAACTCTCCAGAAATAATTAATGAAGCAGCTGATATCTGTAAACGGTTATTTGCCGGCGGTATCATGGATATCAAAACATATCGAGATTTCATTGACGAGTTAGCAAATGGGTATCATAGCGATTAAATAACAATTGAAAACACTATTGTTTTTATAATAATGATTATACACTACAATCATGATAAACCAACCCTCGTCTATGTAGTTAATTCACGGTTTCCAGTTTATAGAGCATACTACGGAGATGGCCTCGGCAAGACCATTTTAGGATTCTTTTCAAGAACAGCCCCAAAAGTGATGCCGTTAGCTAAACAACTAGGAATGAAAGCCATTGATGTTATTCGTGATAAGGGTATTAGTACTGTTGGAGATCTTGCCGGGAAAGCGTTTTCAACTGCGAAGGATAAAATAACATCATTAGTGAGTCGAAAAAAGAAACCGTTACCGTCTACAGAAGAAATGCCTGCAAGTGTTAGTAAAATTATAAATAACGCAGTAGATGAAAAACTAGCGTCGATGGTAAATCAAGGAGACCAAAGCAATATTGCAAATATGATAGCGGGAAGTGGCTTTAGAAAAGTACGACGATGAAAATGGAAAAATCGTTTACGATGAAAATCCGTAGGATTTCACGATTTAGACTCTGATAAATAGAATAAAATGTTCAAAAGGTCATCTGATCCAGCATTTGATATGGATGCCCCAGTGCGTAAAGATGATTCTGTACGCGATTTTCAATTTTATTCTTATCACGCAGTACAACCCGATCTCCGATCGCGAATTGAACTTCAAGTTCATGATACCAGTAAATATTTTCTACCGTGTGAGGCATTTATTGAAGTAGAAGGAGAACTTGTAACAAATGTTGCAGCTGATACCCCATATGACAATAACTCAAATGTCCGAGTTGGTTTTGTTAATAACGGCATCATGGCGTTATTTGAAAGCGCTAGATATCTCATTGATGGAAAAGAAATTGAATCCATTGACCGTGAAGTTGATATGGCCACAACAATCATAGGGTTAGCAAGATATTCTGATGATTATACAAGATCAGCGGGTCCATCTATGATGTTTGCAAAGGATACTACTGATAACGCTGATCACCTTCAATTCATTAAAGTGTTAACAGCACAGGGTACTGCAGAAAACAATCAACAAGAAGCAGCTAATCCAGAACGTCGAACTAGACCCGGAGCTGCGTTTGATATTCTCGGAGGCGTTAATGGTAATCTCAATTTAGGATTTGCAACACGTGTAGCAACGTTGCATGGGCAGCGTCGACGATTTTCATGTGCGATTCCACTACATCACATATTTGGATTCTGTAGAAACGTCCGAAAAGTTATTTATGGAGCCAAACACACAGTAGCACTTGTACGAAAGGGTACTGATGATGATGCAATCTGGCGTAATACTGGGGTTGCTGCCGGTAAAGTTATTTTAACAAAACTATCATTGTGGATGCCAGTGTTAACTCCATCAATCACAGAAGAACAGCGACTACTATCATTTATGGATCAAGGAGGAAAGTCGTTTTTGAGTTGGTTACCAGTGACTACGGATGTTAAACAAGACAGTGTTGATGGTACATTCACATGGCACCTGGCATCAAAACAAGGGGTTTCAGCTCCACGTCATATATTTATTGCGTTACAGAATGCTGCGCGAGTTGGTAATCAAGAACGAAGTCATATGATATTTGATCAGTTAGGTGTTAATGAAGTCTCGCTCAGAATAAACGGACAGCAGGAACCATCCGAGGATATACAACTTGATTACGGTCAGAATCATATTGCACGTGTCTATCATAACCTGTTGTCATTTATGGCACGTGATCAAAATGTGGATACCGGTTTACAAATATCACAATTGGATTTTAAAAGCCTCTATCCGATTTATTACTTTTCATTGGAACATCTTGATTTGATGAGACAATCTGTCGTTGATATACACTTTAGAGCCCGTGTAACCCGTCCGACTGGTCCACCAGTTGGTGGGGTACCTCCTATCCTTATCCCGAATTATAGAGCGGTTGCTGTCATTCTCAGTGATAAATCAATGCTACTTGAAGGTGTTGGTGGAAGAATGAGAGTGGTAGATGCACCAGTGGAAAATATGTAATTGAAAATCCGAAGGATATTTCCATTGAATCGTTTTACGATTTAGAATCAATCTGTATTTGTATAATGTCATATAGTAATATCAATGTGTCATTGACACCTGGTCAGTTAAAAAAATTGCAATCGAAATCCGCTAAACAATGTGGAACCACAATCACGTTGAAACCTAATCAAATGAATGGCGGGGCAAATAAATTATCGCTGACAACTCGTCAAGTGAAACATTTCAATGATGCTTTCAAGGATAAAAAAGGTGTTCAGATTACTCTTTCTGCGGCTGCTATCAAAAATATGATAAAAACAGGTGGTATATTTCCGTTGTTTGCTGCAATACCAGCATTGGTTGCGGCAGCAGCCCCAGCAGTAGCAAAAGCGGCCGCATTGGGGGTAGTTGGAGGCTTGGGAACAAAAGCGGTACAGAGCATTGCTGAATCATATGAACCGAAGAAAGGTCAAGGGTATAAAAAAAAGGGAAAGGGTCTAAGACTACCAGGAACCCCGTATTCATGGTACAGCGGAAAGGGTCTAAGACTACCAGGAACCCCGTATTCGTGGTACAGCGGGAGATCCGTTCACGAATCAGGCCTGAGACTACCAGGAACGGTTTATTAATTCAGAAATCTATGGTTCCAATGTCCAATTTTGATTTAATGGATGCTGCTAAAAAATTAGTGATTAAAAATTTCAGAGGTGTTTTTATGAAAGATCAATTACCACATCAACCAAACAAAACTGAAACCGGTATTATTAATCTCGATAACAGCACCGGACCTGGAACTCACTGGGTTGCATACGCTATTGATCCACGTGGGATTGTCTATTTTGATTCATATGGATTAGCCCCACCAAAAGAGTTTATGCGTTATATAAAAACCCTTCCAATGAAGACTTGGTATTCTACGCTACCAACACAACAAATCAATGACCCACCAATATGCGGCAGTGAAGTATTAAATGTCCTTGACGCTATTTCAGCATCTAGAAAATCACCACACATTGTCGTAAATGACTACACTAGTAATCGCTTTTTAGAGAGAGATATATAAAATATCATGATTGATATTTGGGGGAGACCTCTGAAACCCAAATCCGATGACACTGCAACTCCTGATTCTATCAAGGATATAAAAAAAAAAATTAAAGATGAAATCGCTGAGACGTTGAACTTAACAAATGTTGACCCGAATGAAATAGTTGTATTTCAAGACAAACAGGGTAAATTGAAATCCAGTAATATTTCTCTGGATGATATTTTGGTTAAACAACAAAACGCAATCGAGAACACCGTTGCGCTATTTTCCGATCAGGGTAAACTCAAACCGGGTATACTTTTTTCGACGATTACAGATCGATTTACAAACCACGATAAAGAATTTGAAGATCATTTAAGAAACTACAATAGTTTCCGTAGAAATGTCATTCATAAGTTCTTTGGATCCCCAATTGTAGTTACACCATCTATCGCTGAAATTAAAACGTTTATAGATGATCAAAAAGTCATCAATGACCGCAATAATGATTTGTACCTGCTTAATTTAAGATTTTTCAGCGATGAAAATTTAAAACTAATTACCCTCCCTGAAATGATATACACATTAAAAACTATCGAACAATCGTTTGTAGAACTTCGAGATGCCCGCAGAGTAAAAATGCCGAATCATAACGATGAAGTTAAAAATGTTGTAAACACGATAGCCAGTGGTATCTTCGATTGGGTTAAAGACGGACCATCGCTCAGTTACATATTTGGTGGTTTGAATTACATTGAGGGAATTTATCGATTTACAATCATAGCTAACGAACATTTTAATATAACATGTGTCGATTTAACCGATAACATTTTAGGAACAGGTGTTAACACGGTAATGTTTAAATCTAATCCAGTTGAAGTACTTTTTAAAATAAATGTGGTTAGAGGTAGATCAGTTAGATTAACGATGCCGTGGGTGATAGAATATGTAGCAGAAGTACCTGGCGATAAATAATTCTGCAATTCAATGATGAACATTTAAAATAAAAAATGATTTCATCATCGCAATATCGCTATGATCAGGTCAGAGAATATCAAACTAAACTCAAAACCTTGTCTGAGGAGTATGAATTGAAAATTAAAAAATATCGCAGGAGAATTACCGCAATTGATGTTACTGTGTACGCTGTGAGTGGTGTAATCACCGGAGCTGGTATTATACTGTCTTCAGTGACAATGATGGCTCCGATAGCTGTTCCAATTTGCATTTCTGCGGCAACAACAATCGCTGGAATAATTTCAATAATCACAAAAAAATATCCTCATGCAGCCAACGGAAACTACAAGACTACATAATTCAATTTCATGTTGTGTCCACTGCATACTCGCAATTATCCTCATTGATATCGTCATCGCTCGATGATACAATTATATCAGAGAGTGAGTTTTCAGCGATGGTAGATATATATGATTCTGCGATGTCAAAATTAGAAATACAACATGAGTATAATAACAATGACAACACAGATGGAATTACTTCAACAAATAGTGGAGAACACGAACCCAGTACAAACAAGCATGATCTCAATAACCTCAACGAATCCAGAATTCAGTGTGAATTTCCCCTCTCCGGTCCCAGTGAAGGAAATCGCGCTAGCAAAATTACGAGTATACCATAGTTGGCCAAATATCAGATCAAAATCATTTGGTGGTCAACAACCGAATAATTCCCTGGTATTTGCAAATAAGAATAAAGACGACGGTACCCCAGACTGGAACGTTGTTTCCATACCAACCGGATCATACCAGATTGAACAAATCAATAACGAATTGCAACGTAGAATAAAATCGATTACTGGAAAAGAATCAAAAATAGCTATAACAGTTCATGAGCCAACACTATCATCTGCCATTGAAATAAGCACAGAGGGTTACGTCGTAGATATCTATCAGAGTTCTATTAGAACCGTACTGGGATGGCCTGAAATCCCACCCGGTGGAAAAACCGTTAAATTACCAGAACCACAAAAAACTGATTATATCACCGACAGAATAAAACCCAATAATCCAGTAAAAAGTTATAAAGATCACCAAATCACTACAGATTTTTTTAATGTCCTTCACAATATAATAAATAAGGGAGAGAGATTTCTTACTGCTCACGATCTTAAAATCAATGACAATTTCAAGGCAATGAATAATGATTTTTCGCTGTTGTTAATATCTCTTAAATCCGGCTTTCTCACCCGAGATGAATTTATCAGCGTCGTAGAAACATGCAACAAAATTATCGACGATATGGAAACATTTAATTTAAAAATTATTCAGGATATATTAGATGAAGATAATCCCATATCGAGAGACGGATTTGCATCAGATTATAAAATCCGCGTTGAAGATATCCCAACATTCAAACTACCAGGATATAACGTACCAGAACTAAAAAGACTTCTCAGTGATGCCATCGATGTTGGTTTTAAAATAATTCATGATACGTGGAAAAAAACAACATCACCGGAAATAAAAACCCTCAAACACAATAATGACCCAGATGGTGGTGGCAGGCATATTGCTCCGTTCAACGTGAATATTTCATCGGTGATTGCGCTCAATTTAGTATGTGATGTGATCGAAGGAAGCTATCAAATAAATTTAGAACGATCAAATCAAGCTCAGCAAGGATATATTTTGTATTCATTTGCACCAACAGCCCCTCCAGGATTTTTAATAATTGAGTCCCCGGTGAATCCAGTCTATATGCGATGTCATAATAATTCATTAACCAGAATTAATTTCAAACTCACAGATCAGTCTAATAATCTGATTGATTTACAAGAGGAGGTTTTACAAATTAGTCTATTTGTGAAATCATAAATGATTTTCGTCCTAAGGACTGGATCAAATATTCGGTTAACCTAGAACTGAAAGTTCTAGCAGCAGAGGGGGTGAGTGACAACGACGTTGCGACGCAAATGTTTTCAGACAAGGGTCGGAGACTTATTTTTTCGCGAGAAGGGTCTAGTGTTATTTTGGAGGGGGTATAATCAAAAATAAAAACAAAAAAAAGTTGTCTGATTCGCCCCCTCTGCTGCTTCTTTAATCTACTCATTCTGTTTAATCTACTCATTCTCTTTTATCTACTCAAGCTGTTTAATCTACTCATGCTGTTTAATCTACTCATTCTCTTTAATCTACTCATTCTCTTTAATCTACTTATGCTGTTTAATCTACTCATGCTGTTTAATCTACTCATTCTCTTTAATCTACTCATTCTCTTTAATCTACTCATGCTGTTTAATCTCCTCATGCTGTTTAATCTACTCATTCTCTTTAATCTACTCATGCTGTTTAATCTACTCATGCTGTTTAATCTATTCATTCTCTTTAATCTACTCATTCTCTTTAATCTGCTCATGCTCTTTAATCTACTCATTCTCTTTAATCTACTCATTCTCTTTAATCTACTCATGCTGTTTAATCTACTCATTCTCTTTAATCTACTCATGCTGTTTAATCTACTCATTCTCTTTAATTTACTCATTCTCTTTAATCTACTCATGCTGTTTAATCTACTCATTCTCTTTAATCTACTCATGCTGTTTAATCTACTCATGCTGTTTAATCCACTCATTCTCTTTAATCTACTCATGCTGTTTAATCTACTCATTATCTTTAATCTACTCGTGCTGTTTAATCTACTCATGCTGTTTAATCTACTCATTCTCTATAATCTACTCATGCTGTTTAATCCACTCATTCTCTTTAATCTACCCATGATGTTTAATCTACTCATGCTGTTTAATCTACTCTTTCTCTTTAATCTACTCATGCTGTTTAATCTACTCATTCTCTTTAATCTACTCATTCTCTTTAAACTACTCATGCTGTTTAATCTACTCATGCTGTTTAATCTACTCATGCTGTTTAATCTACTCATTCTCTTTAATATACTCATTCTCTTTAATCTACTCATGCTGTTTAATCTACTCATGCTGTTTAATCTACTCATTCTCTTTAATCTACTCATTCTCTTTAATCTACTCATGCTGTTTAATCTACTCATGCTCTTTAATCTACTCATGCTGTTTAATCTACTCATTCTCTTTAATCTACCCATGCTGTTTAATCTACTCATTCTCTTTAATCAACTCATTCTCTTTAATCTACTCATGCTGTTTAATCTACTCTTGCTGTTTAATCTACTCATTCTCTTTAATCTCTTCATTCTCTTTAATCTACTCATGCTGTTTAATCTACTCATTCTCTTTAATCTACTCATTCTCTTTAATCTACTCATTCTCTTTAATCTACTCATGCTGTTTAATCTACTCATTCTCTTTAATCTACTCATGCTGTTTAATCTACTCATTCTCTTTAATTTACTCATTCTCTTTAATCTACTCATGCTGTTTAATCTACTCATTCTCTTTAATCTACTCATGCTGTTTAATCTACTCATGCTGTTTAATCCACTCATTCTCTTTAATCTACTCATGCTCTTTAATCTACTCATTCTCTTTAATCTACTCATTCTCTTTAATCTACTCATGCTGTTTAATCTACTCATTCTCTTTAATCTACTCATGCTGTTTAATCTACTCATTCTCTTTAATCTACCCATGCTGTTTAATCTACCCATGATGTTTAATCTAACCATGATGTTTAATCTACCCATGCTGTTTAATCTACCCATGCTGTTTAATCTACTCATTCTCTTTAATCTACTCATTCTCTTTAATCTACCCATGAGGTTTAATCTACCCATGATGTTTAATCTACCCATGCTGTTTAATCTACTCATTCTTTTTAATCTACTCATGCTGTTTAATCTACTCATGCTGTTTAATCTACTCATTCTCTTTAATCTACTCATGCTGTTTAATCTACTCATTCTCTTTAATCTACCCATGATGTTTAATCTACTCATGCTGTTTAATCTACTCTTTCTCTTTAATCTACTGATGCTGTTTAATCTACTCATTCTCTTTAATCTACTCATTCTCTTTAATCTTCTCATGCTGTTTAATCTACTCATTCTCGTTTATCTACTCAAGCTGTTTAATCTACTCATGCTGTTTAATCTGCTCATTCTCTTTAATCTACTCATGCTGTTTAATCTACTCATGCTGTTTAATCTACTCATTCTCTTTAATCTACTCATTCTCTTTAATCTACTCATGCTGTTTAATCTACTCATTCTCTTTAATCTACTCATGCTGTTTAATCTACTCATGCTGTTTAATCTACTCAATGACATTCTCTTTAATCTACTCATGCTGTTTAATCTACTCATTCTCTTTAATCTACTCATGCTGTTTAATCTACTCATGCTGTTTAATCTACTCATTCTCTTTAATCTACCCATGTTTAATCTACCCATAATGTTTGATCTACCGATGCTGTTTAATCTACTCATGATGTTTAATCTAACATCATTTAATCTGCTCATGTCGTTTAAGCTACCCTGGCTGTTTAATCTAATATGTAATTTAATTTACTCGTGTAGTTTAATATATCCATGTCATATAATCTATTAATGTCGTTTAATCTATCCATGTCATTTAATATTCCCATATCATTTAATCTACCCATGTCATTTTATCTACCCATATAATTTAATTTACTCATGTCAAATAATCTACCCATGTCATTTTATATACTCGTGTTGTTAAATCTACCCATATCATTTAATCTACCCATGTTATTTTATCTACCCATATAATTTAATCTACTCATGTCAAATAATCTACCCATGTCATTTAATATACTCGTGTCGTTAAATCTACCCATGTCGTTTAATATTCCCATATCATTTTATCTACCAGTCATTTAATCTACCCATGTAATTTAATATTCCCATACCATTTTATCTACCCATATCGTTTAATATTCCCATATCATTTTATCTACCAGTCATTTAATCTACCCATGTAATTTAATATTCCCATACCATTTTATCTACCCATATCGTTTAATATTCCCATACCATTTTATCTACCCATGTCATTTAATATTCCCATGTCATTTAATCTACCCACATCGTTTTTATCTACCAATGTCGTTTAATCTAACCATGTCATTTAATATACCCATATCGTTTTTATCTCTCCATGTCAAATAATCTACCAGTCATTTAATCTCCCCGAATTATTTTATCTACCCATGCAATTTAATCTACCCATGTTATTAAATACACACGTCGTTGAATCTAATCGTGTCGTTTAATCTACCCATGTCATTTAATCTACCCATATCGTTTTTATCTACCAATGTCGTTTAATCGAACCATGTCATTTAATATACCCATATCGTTTTTATCTACCCATGTCAAATAATCTACCCATGTTATTAAATGCACACATCGTTAAATCTACTCGTGTCGTTTAATCTATCCATGTCATTTAATATACCCATATCATATAATGTATTGCTGTCATTTAATCTACCTATGTCGTTTAATCTACCCATGCTGTTTATCAACCCATGTCATTTAATCTACCCATGCTGTTTAATCTAGTCAGTGTTTTATCTACCCAAGTCATTTAATCTACCCATTTCATTTTATCTACCCATATCATTGAAGCTACCCATGTCGTTTAATCTATTCGTGTCAGTGATGCAAAAGTCTCTTATGTTATACTTTTACCTGGATTTGCCATCCAAGAAATGAAAATATACTCAAGAAAAAGGGCATAGTAAGTATTTGAAATGTCCAAACTGCACTAATGTACATGAAAGAAAAAGATTCTTGATAATTGGCAATAAATGCATCTAGTGGACATAATGTTGTGTATATCCGAGTACTTCTCACAGCAAGGTAAGAATTGCACTGCCTGGACATAATGTGTTCATTTGAGTACTGTTTACAGCAAGGCAATAATTACATCTACTGGAGATAATGTGTTCATTTGAGTACTGTTTACAGCAAGGCAATAATTATATCTACTGGAGATAATGTGTTCATTTGAGTACCGTTTACAGCAAGGCAATGATTACATCTACTGGAGATAATGTGTTCATTTGAGTACTGTTTACAGCAAGGCAATAATTATATCTACTTGAGATAATGTGTTCATTTGAGTACTGTTTACAGCAAGGCAATAATTATATCTACTTGAGATAATGTGTTCATTTGAGTACTGTTTACAGCAAGGCAATGATTACATCTAATGGACATATTGTTGTTTTCATCTAAGTACTGCACACAGCAAGTTGCTATTTTCATGTACTATACATAATGTGTTCATTGAAATACCTCTAAAAGCAAGTTACAAAGTTACATTTAATGGACAAAATGTGTTCATTTTGTTTACTGCTCACTGCAAGGCAATAATTACATTTACTTGACTAATGTGTTCATTTCATTTACTGCTGGCAGCAGAAGAGATAGTTTCTGTTGCAACATGAATGAGAAGCAGAAAACATAACTGAGATCAAGCACCAAGTCATTTATCTCCATGCGTTTTTGAATGTTTGCTGTTCCAGAAACAAATAGAATTTAAAATACTGAAGTAATCTCTGGGAACTGATTAAGTGAACATAATGGTGTATGTGTATGCACAGACTGCATCCGCATATTACACATCACATCCACATATGACATGTTGTTTCCACAGTAGTAAACATTTAAAACTTGTTTTCCAAGTGGAAAAGTGCAGTGGACTATTTTCCTAACTTGACAAGTGCATTATGTAATATTTCATTACACCTTATTTAAAATTACAAGGCTTTGCATTGGGAGAGTCTTGCTTTTGAGCTGGCAGGTCTGGCATAACAAGTTTTGATTGTCACCACCTACAAGCTGTGACAATGTTCTGACAAACATCAGTAACACTGGACAACAAATTTTTACAAAAGTCATGTTACTGAAATAAAATTAGTCAATTCTTATCAATTTTTATGTGCTGAACACGAATATGACAGTCAAATTGCAAAATTGGCTCTACTTTTTTTGTAATCTGCAAGAAATTAATGTTTACATAACGAAATGCATTCCAATAGTAAAAGGTCAACTGTAATAGCCTACCTATAAAAAATCAAGTCATTGACTACATCTTAGGTTTCTTCGCCTGTCTCTTGTACAGCTGTTCGGGAGCATCTCTGAGGAGTGTCCAGCAGTAGTCAGCCAGCATTGTAGTGGACCATTTTCCCTGGTATCTTTGTTCCATTGTTGCGATATCTTGATGAAAACGTTCGCTGTGTTCATCACTAACAATACCACAGTTGCTAGGAAAGAAATCCAAATGGGAATGAAGGAAGTGAATCTTTAGAGACATATTGCAGCCAAGTTTCTTATACTTCATCAACATGTCTTCTACTAGTTCCTTATAGTTTTCTGCCCTAACATTTCCGAGGAAATTTGTAGAAACTAGGCGAAAAGCATTCCATGCTTGTTTCGCATCACCTTCCAGCAAGTTGTTGAACCGGTCATCTTTGAAAAGCTCTCGAATCTAAGGACCCACAAAAACTCCCTCTTTAATCTTTGCTTCGCTGAGTCGAGGGAATTTTTCATGCAAGTATCAGAATGCTGGCAAAGTCCGGTCAATCGCTTTCACGAAGTTCTTCATCAAAACCTAGTTTGATGTGAAGGGGTGGTAGCAAGATTTTCTGAGCCTCAACCAGAGCTGGGTGTTGGATATTCTTCTCTCCAATGGCTACATTCTGCCTGTGAGTCCATTCCTTCCTCATGTAGTGCATTTCCCTTGCTCGGCTATCCCACTCGCATAAGAAACACATGTATTTTGTATATCCTTGCTGCAGTCCCATTAAAAGGGCAACTACCTTCAAATCTTCACAGAGGTGCCAGCTGTACTTGTTATACTCAATGGAATTCAGTAGCTGCCTTAAGTTATCGTATGTCTCTTTCATGTGGACAGCATACGCTACTGGAATAGATGGAAGAATGTTTCCATTGTGCAAAAGCACAGCCTTGAGACTCAGTTTCGAAGAGTCCACAAATAGTCTCCATTCTTGTGGGTCATGAGTTATTTTTAAAGCATTCATGAGGCCCTCAATATCGGAACAGAATATCAGATTACTTTCCTTTCTGAAGAAAGGCTCCAATTGCTGGTGGCGCTTTCGATATGCAGTAATTGTGACATCTTCTTCTAGAAGATTCCATTGTTGGAGTCTTGATCCTAGCAATTCTGCCTTGTTCTTTGATAAGTCCAAATCACGAATCAGGTCATTTAGTTCTTCCTGTGTTATTCTGTGTGGGGTTGATGATGCACCACAGTGAAAATCTGGATCACTGCATGCTGATGGACCAGGAGAAGAACAGGTCAACTCACCTTTGTCTTCGTCAGATGAATCAAGAGAATATTCTGCTGGAGGTTCTGGAATAGGAAGTCCCTAACCATGTGGAACTGGTCTCAATGCAGACGGAATGTTTGGGTAGACTATTCTTGACTTCTTTCACTTCGTTATTCCGCCGGAAAGAGGAGGAACCAAGCAGAAGTAACAGTCATTTAGGTGGTTGCTTGGCTCTCTCCACACCATTGGGACTGCAAACGGCATTGATGACCTTTTGCAATTCAACCACTGTGAAAGCTGTGTTGTACATGTAGCACAGCATATATGCGGAGCCCAAGGCTTGTCTTGGTCACCAACCTTGCATCCGAAGTAAAGATGATATGCCTTCTTCACTTGAGAATTGATACTTTTCTTCTGGTTGGCAAATGTCACTTTCCCACAAATATAGCAAAAATTGTCCGCGGTATTAACACACTTTCGAGGCATTACTGTTCTTTATTGTACGTAAATGGATAAAATAATAAGTTTTATGTAACAGTAGCTTGAACTGTCTCGCACAACGTCTAAAATATTTTAAATGCTGAACCTATCTGATTGGGCTTTATATAGTACACTACTTACGTCAGCTTCAGCAGCCGCCTGGCATTAGTATAATAGGCCTACACATGTATAGTACACTGCTGACGTCAACTTACTTCAGCAGCTGCATGGCATTAGTATTGCATTGCATCAGAAAATGATGCAATCAACTGTGGATTATGTGAGCATGATGGTATTATGCAATGTTACATCATTATTCCGGATGTTGCTGCAGTCCTACTGGAGAAATTTACACAGTGAAACATAGAAAATGAGGTATATGAATATCTTCAAAACGAGAGCCAATACAATTTTTTAACGGTTATATTCGTGTTCGGCACAACAAAATACTACAGATTAGGGCCTTTTCAAGTCAGTAATGATTTCACTGTTGACCAATGTAATCATCACATTGTTCAAACAATTAACACTGACTTGATTCCATTATTATCAGTAGTAGTGGCATCCTTCTAACTCCCAACACTGGTGTGATTACAATGTAGAAGTGACATTGTTCTAACACCCTACACTGATGTGATTACAATGTAGTAGTGGCACTTTTCTAACTCCCTACACTGGTGTGATTACATTATTATCAGTAGTAGTGGCATCCTTCTAACTCCCAACACTGGTGTGATTACAATGTAGAAGTACCATTGTTCTAACACCCTACACTGATGTGATTACAATGTAGTAGTGGCACTTTTCTAACTCCCTACACTGGTGTGATTACATTATTATCAGTAGTAGTGGCATCCTTCTAACTCCCAACACTGATGTGATTACAATGTAGAAGTGACATGTTTCTAACTCCCAACACTGATGTGATCACAATGTAGTAGTGGCATTGTTCTAATTGCCAACACTAATGTAACCATAGGGTAGTAGTGGCATTGCTCTAACTGCCAACACTAATGTAATCATATTGTAGTAGTGGCATTGTTCTAACTCCCAACACTGGTGTGAATACAATGTAGTATTGGCATTGTTCTAACTCCCAACACTAATGTGATTACAATGTAGAAGTAGCATTGTTCTAACTTCCAACACTTATCTGATTACATTAAAATTAGTATTAGTGGCATTGTTCTGACTCCCAACACTAATGTGATGACAATGTAGTATTGGCATTGTTCTAACTCCCAACACTAATGTGATTACAATGTAGTAGTGGCATTGTTCTAACTCGCAACACTGGTGTGATTACAATGTAGTAGTGGCATTGTTCTAACTCGCAACACTAATGTGATTACAATGTAGTATTGGCATTGTTCTAACTCCCAACACTAATGTGATTACAATGTGGTATTGGCATTGTTCTAACTCCCAACACTAATGTGATTACAATGTAGTATTGGCATTGTTCTAATTCCCAACACTAATGTGATTACAATGTAGTATTGGCATTGTTCTAACTCCCAACACTAATGTGTTTACAATGTAGTATTGGCATTGTTCTAACTCCCAACACTAAAGTGATTACAATGTAGTATTGGCATTGTTCTAACTCCCAACACTAAAGTGATTACAATGTAGTATTGGCATTGTTCTAACTCGCAACACTGGTGTGATTACAATGTAGTATTGGCATTGTTCTAACTCCCAACACTAATGTAATTACAATGTAGTATTGGCATTGTTCTAACTCCCAACACTAATGTGATTACAATGTAGTATTGGCATTGTTCTAACTCCCAACACTAATGTGATTACAATTTAGTATTGGCATTGTTCTAACTCCCAACACTAATGTGATTAGAATGTAGTATTGGCATTGTTCTAACTCCCAACACTGGTGTGATTACAATGTAGTATTGGCATTGTTTTAACTCCCAACACTGATGTGATTATAATGTAGAAGTAGCATTGTTCTAACTCCCAACACTAATGTGATTACAATGTAGTATTGGCATTGTTCTAACTCCCAACCCTGATGTGATTACAATGTAGTATTGGCATTGTTCTAACTCCCAACACTAATGTGATTACAATGTAGTATTGGCATTGTTCTAACTCCCAACACTGGTGTGATTACAATGTAGTATTGGCATTGCTCTAACTCCCAACACTAATGTGATTACAATGTAGTATTGGCATTGTTCTAACTCCCAACACTAATGTGATTACAATTTAGTATTGGCATTGTTCTAACTCCCAACCCTGATGTGATTACAATGTAGTAGTGGCATTGTTATAACTCCCAATATTGGTGTGATTACAATGTAGTAGTGACATTTCTAACTCCCAACCCTGATTACCATGTAGTAGTGGCATTATTCTAACTCCCAACACTGGTGTGATTACAATGTAGTATTGGCATTGTTCTAACTCCCAACACTAATGTGATTACAATGTAGTATTGGCATTGTTCTAACTCCCAACACTAATGTGATTACAATTTAGTATTGGCATTGTTCTAACTCCCAACACTGGTGTGATTACAATGTAGTAGTGGCATTGTTCTATTTCCCAACACTAATGTGATTACAATGTAGTATTGGCATTGTTCTAACTCCCAACACTAATGTGATTACAATGTAGTATTGGCATTGTTCTAACTCCCAACACTAATGTGATTACAATGTAGTATTGGCATTGTTCTAACTCCCAACACTAATGTGATTACAATGTAGTATTGGCATTGTTCTAACTCCCAACACTAATGTGATTACAATTTAATATTGGCATTGTTCTAACTCCCAACACTAATGTGATTACAATGTAGTATTGGCATTGTTCTAACTCCCAACACTGGTGTGATTACAATGTAGTATTGGCATTGTTCTAACTCCCAACACTGATGTGATTATAATGTAGAAGTAGCATTGTTCTCACTCCCAACCCTGATGTGATTACAATGTAGTAGTGGCATTGTTCTAACTCCCAATATTGGTGTGATTACAAAGTAGTAGTGACATTTCTAACTCCCAACCCTGATTACCATGTAGTAGTGGCATTATTCTAACTCCCAACACTGGTGTGATTACAATGTAGTATTGGCATTGTTCTAACTCCCAACACTAATGTGATTACAATGTAGTATTGGCATTGTTCTAACTCCCAACACTAATGTGATTACAATTTAGTATTGGCATTGTTCTAACTCCCAACACTGGTGTGATTACAATGTAATAGTGGCATTGTTCTATTTCCCAACACTAATGTGATTACAATTTAGTATTGGCATTGTTCTAACTCCCAACACTAATGTGATTACAATGTAGTATTGGCATTGTTCTAACTCCCAACACTAATGTGATTACAATTTAGTATTGGCATTGTTCTAACTCCCAACACTGGTGTGATTACAATGTAGTATTCACATTGTTCTAACTCCCTACACTGGTGTGATTACAATGTAGTAGTGGCATTGTTCTAACTCCCAACACTAATGTGATTACAATTTAGTATTGGCATTGTTCTAACTCCCTACACTGGTGTGATTACAATGCCACTTTGGCATTGTTCTAACTCCATACACTGGTGTGATTACAATGTAGTACTGGCATTGTTCTAACTCCCAACACTAATGTGATTACAATGTAGTATTGGCATTGTTCTAACTTCCAACACTAATGTGATTACAATGTAGTATTGGCATTGTTCTAACTCCCTACACTGGTGTGATTACAATGCCACTTTGGCATTGTTCTAAATCCATACACTGGTGTGATTACAATGTAGTACTGGCATTGTTCTAACTCCCAACACTAATGTGATTACAATGTAGTATTGGCATTGTTCTAACTCCATACACTGATGTGATTACAATGTAGTAGTGGTATTGTTCTAACTCCCTACACTGGTGTGATTACAATTTAGTATTGGCATTGTTCTAACTCCCAACACTAATATGATTACAATGTAGTATTGGCATTGTTCTAACTCCCAACACTGGTGTGATTACAATGTAGTAGTGGCATTGTTCTAACTCCCAACACTAATGTGATTACAATGTAGTATTGGCATTGTTCTAACTCCCAACACTGGTGTGATTACAATGTAGTAGTGGCATTGTTCTAACTCCCTACACTTGTGTGATTACAATTTAGTATTGGCATTGTTCTAACTCCCTACACTGGTGTGATTACAATGTAGTAGTGGCATTGTTCTAACTCCCAACACTAATGTGATTACAATTTAGTATTGGCATTGTTCTAACTCCCAACACTGGTGTGATTACAAGTTAGTATTGGCATTGTTCTAACTCCCAACACTGATGTGATTACATTATAAATAGTTGTGACATTGTTCCTGTCTCCCAACACTAATGTGATTACAATATCAACAGTAGTTGACTATGTATAATTTGTATTTGAATAATAAGAAAATATATTACGTTTTTTCAAAACTGGTTCCACAGACAAACACCAGCAAAAGTCAGAAAACATAAGACAAATAAATTAGCACAACAGTTTGCTCAAGCAATTATTTATTGATATATTGTGACAGAATACAAAGTGAAACATGTTTTTCAAGACTGTGTTATTACTACCAGCAATTCTATTTCTAACTGAATACTTTCTTGGTATGCATACTGCAAATAACATTGACTGTGTTATTACTACCATGAGATCTATTTCTAACTGAATACTTTCTTGGTATGCATACTGCAAATAACATTGATTGTGTTATTACTACCAGCAATTCTATTTCTAACTGAATACTTTCTTGGTATGCATACTGCAAATAACATTGACTGTGTTATTACTACCAGCAATTCTATTTCTAACTGAATACTTTCTTGGTATGCATACTGCAAATAACATTGATTGTGTACAAACTCTCCCCATGACACATAGGGATCTATAATACAATTTGATGCCAGATTTTCTTATACAGTATTTTAACATTTACTGCAGATGCATTTTTGGTTTTAGAATCACAAATATAAATTACGCTGCATTTTTCATTTTATGCCTGTTTTAATTTAAAAAACAGTACTTTTAATAGGATGATAGTTGGGAAGGTAGTTGTTTTTTAATTAAATAATATCAACAATCACTGATTTCAGGGTTTGTAACTATATGCATTGCCATATTGCATGTATTTTAACCAAAGAGAATATTTTTTTTTGGCCAAATTAAATCTGTAAAAGCTAGTTATAATGTATCTCTGACAATGATAACCTCTGCATATCTGCAATTTCAAACAAAAGCTACCAAAATGTAAAACACTTTTCTCTAAACATTACGTTACTGACTGGTTTACATATTATCTTTTGTACTTGGATTATTTACTGACTGGTTTATATATTATATTTTGTATCTTTATTGGCCCAAGAGTTGATGCAACGTTTCGTGCAGGTTTAATATTTGGACTAAAAATTCACATGTTCAGCCAGTGTTGGTGGAGTCTACTGGTAGCATGTGTTCTATTAGTCATTAGTCCTTTCTACAAACAGCTCAAAAAGTATGACACATATTAAGTTTCAAGATAGTCAAATTCTATATACTCATTACACACTGGGCAAAATTGGCTTGTTGTGGAGTAAGTCAATGAGGGCACAACTGCAGTCTAATTTTGTTTTTGTAGCATCAGTAATTGATGTTGCTGTAATAGTAATTGATGTTGCTGTAATAGTAAATGTTGTTGATACACTTGTGATTCTATTTGTTTTACAGAAAATGTCATGAATGAAAATGTATCTTACTCATGAATGAAAATATATCTTTCTCATGAATTAAAATTGTATCTTACTCATGAATGAAAATGTATCTTTCTCATGAATTAAAATTGTATCTTACTCATGAATGAAAATGTATCTTTCTCATGAATTAAAATTGTATCTTACTCATGAATTAAAATGTATCTTACTCAAGAATGAAAATTGTATCTTACTCATGAATGAAAATGTATCTTTCTCATGAATTAAAATTGTATCTTACTCATGAATTAAAATGTATCTTACTCATGAATTAAAATTGTATCTTACTCATGATTGAAAATTGTATCTTACTCATGAATTAAAATTGTATCTTACTCATGATTCCCACTTACATGCTCTTAGCGATACAAAAAATCGAATCAATGAACCTTAACTTCAGAAGATGATGCAATGGGAATTTCAAGTAAGAAAAGGAGCAATTTTTTCTTTAATTTTAACCTGTTTTGAAAGCATAATCAAAATGTTTTTTAATATTTCTCTGTTTATATTTACATGCAAAGTAATCCAAGAGCAACAAATAAAATTTGATTGATCGATAAACCTTGGCTTCAGTAACATGCTAGTTTCATTTTTGTGCTGATTTTGCATCTGGTCATGCTACAACATGTCGACATGATGCTATATTAATTTCCTCCAAAATAAAATCTTCACTAATATAAGCTCTGCTAAATTTCATAGCTGTTTCACAATGTTATATTGAAGTCCATTAAGTCTCATGTTCAGACAGGTGTATATTTTAAACATTTTCATTATTATAAGCTCTGCCAAATTTCGTAGCTGTTTCATAATGTTATATTAGGGTTTTAAGTCCATGAAGTCTCATGTTCAGACAGGTGTATGTTTTAATCAAATAATTAATAATCAATTATTTCCTAATTTAATTCATTTATTCTAAGATATATTTATTAAGTTTATCTTAACCCTCAGTATAGGGCTATAAAGCTTGGTGGCAAACGATCCTGCAGGACTAGACTGTTTCTTCAAGAAATGAATAGTGTACTCTCCTTTACTTTTGTCTTTACTTTAATTAGGCTTTATATTCTGCCTCTCCTACTTTTAATTTCAAGATACAGTGGAACAGGAGCAAGTACAGCATGCAACATATTATGGTTCATTCAGCATATATATTGGACTCGTATATAACATCAGTTTTACGCTCCAGGTCATTCACTGGTATCTTCAATAACATTACCCCAGCTACAATAATTTCATATACTTCATAACTTTAAAAATGACTGTCATCATCTATACTTCATAACTTTAAAAATGACTGTCATCATCACTGTCATCATCTTTACTTCATAACTTTAAATATGACTGTCATCATCTAGTATTTGCAGAATAAAAATCAGTAACTAACCATGATCTTGCAATCATCCATTTCGGGGTTTTCTAGGCTGCTGACTTTATAAACATGTATTTGTAAAACTTTGCTGATGCAAGGTTCAGACTATGACATAATGCTTGTTCCAGGGCACAATGTGAGAATCAAATTTGGTTTAACAACCATTGGTGTCAAGGTATAAAAAAACACAGATGTGTTAACAGTTGCCTACCTGAAAAGAAAGATGTTGCAACAATCGCTACAATACCTCTATTGTGTCAGAACAAGCTCTTTAAGGCTGAATGTTCAACTTAAGTTTTATACTACATGGAGTTACATTTTCATATGTGCAACTTTAAAGAATTTAGAAGAGTTCTTGTGCATCAGTGCCTTCTTAGTGAATGAATTCATACAAATTTTGCAATTTAAGCATCAGAGCCGCATCTCTCAACATGGAATGTAAAATACTATACAAAAAATGCATTGATATCAATTGTACATGTAATGGAAAGAGTTTGCACAAACCATTTTAATTTTAGAACATGCAAAAATACAACTCAAAGATGTGAATAATAAAAATGAATCAGTCAAAAAGTAATTTGGTTAGTAAATAAGAAGTGTAAATTGAAATGTATACAAAGTTCATAAAGCCAATACACTGAATAATGTTAAACCAAGTCATGTCTTCAAACAAAACAAAACAACTACTTTCCCCATTATACATTTAACAGTTCTGCTTCATATATACAACCAAGTTCTCCATTAACTTGCTGTCATTTTGCTTCCTTGTTTCCAAGATGAAACTTATAAAATGTTGGATTTTTCAAAACTGCTAACTTCACCACTCATTTGTCAATGCTCACCTTAAAACATGCTAACTGGCTTATAATGTGATAATGAGGGAGCAAGATTGTTGAAATACCTTCTTAATATTGAGAAATAAAATAGAAACATGAAATATCAGCATACAAACATTAATATATTAATCAAGTGCCAAGTGATCATGGCATCACAAACACTGTCAAATGAAAATGACAAAAAGATCAGTTGTAATAACTCCAAATACACAAATGCTACATTGGATTTATGTAATGGTCCTCACTAAGATAGACTTACATGACAACGGCAGAGGACCTAATTGTCATCACTAAGATGGACTTGCATTGATAACTGCCGAGGACCTAATGGACTTGCATGACAATGACAGAGGACCTAATTATCATCACTAAGATGGACTTACACTGATAACTGCCAAGGACCTAATGGTATTTTGACATGATGACACTAATTTACAGATTAAATGCCTACTGATATTGACTATAAATGAAAGGGGCTGACAAAATAGTAGCATACAGGTTTAGGGTTAGCCTAATTATCTGCTATGATTATACACTGACATAATGATAGCATACTGGTGTAGGGTCAGTGTAATTATTACAATATGATTATACACTGACATAATGATAGCATACTGGTGTAGGGTCAGTGTAATTATTATAATATAATTATACACTGACATAATGATAGCATACTGGTGTAGGGTCAGTGTAATTATTTTAATATAATTATACACTGACATAATGATAGCATACTGGTGTAGGGTCAGTGTAATTATTTTAATATAATTATACAGTGACTTAACAGTAACATGTTGTAGGGTCAGTGTAATTATTATAATATAATTATACAGTGACTTAACAGTAACATAATGTTGTAGGGTCAGTGTAATTATAATAATATAATTATACAGTGACTTAACAGTAACATAATGTTGTAGGGTCAGTGTAATTATTATAATATAATTATACAGTGACTTAACAGTAACATAATGTTGTAGGGTCAGTGTAATTATAATAATATAATTATACAGTGACTTAACAGTAACATAATGTTGTAGGGTCAGTGTAATTAATATAATTATACAGTGACTTTACAGTAACATAATGTTGGAGGGTCAGTGTAATTATTGTAATACAAGTATACAGTGACTTAACAGTAACATATTGTTGTAGGGTCAGACAAATGTTCTGTTATAAGTATGCACTAACATAATGGTAACATACATTTAAGGTAACCCTAATTTGATTTTATTTTAAAAAAACTTGTAATTATATTAATAAGACATAGATAATGTAGCCTTTTTCTATCCATCCTTTTCTAAGTTTTAGCTCTTCTAAAAAGATCTTGTGTTCTGGGACTGACAGCCAAGAGCCAAATGTGTTTATTAGTAGAACAGAATACGGAAAAATACTTACACACTAACCTGTGTTATCGACAAAGTATATGCTGACATTTGAAATGATATATTGCAGAATTAATACATACAGGGTTCAACTCAACGTAGTTTATTAGTGTAACCCTATCTACAAAGATTTAATTTCCTGGTGTTTACTTATGCAAGATACTCAATCTTGAAGGAAGAAAAGACCAACTGTATACAGATGCACAAATTTCAATTTGTGATAAAATGTATGTCATCATTTTTACTGATGTAAGGTGACTTTTTAAAATATTATCTCCAATAATATTGAAATCCATTTTACAAATATTTGTGTTGGTCAGTAATCCATTTTACAAATATTTGTGAAGGTAAGTAATCCATTAAACATTTGTTTGTGTAGGTCAGTAATCCATTTGACAAATATTTTTGCATGTCAGTAATCCATTTGACAAATATTTGTGTAGGTCAGTAATCAATTTTACAAATATTTGGGGAAAGGTCAGTAATCCATTAAACATTTGTTTGTGTAGGTCAGTAATCCATTTGACAAATATTTGTGTAGGTCAGTAATCAATTTTACAAATATTTGGGGAAAGGTCAGTAATCCATTAAACATTTGTTTGTGTAGGTCAGTAATCCATTTTACAAATATTTGTGTAGGTCAGTAATCAATTTTACAAATATTTGTGAAGGTCAGTAATCCATTAAACATATTTGTTTGTGTAGGTCAGTAATCCATTTGACAAATATTTTTGCATGTCAGTAATCCATTTGACAAATATTTGTGTAGGTCAGTAATCAATTTTACAAATATTTGGGGAAAGGTCAGTAATCCATTAAACATTTGTTTGTGTAGGTCAGTAATCCATTTTACAAATATTTGTGTTGGTCAGTAATCCATTTTACAAATATTTGTGAAGGTCAGTAATCCATTAAACATTTGTTTGTGTAGGTCAGTAATCCATTTGACAAATATTTTTGCATGTCAGTAATCCATTTGACAAATATTTGTGTAGGTCAGTAATCAATTTTACAAATATTTGGGGAAAGGTCAGTAATCCATTAAACATATTTGTTTAGGTCAGTAGACATTATAGCTTTCATCTATCAGTGATATAAACAAACTGGACTTTCTATATTTTAAAGAATTTCATTGGAAAAAAGTGCACTCATCACCCTGTAAACTTTGCAAACTGTATCCAGATCTTTTGGTGGACGAATATTATCTTCAGACACACTGTATCCAAATTGTTCTAGAAACTTCTTCGCTGTGAAATCTTTAAAGACTGTTCCATCATGATATATGCAACACATATCAGGTAAACTATCATGGAGCTGAAATAAAGGAGAAAGTTTTGTTTTTTGTTATTTTGGATTTAACATCAATGGCTATACATTGTGGCCTATACACTGGTGAACTGTCAAAATTACTATTGATACACCAAAGTGGGTGGTACAGTAAAAACTGCTGAGTGACCTCTGCTATGAGCTACCACCTGTCATTTTGGATCACAATCACATGGATCGATTTTATTACACAAATGCTATGCTGTGAGTGACCACCTGCTGAATGTGACTAGCAACTCTGATGTCTTGGCAAAATATGCATTTAGACTGCTATGAATGACTATTGCAAAAATGGGGATAAACTCTTATCAACCATTATTTAATCCAATGACTGCTTAAACGGTATATATAAAAAAATTAAGGTGGCTACCGGCATCTGATATTCTGAAATTTTGTAGATATGTTTATATATTTTCTATTGTAAACCAGACTAAAATACTAAGCCTGGATCCCAGCCTTATTGTAGTGGGACCAATGTAGCTACAGCCAATATGTATGAATATCTATGAACCACTGAATCATGAGAACAGAGAAAGACACCTCTGACCTTTATGTCACCACTTGTAACAATGAACGCTTGAATAGTAAATATTGTTTTGATAAAAAAAAACATGGCATATAAAGAAAGAAACAAAAAAGAAAGTCTTCTGGCAACTGGTTTATAAATAGTGCCGATATGTATGAATAGGACATGTGAACCTTTGCAAAAAGGAAGACAAGTTTGAAAATTGGAGTAAAAAAAAAGTGGCAAAAACGTATAAACGATGGGTTCAATAGTCACAAAACAAGGAAGTCCAAATTTTACCCTTACTCACATGCACAAGGGAAATAGCTAATCCAAAAAGATCATTGATATAATGAGGAATGTGATTAAAGGCAAATCTCTCTGATGCAGATGTAGTTGTAGGCATTTATATGTAACCAAACAAAATGCATTTCCGACCCCCATTCCAGGTGAAAGTAACCAGAATCTAGAAGGCTTAACGAGTTAATAAAGAATAAGTGCCTGAAAGTCATGCAGTTAATTTGACATTAGTTTAATAATACTTTATACATTAAATAAGATTAAAAAGATTCAATCTGACTACATAGGAGTATTAAGAGACTTTTGGCAATCTAGCATTGAGGTGCTTTTCTTAATTTTGCAATTATTATAAACATTTATTGGTATGTATTATCATTGTCATTACTGTCTTCATGGTGATGATAAAGACAAACATCAACAAGTTTTATCAGTAAAAGATGTTTTTCACACATGAATATTGAAACAAACTGTAAGGATTCTTATATGTACTGTTCTCATAAAACTCTTACCTTTTAAGAAATGAAAATCCACCACACCCCCTCCTTAATGAGAAATAATTAATGGGGCAATTCTTTCTGTGTGAAAATTGTGGAGAACCTACTGCAATAATTACACTCCTACCCCCTGATGGTTACTGTATGGGAATATAAGTAGAAATATGGACTTTCATCTATAAGAGATTATTACAAATGGATCACCACTGAATGAATGGATAATTTCCCAATGTAACTGTTGCTCTTGATAAAAAGCACTGGAATAATAATTTGAAAATTATAGCAACCATTATATAACCCAATAAAAACACCAATACATTATTTTAGTATAATCTCCCCAATACTGTCACAACTCATTAAAAAACAAAAGCAAATCTGAATACATGATTTTACAATTCTTTTCATCTTCATTCTTTACTGTTCTAAACAATTATCTCCCTTATCCATCCCATCATTTTAAAAAGACTGCACAATATTTAAATCTGAGCTCACTCTGACCTAGATTGCATGCCTTTAAGACTGACCTAGTATCACAGGGAAGTCTGATGCTGATGAATCGTTGACAAGATTTACAAACATCGCCATGTGCAAATGCATATTAACTGATTAGTAATTAACAATAGATACAACTGTACTGCTAAAGAGCAATTAGCTATAACACATGTACAGTAGCATCAGTCTTGAATTCAAGCTCAAAATCCTGAAAACAAATCTATAAAATTTGAAATGAGACAGACTTTTAAAAGTGATGCAAATAATGGTAGAAATATGCTAAGCTTGGTTATATGGAAGTACATATAATACAGAAACATCTGGCAATGTCAGATTGTTGGATCAATTAGGAAAACAAATTAAAAGACTTTGAAGATTGGGTTGTACAGTTGATGTGAAAAAGATAAAATAATGAAATGAAGCCCAACATACTTTTAGACTTAAGTAATTCTTTGCATGAAAAAAAAACATTACAACAATCAATATGTGAAATCTGCTCATCATCTATGATTGAAAATCTTGAAATTATAAAATATTTTCATACAAATATTCAACTTACAATATTAAAGACCTTTGAATATGTCTGTGCTGCACAGTTTCTTATTAGGTCCAGTTCCTCATCTTCCAATCCAGATAAATCATTAAACAGCACACCAAAATATTTCAACAATGGAGTTGCCTGCTTTGACACACGGAGGTCTCCTGATTCCTGTAAAGAATAATTTCACTTTTATCTTAAATCTTTCATATATCATCTCTAATGTTTGGGTGACTGGAAAGTACAGATGTAATTTTCATGTTATTCAATGGCTTTCAAATTTTGTTGGCTTATATTTTAGAAAAAAACAAAAATCTCTAGTTCAGAACCTTTTGTTAAATCATTGCAAATTTAATTTTTTGCATTTTTACCTAACTGTAAAAATAACAAGGTACAGACTCCATATTAATTTTCCCATTAAATCAATATTAATAAAATACTGAATACTGTCAGTTCAGATTGAGTGTAGCATTAGCTGTACTTGTCAAATTTAAGACTTGACACTCATAGAACATAGTTAATCACCTAGTGACTAGTTTGTATCAGCGAACATATAGTCCACAATTTATGACTAACCATGATTTAAGACAATGACATACCATTTGGTATCAGTAATAGAAGAGTACTCGTGTATACTGGATGTTGTTACTGAACTACCAAATCAAGAGGATGTTTTTTTCTGATTCCTTTGTGAATTTTGCAGGAAATAAAACAAGAACTATACAGGCTGTCCCTTGAATAATGCACTCAATGTTAATACACTTTAATTTAATAATGCACTCGATGTTAATACACTTTAATTTAATAGTGCACTCGATGTTAATACACTTTAATTTAATAATGCACTCGATGTTAATACACTTTAATTTAATAATGCACTCGATGTTAATACACTTTAATTTAATAATGCACTCGATGCTAATACACTTTAATTTAATAATGCACTCGATGCTAATACACTTTAATTTCTTTGCTAACTCTTGCATTATGCAATACAGTACAATGTTTATTTATTAACAGCTTTAATATGAATTTTTTAGCTTCAGCATAGTAGACAGTGATGCTAAAATCCACCATAAATGATGAAAACTATTTCAAGAAATCATTACTGTTCAGCATAGATGTTTGAGCATACTAAACCTGCGCAGTGATTCCAGCCAACTGAAGCAGGTAAAGCCAACTCTGCTTTTGTGTTAGAAGTTGTTTCTCGACATCTTGCAGATTTATGTCCTCAGTTTCCTGCAACTCTAGTTTCTCCACCAGATCAACCAGATCCTCCACCTGAAAATATTAACAGTAAAGACTGCCTATTATTAAGTCAGAAAAAAAAAGTATGATGAATCTAATAGAAACATGTTTTAATTTTTCCAAAAGGTTTATCTCAGCAAAAAATTGTATGCAAGACTTTATTCAGAAACTTCACCCAACTAATTGGTCTGCAACTGAACGATGAGAGTTTCATCATTTAAAAAGAAAAATTCTAACAAAGTTCATCATAAACAAAACCAATTCAGCCAAAAATATTCACATGAAAAACATGAACAATCATTTTCTCTGGCGTAAACTGGAATTGAGATTTTGTACAAAAGCACAACATCCAAAACTGTAAAAAAAAATGACAGTACTGAAATTACATTCTGCTGGCAGAAAGCAAAAAGATGAGACACATTCTGACATAATGTCTGTTAATTCAAGTTATATTTGTTTTCTTATATCGACATTTGGTAGCATTTAATATGCATTTATCCTAGCCAATAGTAAATTTTAAATTGGAAATTTTTACTGACTGAAACAAATTAATAAATAAAATTGCTTTGATGATTTTCATTCAACTTTCAAAGCATAAATATTTGTTAAATAAGTATTTATTTGAGGTATAGAAGACAAAAGACAGAAAATATATTTGCATTGCTGCTAACGATGGAGAGTTATCTTATTAACATGTTGTATTTTATAATTTGTTGTACATTTTAGTCTGTATTTTTACACATCAATATTATTATGATATTATAATCAATACTATTACAGTACTATTAATGCCATCATCAATATTATTATGATATTATGATCAATACTATTACAGTAATATTAATGCCATCATCAATATTATTATGATATTATGATCAATACTATTACAGTACTATTAATGCCATCATCAATATTATGAAGATATTATGATCAATACTATTACAGTACTATTAATGCCATCATCAATATTATGATGATGTTATGATCAATACTATTACAGTACTATTAATGCCATCATCAATATTATGATATTATGATCAATACTATTACAGTACTATTAATGCCATTATCAATATTATTATGATATTATGATCAATACTATTACAGTACTATTAATGCCATCATCAATATTATGATGATATTATGATTAATACTATTACAGTACTATTAATGCCATCATCAATATTATGATGATATTATGATCAATACTATTAATGCCATCATCAATATTATGATGATATTATGATCAATACTATTACAGTACTATTAATGCCATCATCAATATTATGATGATGTTATGATCAATACTATTACAGTACTATTAATGCCATCATCAATATTATGATGATGTTATGATCAATACTATTACAGTACTATTAATGCCATCATCAATATTAACATATAATGTATGTATCAGAGACATACGGCAAGAGACAGTTCATTAAATATGTAATCGTTTTCACTCAGTTTTCCCTTTTGATATGTATATTAATGTATATTAATGTATCTCAATGTGTTTGCAGAATCATTGTACTCATTACATTTGAGCGGGACTCATTATTTGAATATATGCGAGTCCTGTGACTCATTGGGATGAAATTGTAGATTAATCACTGTGTCAGCAAGAATCAAAACCAGTAAATCATATCATCGCAATGTCTATCACTGTTCATTAACAGAAAGACAATGGTCATTATATCTTGGACATAATTTAATTTACTTACTGATGGCAAGTGGCCACAATTCCTAAAATGTAACAGTAACAGGAATGAGCCGTTTATTAAGAATTGTTAAATAACAATGGAATGGGACCTATAAATTGAATTTCGGTGACGTTTTACATCAGGTGTTAATTAACAAAATAATGTTGTAGGGTTTAACAACATTTTTCAGCACAAGATAGGCTATGCATAGGGGCTAGTATTAAGGTTGGAGGAAGAACTCGCCCAGAAGAAACCACCGACCCAAGAGAAGCTACTGGCACGCTTTCTCACATACCCACATTGGCGAACTCTGAGACTCAACAATGAAATGTAACCTATCAATGAACTAATGGTGTCCTTATACATGAGGTGTTAATTGACAATGAAATGTAACCTATAAATGAACTAATGGTGTCCTTATACATGAGGTGTTAATTGACATTGGAATGGGACCTATCAATTAACTAATGGTGTCCTTATACATAAGGTGTTAATTAACAATGGAATGTAACCTATCAATGAACTAATGGTGTCCTTATTCATGAGGTGTTAATTGACAATGGAATGTACCCTATCAAATGACTTATGGTGTCATTATACATGAGGTGATAATTGACAATGCAATGGGACATATCAATGAAAGCAAATTTTTAAAGTAAATTATGTCTCTCCGAGAATACTTGCCCAATCACATTAACGTTAGGATATAAGCCTGCTACCTCTCGAATCCAGTCCTACTAAAAGACGAAAATTCGTCTTTTCTATGTCTTATAGATAAAGGGCAATAACTCTTGCCCCTTAGCTCCCCTTGCCACCGCCAGGTATCGCATTTTAAAGCTGTACGATATATACTATACGAGGATGTTCACATGGCGGGGTGGTTGGGATAGTTTTTAAGTAATGTGATTGGGTAAGTATTCTTGGAGAAACATAATTTACTTAATAAATTTGCTTTCTCCTTCAAATATGTTCCCCAATCACATTAACATTAGGAGAATAGATAATAGGAGGGAATGCTGAGCATCCTACCTCTACCCCGGGTATCCTCTAGGGAATGATTGCTGGATTCCCCATTTGAACAATAACTTGTTCTCCCAATTTAATCAGAAACACAGCCCAGGGTCAAGTGATATGTGACCTCTTTATACGGTTAAGAAGATAGTTATTGAAATCTTCTTACCTACACAAAATTTCTGCTGCTGAATCCAGCGAAACTGAAAAGCTGTGCTGATTGTTTTAAATGGGTCTGGTGGGCATCTGGGCTGCCAATACTGGACCTACTAGATTCAAGGTTTGCCCCTGCAAGGTCAAATCTTTGAGATAAAACTGTAGAAGATTGACTCTGCATACCAGCCAACAGATTCTATATTATCTCAGATCAAAACATTGCATTCGAATGCAAGGCTCGCTGAGATTGCTCTAATTTCATGAGTGGTAATCTTCATGAGGAGACTCTGATCTTGTGAGACCTCAGAGTACGCTGAGCGTATAACCCACTTCGGCCATGAAGCAAGGTCTTGAGGGGTGATATCCCATTTCCCAGCTGTCATTAGAAGAAAGAGGTGCTTGCATGTGACCTGACTCGCCTCTGTGCATTGAAATGGTGCTTGAGAGCTTGAGTGCACAAACAGGATCTTGCATGACTGCTGCTCCTGACTTATCTATGGAAGAAAGCGAGCCAATGATGATTCTTTGATTGCCAATGGATGGTAACCAATTTTTGGCTACGAAACCTGGCTGCATCAAGAGGACCACCGAACCATCTGATCTGAACTGAAGATAGTTCGGGTCACTGGAAAGGGCATGTAACTCACTCACCCTCTATCTGAAGCTAAGACTATCAAGAAACCCATTTTGTATGATAGTAGCTTTAACGAATTGTGGGCTAAAGACTCAATACTGTCTGAATTGAGCCATGTTAAAACCCAGGACAGATTCCGTTTGGAAACAGGGTGAGGGATTTTGGTCGATTGAACTCTAAATTGGCTAAAAGATCTGACAGATCTTTGTCATGCCTGATATCACCTTAACCATGATGGTGGAATGTGTCTGATATCATGGAGCGGTAGCATTTGATAGTAATTGGGGCCAACTGTTTCTCCTCAAAAAGCCAGAGAGAAAAAAAAGTCGGCCAGTTGAGTGATTGAGACACTCAATGGGATGATGTTATTGATATGGTACTAGTCCCTGAAAACATGCCAATAGCGAAGAAAAAGACTGTCCGGACAGGGGTGGAACACCCATGACCGCAGTTGCTTGAGAAGATTTGGGCTGACTGTAATATTCCTGGGTAGATCTATCGCCAGATCGAGTAGATCGGAGACCCAGGAGTTGTTCCATCTGAGATGGGCAATCAGAATCATCTGACAGTTATGACCCTTTAACCTCTGGATTATTTTCAGTACCAAGACCATGGGAGGGTAGGAGAATGCCCACAACCCATCCCAGCTGATTGACAGAACATCCACAGCCCAAGCTTCTGGGTCTGGAATCGGAGAGACGAAGGTAAGCAACTTGCGATTCCACCTTGTTGCAAAATGATCGATCATTGAACGCCCCCAAAGTGTGCAGATTGGAAGAAAGACCGATTGATTGAGTAACCATTCCATGTGAATGACTTGACCGTTCCTGGATAGAGTATCAGCCAAAACATTGTGTTTGTCGGGAATGTGTCTGATTTGTAGATTGATGTGGAGATTGTCGCACCAATGTAAAAACTGCTGGATCTGATTGCACAGGTCTGGTGATTTGGTGCCCTTGTTAGAAAAGGCAAGTCACCACCGCAGAGTTGTCTGACATAATGAGGACAACATGCCACTTTCCCTCATAAGCCTTCAGAGTAGAGGGCCTTCTTGCTCCCGAGATTCTCTCCACAATCAAGATTTAAAATGTTTGTCTCGCAATGCCGTCCGGACAATAGCGAAGAAAAAGACTGTCCGGACAGGGGTGGAACACCCATGACCACGGTTGCTTGAGAAGATTTGGGCTGACTGTAATATTCCTGGGTAGATCTATCGCCAGATCGAGTAGATCGGAGACCCAGGAGTTGTTCCATCTGAGATGGGCAATCAGAATCATCTGACAGTTATGACCCTTTAACCTCTGGATTATTTTCAGTACCAAGACCATGGGAGGGTAGGAGAATGCCCACAACCCCTCCCAGCTGATTGACAGAGCATCCACAGCCCAAGCTTCTGGGTCTGGAATCAGAGAGACGAAGGTAAGCAACTTGCGATTCCACCTTGTTGCAAAATGATCGATCATTGAAAGCCCCCAAAGTGTGCAGATTGGAAGAAAGACCGATTGATTGAGTGACCATTCCATGTGAATGACTTGACCGTTCCTGGATAGAGTATCAGCCAAGACATTGTTTGTCGGGAATGTGTCTGATTTGTACATTGATGTGGAGATTGTCGCACCAATGTAAAAACTGCTGGATCTGATTGCACAGGTCTGGTGATTTGGTGCCCTTGTTAGAGGAGGCAAGTCACCACCGCAGAGTTGTCTGACATAATAAGGACAATTTTGAATAAGAGTTGATCCTTCCTGAAATGAAAGGCATGGATGACAGCATTTATTGCTGAAAGGTTGATGTGGAGAGGGCATTCCCCTGGCACCCACATGCCACTGACGGTATCGAAGTCAGGCATCAGGTGGGCACCCCAACCGTAGGTACTGGCAGCAGAACATACCGTTAACTCCGCTTGGGGTATCTCCAGAGGAATCCCTGTAGACAGCCAACAGGGGTTGTGCCACTAACGCAAGAATGATCTTATATCAGGCGTGATCATTATTGTGTGGTGTGATTGAGGGAACTTGAAAAAAGAGGGCGCCATTATGATAGTAACGTCCTTTGTGAGGGGTGCATAAAAAGACTGCCGAGCGGGATGAAGTCCAATGCCGCATTGCATAATCCGAAGAGTTGCAAGAACTCTCTCGCTGACATGCACATCCTGTTGGAAATGGACTCAACAGGTTAGACTATCCGGCTGATCTCAAACGCGAGGAAACCTTACCAGATTCATATCGGCGAGAAACTCCATACCCAGAAGGACCAAAACTCTGGGATGGACAGAGATCGGACTTTTTCCACTTCACGAGAAAGCCTAGATGATCTAAAAGTGATAGAAGATCATTTCTGATTTTGAGCAAAGTAGAATTTAACATATGTTTCTGGAGGATGTCGTCCAATTACACTGCCATCACTATAGATAATGTCAAGCGGAACAGGGTGATGACGCAATCCATAACCTTTGTAAAAGCCCATGGGCTGATGTTGAGGTCAAAAGGTATGACCTGGAACTGATAAAACAAGTCCCGATAAGAAAAACGGAGAAATTTCCATAACTCAATGGATAGGAACATGAAAATATGCATCGGTAATACCTAGCCTGAGGGCATACCCATCCCGTCGGATGGAAAGACGAATTGATCTCGCCATTGCCACATTGAATTTCAGGGGTAAAATGTATTGGTTGAGGCAACTCAGGTTGATGAACAGCCTCTGGAAAAGAAACAGCCATGAATAAAACTCCGGCTATTGCAGGGTTTATTCATTTATTTATTTTAATTTTTTTATATAGAAAGGAGGAGGACAGGGGAGGGGGATGGCTAAATGAAATCCGAAGTCCCTCTGAAATGACCTGAATCACCCTATTGTTCTGAGGTATTAAAGTGGTCCAGTGGTCCTGAAAATGTAGGAGGCGTCAGCCCACAGGTAGGTGGTCCGCGGGCAGTGGGCAGGGTATGTCAACGTCTAGAGATAGGAAGCTTGAAGGCGGAGAAACTTGGGTTCTTGCCGCCTCTGTATGGATGTCTCCCAGCATTGGGTTGGGATCTATACTACACATTTGATTGTAAGGATCCCTTTCTCCTGCTCCGCCTATCATCCCTCCGCTGTGGCTGGGGATGATTGTTTCGAAATGCCTGCAAAAGTTGGGCGGCGGGTTGGAGGGGCAGTTCCTGAGCTGCCTGCCTCCAAACTTCTTCAATTTTTCCCCCAAGGAGTAAAGGTGACCCAAATGGAGACATCCGTAAAGCCAGAGTAGGATGGGGCTTGAGCGACGTGGACCGCAGACATGCATCACGTCGTATCAGGTCTAAGTTGGTAGAAGCAGTCAATGCAATGGCCATGGAATGGTGAGCTGCCCTGTTAATAACTCTAGCAATCTGGGCCATCGCTTCCAAAGCGTGGTCATTGCTGGATTTTCCTGGGAGTCGGAAAATGACTAGTGAAGCCAAGTCTAACATTGAAGATGTAGCGACTACGTTTCAGACTAGCTTTAATGTGGCATTGGAGATCAATACTGAAGGCGTCTGATTGAGTTTTATACCAGCTACACTAGAACGTTGCTGGTACTTAGCTTTTCCGACTGAGGAAAGAGCAGGAAGTACATCATCTCTTCCTCCCATTCAAGATCTACAGATGTCTTAACTTTGTAGTCTTGAATGGCAGTAGGAGGTGGTGGGCATTCTAAAGTTGCCAACACCCTATAAATTTCTTCCACTGCGGCCTTGAAGCTAAACTTCCGTTCCATGACTGGATCTGTGTACGGCTGTTTTGCAAGTGTTTCGTCACACTAACTGTGTGCAGAGTCGTGTTCTGGTCAACATTCCCTCTAAGCTGCGCGCGCAGCTGCACAGGCATCCCCGCGCAGCTGAATTGTCAATTTTTGTCAATTTTCCAACGTTAAATTTTTCTCGTCACCGTAATGCTTGCGCATGGCAGTGAGCACTGCACGCACATCTACCATTCGCTTAGAGGGAACGTTGGTTCTGGTAAGCTTGTATCTCTGGATAGAGCACACCAGGTGACATAGATGACGCAATTCCATCATCCTTGACAATTTCACTAATTCTCCCTTGTGGAGAAGCAGTGAACATATGGACGGCTGGCACTGCTGGCTGGTTTGTCTGGTGAATGGTCGGGCTGAATGTCGGCGACGGTCTGGCTATCAATGGTACCGCCCGCTCCAAAGTCCTGGCTGGACAGACAGATTTCTCACTAAAATCTCCATCATAGTATTTGTCACAGAATTAGGCGAAAATTTAACTGATTTTTGTTCTTCTTGAATTGCAAACGAAACTCACCATTTTCTTGATTTCGTCGTACACGCATTACCTGGGGTGATTCTCAAAGGTAACTGGCGTGTATCGATTTGCATGTGCCAGTTTGTTATTTACATGAAATCCGAAATAACTCGTTTCACATGGTGCACAGCAAGCTCGATGTGATTTATGTTCACCTATAGAGAGTATATAAGGCGAGATATTTCTCATAATAATTACGGGAACCAAAATATCTAATCGAAGGATAGATAAGCTCGTCTTGCAAATCTCCAGCCAAAGGGGTGTGTGTTAAATTTACATTTTCGTTTTATTGTGAATTTTATTCAGATTATCATTTCGTATAATGATGCTTTTATTGCAATTAAACGTGGAATACTTGGAATTACTAGTCACTTTTGGACTTTAAATGCAATATCGTAATCTACGGCTTAGATTATTTTTGAGACAACTATTATTAGTCTGGTTTTGTTTATTGTAGCTGTTACCGTGTTTCTGATACTGTAGCTGACAATCGCTGTTACCGTCTTTCTGATACTGTAGCTGACAATCGCTGTTACCGTGTTTCTGATACTGTAGCTGACAATCGCTGTTACCGTGTTTCTGATACTGTAGCTGACAATCGCTGTTACCATAGATCTGATAATCGCTGATACCGTAGATCTGATACCGTAGATGTCAATGTTTCTGATACCGTAGCTGCTAACGTAGTTGATACCATTTCTGATACCGTAGCTGTTAACACATCTGATACCATCTTTTGATAAACGTCTTTGATATCGTCTGATTTGTTGTGGGACATCTATTATTTGTTCCGGAACATCTCTGTATAAATATCTGAATGTGATTGTGCCGTTAATTTGTGCAAACGGAATTGAAGTATCTGTCTGTGTGTCGAACTGTCTGTTCGTCAACATCTGTGTAACGTGTAAATATCCGGAAAGCTAGAAGTCCGAGTGTCGGAGCTGTCTGAGTTGTAAAACATCCGGGTCGACATCTAGGGTAGTGAGGAACCGTTGGTTCTGGTAGATGTTGTATGTTGTCTGAACGTATAACTGTGGTGGATCCGTGAAGGGAAACGTCCGATAATAGTATTGGTCAACCCTAGGTTTTCGGGGAAACTGGGAGACGATTCAACTGTTGCTGAATCGTGCGGTTATACGGGGTCGAGACACATATGTGTACTGAAATTGTAATACAATTTAATACATTGTTGTATTTGCATGCTTATGTCAGATCACAATAATATTTCAAGTCATCGCATAGATATCAATAAAAGCTAGCAACTTGATTGAATACAAGTATATGGTCGTGCTAGTTATCGCAATCCATCGTGCGATAGTATAGTTTGTCGTTTGTGTTCATTTTTCGTAATTTATACTTGCATTAATTTAACTTTCGTAAAGGATCCTTGGATCGGTGTATAATCCAAGAGATCCCTTTACATCCGAGATTCCTTTTGTATTAATATTTAATTTGTTCATGTATTGTGAATGGTTGTGAGTGTAATTGTGGGTTGAGTGCATGAATTATTGTCTTGTTACATCTGTATTTTTTTCATTTATAATTTATTACATAAATTTATATTTTCTTTCACAAATTGTGTTCGTATTGTTCATTTAATCCACCCTCCTCTCGGTAACAATTCTGTTACAGTATTGGTATGTTGCCGGCGGTACAGCTTGACAGACAGATTAGTCACTAAAATCCCCGTAAATCAAAGTTGGTCGGACCGTTTTAGCAATAAGGTCCCCATGCTGGGACGGCTGGACGGTCAGTGACGTCAAGGTTGTATAATGAAATAGATCCAATGGATCCGGTAAAAACCCCATGTGTCTTGACTTACAGGCCCGAAGGCCTTGCTCGGACATTCGGAGGGGACTTACGCCCACTGGGCAGCCAAAAATTGGGGGAACACTCCCCCAAAGAGGTAATATCTAGCCTGATATCAATAGCTGCGTCATACATGCCAACCCCTGACAAGGAAATGGCATAATCCAAGTGGTCAAAAAGCGGAATCCTGGCAGAAAAAGCGTAATCCACATATAACATGCTAAAATTTCAATAAACAACGATTATTTTCCCTTCTCATCCTTTACTGTTTCAGGTTTTCATATGTAGCACTTTTAGCTTTACACACATCGACTAGAAACCTTCTTAAGACGTTTAGCGCTAAATTTTAAAATTCTTTAGACAAGGCCGGAAATAGAAGTCACATGATGCTGTACTCTATTTCTTAATATTCAGAGGATTCTTTTATATTTTGTTTCGGGGTTTTCGGTTGCCTTTTTCTAATTTATCTGGGAAATTTGTGAAAATGATATTTTTGCTCACATAAATGCATAGAATAAAATAAAATATACTTTTTAAGCGCTAAAATATATTTAGACTGGTTCTGCAAGAAATATGAATTATAATATGGAAGTAAAGGTTAAATTTGGAAAACCAGTCTTCTATCTCCTCACTACGCATGCTGATTCTATAAATAGAATCGAGGTCAACAGTAGAACCAGGTTAGCTATAAATAGAACATGATACTGTTACGAAAGTTCACGGTCTAGCATACTCTTATATTGAAGTTACGTAAAAGCCGTCTTTTCTAAAATACGGTCTGTGTGATTAATGGAATTTTAATAATAATGAGAAAACAAAGAATTTATTTTTTTGGGGAGGTTGATATACCGAAAAAGCGTAATCCATATACGTTTAAGCGTAACGCGTAATTTAGTGACAAAAAGCGTAATGATTACGCCAAAAGCGTAATGGTTGGCATGTATGCTGTGTCATAGTTTCCTGGACCAAAAGACACATCTGCTCAAAGACGGACTGTTGTACCATGCCAACATTATTTTCCTCCATTGCCACATTGGCTCTGTCCACATATTACACATGCTGCATGGTATAGATGATGTACACTTGGTACATACAATACGAGTGTCATGGTTGTCTTCTTTTGTTTGAACGTTTTGCATTTTATGCATTTGGTTGACATTTCTACTGAAATGACAAAAGAAGATAAAACAAAGCACAAATTAGCAATTCAGCATGTTATTAATTTGCTAATACCACAACCGTTACTAACAGAGTAAGTGAAATTATTCAGTGCCGCGTTAACTCTTAAATGACAACATGAGTAACGCATTAGCGGTTTGCAATGTGGTCGTCAATAGTCAAAGTCCGTAAAAGGTTACAAAGTCACTCAAAATTTGAAAATATTGTAAAATAATGTATACAACCTGTAGAAGAATGATTGTCTAACACAATAATTCCAAATTTAACTTTGGATGGTCCAATTTTACACTAAGATGGCTTGGATTATATGGAGGTGTAATTGTACGTTGTGAACAGTACAAGTGAAGCTTAAAAACTAGCGACACCTGGCAGTGGCAAGTGGAGGTAAGGGGCAAGAGTTATTGCCCTTTGTCTATAGGGCATAGACAGAAAAGATGAATTTTCGTCTTTTAGTAGGGTTGGATTCGAGAGGTAGCAGGTTTATATCCTAACGTTAATGTGATTGGGGAACATATTTGAAGGAGAAACATCAGTCCCCTTGTACTTAAATAGTGAGGAATACATCTTGTTTTGATTCTACAAAGCCCCTTCCACTTCTTTATCTTTTTGGTGTTGATTACTGGGAGCCTCATGAGAGTATCAGAATCTTTACAGTCATCAGTCTTGGTGGATGCAAATGTTGTGGATCAAAATTAGCCAACATACCAGTTTTACGAAGAACTGAATATCTCTGGGAACAGACATCATTTCTAGTATTACTGATGTAAACTTATCCCTTTCTGTTTTTGGTAAGAGCAGATTAACTGGTATGTTTAACCAATTGCTATCTGAAATTAGACAAAGAAATGGACACAATGTTTCCAAGTGTAAAAAATTTCAAGGTTTTTGTTTTAAAAAATGTATTTTTTTTATTTAACCCATTTAGCCCTGCTTAAATATTTCAATTGCAGTGCCTGATTCCTGAGAAGCGATTATAAATAATAATAATAATAATAATAATAATGAGGACTTTGTATAGTGCCTAATCTTACGAAGTTCTAAGCGCTTTACACCATCAATAATGATACGACTACACTACAGAGCAACAAATGACAAAAGCAATGAAATTGGAAAACATAAAAACATGCTGAAAACATATAAGATACAAAACATGATTAGGTCGCTAAGTTTGTCCCTGCAGTCGAAATAGGTGGTAAAACGGAGAAGCAGCATAAATTGTGATGACTTTTACCATGCTGACTAAACATGTTGTAACATTGTTATTTCTCTTTTAAAGTATAAAAACATAGTTTCTCTGAAAAGATTATAGTGTTTGCAACTCAGTGATATGTGCTTTGTTATCATTTAGTATGTACATGCTCACAACTATATTTTGAAATATGACTTGAAAGAAAAACTAAACTGTTTTAAAAAAAATTACCAAAATCTTCACAGAAGTAAACATCTCTTTTGGGAATAACTTTACGTTTCAGTTTTATTGAACCGTCCTTGAAGCTGACATCAAGTTCATGAATACTGTAGGCAAGAACTGTGTTGCCTAGTCGACAACCCTCTTGATACTTTTGAACCCTAACCCCAGTATGTTTTAATAACGTAAGCAGCATCTGAAACAAAAACATGTGTAACAATAAGGACATTTTTCAAACATAATTAAATTGTCAAATTTTTTCTTGTTCCTGGACTATGCTAAAACTATGATTGCATCATGGGTTCATAGACTGTAGTATGTTCAGTATATTTGTATGATATTAATCTATTCAACATAGGCAAGAACTGTGTTGCTCACTAGACCAAGCACTTGATATTTTTTAATGTTAACCCCAGTATGTTTTAATAACGTAAGCAGCATCTGACAGAAAAACGTGTGTAACAATAAGGACATTTTTCAAAAATAATTAAATTGTCAAATTTTTTCTAGTTCAAGGACTATCCTAAAACTATGATTGTATCATGGGTTCATGGACTTTAGTGTGTACTGTCTTTGTATAATATTAATCTATTCAACATAATTACAGTAAATTTCACAATTAAAGCATCATATAAAATTAAATATTTGTTAAAATGATTTTATTTTATTTCAGAGCAAATGAAAACAATTTCTGTACCTTCTACAAATACTAACAACTATAATATTCTGCTTTCATTATGTGCATATAGTTACCAAATTCACTGCATCCTCAAATGCAACACAACACCTTAGCTTATGTATGTGGGTCAAGAAGAAAATTTGAAATGCCCATTTGCCTGTAATGGATAACGTAAGTGTTTTGCAGAACATTACCGTATTTTCCGCCCTATAAGTCGCTCCTGGGTATAAGTCGCGGGAGGGGGAAATCCAGATAATTTTGGAAAATTCAACAGATAAGTCGCTCCTGCGTATAAGTCGCTCCTGCGCACTAACCGTAATCACGTTTTTGATACCGCCGGCCATTGCATACGACTTGGTAATTTCCAACAACGTGTAAGTATATTCTTGTTTGAAATTTTACAAATAGAAATATAAGCAAATAAGATTTATAAATAATGTTTATTAAGTAAATATTAGCGCCACTCGTCTTTTTTACGCCGGTTACGCTTACGTTGAATTTTCTTTCTGCTGCACGATTTCCGTTTTCTTTCGCAAATGCTACGACGTTTAACTTAAATTCTGCATCATAACTTTTTCGCGTGGTAGTTGTTGGTGCCATGATTAAACTGTATTGACTTACGCTAATATAACAATTTTAAATCATACAACGTTATTGTGAAACTATCTTTTTTAAATCCTCCATGGTATGAACGGTCCGTATTTATATACCGGTCAATTCCACAACCCGAGCGAACTTCAAAGGCACTTTATAAAACAATTGAAGTTGTTCGCCAGCCTTCCAGTTTTTTTAATTAATTACTTTGAAGTTCTCTCAATGAAGCCAGTCTCGGTATTCCGGTCAATTTCTACAACCCGAGCGAACTTCAAAGGCACTTTATAAAACAATTGAAGTTGTTCGCCAGCCTTCCAGTTTTTTTTATTAATTACTTTGAAGTTCTGTCAATGAAGCCAGTCTCGGTATTCCGGTCAATTTCTACTACCCGAGCGAACTTCAAAGGCACTTTATAAAACAATTGAAGTTGTTCGCCAGCCTTCCAGTTATTTTTATTAATTACTTTGGAGTTCTCTCCATGAAGCCAGTCTCGGGTTAATCCAGAGTTTTTATAAACTATTGAAGTAAATTATGAAGCGCTACCGGTACATTTAAATACATATATTGTAGCGACATCTGACCAACACTTTGCTTGAAGCATGTGGTGAATAATAAAAGAAAAACAATGGCAATCGTAATTTCAATATTTTTTTTTATTAATAACAACAAATTTTAACACATATTTATTATAACTAATTATTATTTGATCATTTAATTTGATATTCTTGTAGTCTAATACTTACGTGTATGTAAGTTTCGAGCAATTGGCTTGCCGGTATACCGTAGATGCATTTCGCTATAACACAGCATCACTGCGCATCAGTCATTAAAAAAATTTATTTATCGTATACGTCGCTCCTGCGTATAAGTCGCACACGTCATTTGAAAGAAAAATAACGAAAAAAAGTAGCGACTTATACCCCGGAAAATACGGTACATGTTCAATTTTATATTTGGAATCTGCAATAGGTTTAACATAGCTCAAATCAACCAAGTCTTCATGGAAACCATTATAAATCTAATGTGCCACCAATATGAAACAATTAAGTTAGATTTACAAGTGTATACATAACAGATTTAGCCTTACCTTTCCTGATGCCTTGCTCTCACTAGTGTTAGGATCACTTTCTTTTCCATTGTGGACAACTCCAGTTACAAGACAAAGAACGTTTCTCTCGTTTTCCTGCACTTCTTCAATAAAGGGGTTCATCAGATCCAATTTTCTGAAAATATAGATTATAAAGAATACGTTTGAATGTGAACTGACCTACACAGCATCTTGTATTTAATACCCTTCCCCTTGAATGGGATCTGCCCTATACAGCATCTTGTATTTAATACCCTTCCCCTTGAATGGGATCTGCCCTTTACAGTGTTACGAAATGCCCGATATGGCATAGTGGATACACCATACTCCTCTAATCTATATTTTAAGCTATTCAGTCCTGTTAATTTTGTTATATAATTTGTTTGTCGTTATTCTGTATTTAATGAATTATTATTTTTAAATTCGTTGCAATACCCGATATGGCGTAGAGGGTACACCATACTCCTCAAAGTGAGTTGTCCTATACAGCGAGTCGCACGTGCCGCGCGTATAATGAAGGTTTTACGCGAATTATTTATACAAGTACGGCAGACTACTATATAGGTACAGTGCGGGGTCTTTTTAAGACACAGTGGACATTAAAGCAGACCTCTAAACGTTACATTTGTCAGATATTAGAGCCAAAATGTTGGGTGAGTTAGATACATTCTTTATGGTATAATGTTTAAGTTGACTGTTCAGTTTCGGAATAGCACGTTCGTTTTTATGTATTGCGTAAATTCATTTTTTATTATTTGGAAAATTGTCCATTTTTATATTCAGCTCGCCGGTCGTGTGAATAGATGAGTATTCAAGACCAATGTTAACCGGTGGAATGGAGACGGACAATGAACTACTGTCGCACCGGAGGGAAGTGAAATGTTAACACTCGTAGTTTTGTTTTGTTGACTACTTTATGTAAAACACGAATAGCGTGTTTGTAGTCAATAGAACCCTACATTTGCTTTACTGACTATTTATGTAAAACACGAATAGCGTGTTAAGTCAATTGGATAGTATTGTTTGGTTTTTATTGATTATATTTCGTGTGTGTGACACGAATAGTATGATAAGTCAATTAAACCTTATGATTTGATCTACTATGTTGTGTGGGGTACGAATATCGTATCAATAGTCAATATCATGCTACGTTGATAGATATATAGTACAGCAGTGTACGACTATAGATATATAGTACAGCAGTGTACGACTATAGATATATAGTACAGCAGTGTATGACTATAGATATATAGTACAGCAGTGTACGACTATAGATATATAGTACAGCAGTGTACGACTATAGATATATAGTACAGCAGTGTACGACTATAGATATATAGTACAGCAGTGTACGACTATAGATATATAGTACAGTAGTGTACGACTACAGATATATATAGTACAGCAGTGTATGACTACATATATAGTACAGTAGTGTATGACTACCGTCATATAGTAGGGTAGTAGATTCATTTGTGTGTGTATTGTGTGCTCATTATATATATATATATACCTATCACGATGATTTTTGTTATAATATACGTTTTATTTAAACAAACGTGTTTGTTTATTTCTTCAAAACCCTACCTAATCTCAAAGAGTCGGCTCGACTACGTTACAGTTTTGGTGGCAGCGGTGGGATTGTACTTTCTATCCGAGCAAACTTTTGGATTGTTAGTTTGAGCTTTCATATCCAACAAGTGTCGGGGAAAGCCTTTGAGACAGGAGTGTTTTGAGAAATACTATTGTACATTTCATTGTAAACGAAACTGAATTTGATCTTCCCTTAGATAAACAAGTGAATTTAGTGACGCTCGTTTGAAGCGAACGCTTATCTAAAATCATGTCGTCCACTAGGGAATTGTTAGAGCTTGGTAAGCAAATGGGGTATGAGGGGGAAGCTTTACAGCAGTTTATCAAGGACGAACAAAATAGAGAACGAGATCGACGCGCCGAAGAACGGGAGGCAGAACGCGAAAAATTAGAACTAAACGCACGCATTGAAAAAGAAAGAATACAGGCAGAACGGGAGGCTGAAAAAGAAAAAATACAGGCAGAACGCGAAAAACTAGAATTAAATGCACGCATCGAACAGGAGGCAGAACGCGAAAAACTAGAATTAAACGCACGCATCGAACGGGAGGCAGAACGCGAAAAACTAGAATTAAACGCACACATCGAAAAGGAAAGACGGGAGGAAGAACTCGAAAAACTAGAACTAAACGCACGCATTGAAAAGGAAAGGTTTCAACGAGAACAGGAAGCAGAGCGCGAGAAATTAGAAGTTAGTGCGCGGATCGAAAGGGAAAAGCTAGAGTTAGAAAAGTCTAGACTAGAGAACGATAGGGTATTTCAATCGAGTAAATTCAAAAAACCACAACTTCCAGCATTTGAAGAATATAAAGATGACTTAGATAGTTACCTGTTGAGATTTGAAAGATATGCTACTGCGCAAAATCTCCGAAAAGAAGATTGGGCATTACACCTTAGCACTTTATTGAAAGGTAGGGCTTTAGAAGTGTATTCAAGGATACCAAGTGCAGAGGCATCTAATTACGATTTGTTAAAGGATGCATTACTGAAAAGGTTTGAACTTACTGAAAAGGGTTTCAGGGAAAAATTCCGTTCTAGTAAGACAGAAAAGGGAGAAAACTTTGATCAATTTGTATACCGGATATCTAATTACCTATTCCGTTGGTTAGCTTGCGGGGGAGTCGCAAAAACTTACGAAGCAGTATGTGATTTTCTTGTCAGAGATCAATTGCTTGCGGTATGTAGTAAGGAACTATTCCAATACTTAAAAGAGAAAACCATTAATAAGTCAAGCGAGATGGCAAAACAAGCAGATATATTCGCTGATGCGCACGGAGGGGTTATGAACGTGATAGTCCGGGACACGAGGGGTCCTATGGAAAGTAAGCAGGTCAATTCAGATAAAACTAATTTTGGGAGGGGTTTACCACAAAACCAAAAGGGTGAGTTAGTTAGGTTAGATCAGAGGGGACCTAGAAGTCAAGATAGACAGAGAAAACAATGCTTCAGTTGCGGGGAATGGGGTCATATGTCTAGTGCATGTCCGAAGCGTAAAAAGGATTTATCAAAGGTGGTAGGGGTATCGTATATGGAAGGCTCTTCAGCTTGTGTAGAGAGCAATAAGAGTGGCTCCAATCAAAATGCATCAAACGTATCAATACAGTGTGAGGGATTAGTGAATGGGTTTAGGGCCTCAGTACTTAGAGATACGGGATGTAATACAGTAGTTGTTAAGCAAAGTTTGGTAAGGCCGGATCAATACCTTGGGGAAACGGTATCCGTCAGATTGATGGATAATACCGCAGTACAGGTGCCGACTGCATGCGTACATATCGAAACACCTTATTTGACAGGCACAGTGACAGCATGTTGTGTAAAGCGACCTCTGTATGATCTGATTGTAGGTAATATAGAAGGAGTAGCGAATTTTGTTGTGCCAGGCAAAGCAGTGGCCGATGTTCCAACTTCCATGGCTGGTGAAACTAGGTCACATATATCTAAGAGTAAGAAGCCTTTGCCAAAACTAAAAGTACCAGATGCCATACCGATGATAGATAAAAGGACACTAATTGAAGAGCAAAATAAAGACGAGTCGTTGTCAATAATCAGAAATAAAGCCGCGTCAGGGGAAGTCATGAAATGTAAAGGTGGGGGTAGCTACAGGTTCAAATATCTCAATAATGTCTTGCATAGGGAGCATACTACTCGTGAAGGCCGACGGTTTACACAGGTAGTAGTGCCTCGAAACTATAGACCGCATGTTTTGAAGTTAGCACACGAGTCGAAGATGGGGGGTCACCTGGGTTCTACAAAAACTAAAGACCGTGTATGTGCAGAATTTCATTGGCCAGGGGCTCACAGTGATGTAACTAGGTATTGCAGATCATGCGACATTTGTCAGAAAACGCAGTACAAAGGGAAAGTGAAACGCGTTCCTATCGGTAAAATACCTTTAATCGAAACTCCGTTCAAACGCGTGGCGATAGATATTGTTGGTCCATTATCACCTCTTACAGACCGCAAGAATAGGTACATCTTGACTATGGTTGATTATGCAACCAGGTATCCGGAAGCCGTCGCTCTACCATCCATCGAAACTGAGCGAGTAGCCGAAGCCCTAGTAGAAATGTTCAGTAGATTAGAGATTCCGGAAGAGATTCTGACAGACTGTGGGTCACAGTTCACATCAGAACTCATGGCAGAAGTTAGTAGGCTTCTATCAATCAAACAACTATGGACAACTCCATATCACTCAATGTGCAACGGGCTGGTTGAGAAGTTCAATGGAACACTCAAACAAATGTTGCGACGGATGTGTGCAGAGCGTCCGAACGATTGGGATAGATATCTCCATGCAGTATTATTTGCATATCGAGAGGTTCCTCAAAAGAGTCTAGGGTTTTCACCATTTGAACTTTTATACGGAAGAACGGTGCGAGGGCCTATGAAAATTTTGAGACAATTATGGTCAGATGACGAAACAAATGACGAGATTCGAACGACATATCAGTACGTATGTGATTTGAAGGACAAGTTGAGAGAGACTTGTGCAATAGCCCATGAAACGTTAAGACAAGCTAGTAGTCGCGCAGCTCGCTACTATAATTCAAAAGCGCGTGATCGGAAATTTAAAAAGGGTGACAGAGTTTTGGTTCTCCTTCCAACCGAGAGAAACAAATTAATGTTACAGTGGAAAGGTCCATATACCATCATAGATGAAAAGGGAGGCATGGATTATACCATCGATGTAGGTGGAAAGTCCCGTATGTTTCATGCTAATTTATTGAAACGGTACTACGAGCGGACAAATGCAAAGCCAGACCAAGGAATTTTAAACGTGGTCGGGGTAGCCATCATTGAGGAGGATGAGGAACAAGAGTCCGTTCCAGGTCTTAATTTGAGTGGGTTACTGGAGTGCGACATGGGACAGACGGTATTCAATATGAGTCCTGATCTGACTGAGAAACAGAGAAAGAGTGTTTAGCAGTAGTCTGGGAAATAGACAAAATCCAAACCTACCTCCAGGGCCGAGAATTCAATCTGGAAACAGATCATCAACCTCTACTTTACCTCAATAAGGCAAAGATTAATAATTCACGGTTGATGCGATGGGCCTTGTTGTTACAACCTTACAGATTCCGAATCAAGGCAATCAAAGGTACGGAAAATGTGGGTGCGGATTATCTCAGTAGACATTAATTATCTGGTTACCCATATCGTGTAATTTCGTGGTTTTTAAAGTAAATATACTTTTTTTTAGGGGGGAGGTGTGTTACGAAATGCCCGATATGGCATAGTGGATACACCATACTCCTCTAATATATATTTTAAGCTATTCAGTCCTGTTAATTTTGTTATATAATTTGTTTGTCGTTATTCTGTATTTAATGAATTATTATTTTTAAATTCGTTGCAATACCCGATATGGCGTAGAGGGTACACCATACTCCTCAAAGTGAGTTGTCCTATACAGCGAGTCGCACGTGCCGCGCGTATAATGAAGGTTTTACGCGAATTATTTATACAAGTACGGCAGACTACTATATAGGTACAGTGCGGGGTCTTTTTAAGACACAGTGGACATTAGAGCAGACCTCTAAACAATACATTTGTCGGATATTAGAGCCAAAATGTTGGGTGAGTTAGATACATTCTTTTTGGTATAATGTTTAAGTTGAATGTTCAGTTTCGGAATAGCACGTTCGTTTTTATGTATTGCGTAAATTCATTTTTTATTATTTGGAAAATTGTCCATTTTTATATTCAGCTCGCCGGTCGTGTGAATAGATGAGTATTCAAGACCAATGTTAACCGGTGGAATGGAGACGGACAATGAACTACTGTCGCACCGGAGGGAAGTGAAATGTTAACACTCGTAGTTTTGTTTTGTTGACTACTTTATGTAAAACACGAATAGCGTGTTTGTAGTCAATAGAACCCTACATTTGCTTTACTGACTATTTATGTAAAACACGAATAGCGTGTTAAGTCAATTGGATAGTATTGTTTGGTTTTTATTGATTATATTTCGTGTGTGTGACACGAATAGTATGATAAGTCAATTAAACCTTATGATTTGATTTACTATGTTGTGTGGGGTACGAATATCGTATCAATAGTCAATATCATGCTACGTTGATAGATATATATAGTACAGCAGTGTACGACGATAGATATATAGTACAGCAGTGTACGACTATAGATATATAGTACAGCAGTGTACGACTATAGATATATAGTACAGCAGTGTACGACTATAGATATATAGTACAGCAGTGTACGACTATAGATATATAGTACAGCAGTGTACGACTATAGATATATAGTACAGCAGTGTACGACTATAGATATATAGTACAGCAGTGTACGACTATAGATATATAGTACAGCAGTGTACGACTACAGATATATATAGTACAGCAGTGTATGACTACATATATAGTACAGTAGTGTATGACTACCGTCATATAGTAGGGTAGTAGATTCATTTGTGTGTATTGTGTGCTCATTATATATATATACCTATCACGATGATTTTTTTTTATAATATACGTTTTATTTAAACAAACGTGTTTATTTCTTCAAAACCCTACCTAATCTCAAAGGGTCGGCTCGACAACGTTACATACAGCATCTTGTATTTAATACCCTTCCCCTTGAATGGGAACTGCCCTATACAGCATCTTGTATTTAATACCCTTCCCCTTGAATGGGAACTGCCCTATACAGCATCTTGTATTTAATACCAATACACTTGAATGGGAACTGCCCTATATAGAATATTGTATTTAATACCAATACACTTGAATGGGAACTGACCTTTACAGCATCTTGTATTTAATACCCTAGCACTTGAGTGGGAACTGCCCTATACAGCATCTTGTATTTATGAGAATACCTTAGAATGGGAACTGCCCTAAACAGCATCTTGTATTTATAAGATTCTTTTGGACGTGACTGGCTAAGCCGTTTACCATACTTCTGATCGAATGTGATGAAAACTGGAAAATGGGTTTCTATGACAACTTTCTAATGCAACTGAGATCCATGCATGATGATATATATTTGACCATATTTTTAATCTGTTGCATTTGTCAAGATCTGGACAACAATGATTAAGAACTAATCAATTAGGCCTTTATCTTTAAAAACATTTTATCAGGACATAGTCAAATTGTTAACATGAACAGGACATAAGTCTGGAGATAGGTTACATTGGAAGTGTTCTTACAATACTAAATGGCTTTTTAGAAAAACGGTCAACTGTAAAGTCATGTAAACTAGCAGAGATATTTGGCAAACTCTGGCCTCTTGTTAAAAGATAAGATTCAATAAAAGGAAACAGAGTTGATAATAAAAATAGTGGTATCATTGATACTTAATAACATAATGTACATAAATAATCACATACAAATACATATATTTGTCCTTTGAATTTAGTTTAAGATTGACTACAGGCAACAGTGTATTTGCTTAGTAAATGAACTACTAACATTGCTTCTAAGTGTGTCTTCTACAAAATGTAGTTATGTGCCTTTTGTTGCTATTTACAATCAACCTTGCATATTGATACATTGTTTTCTTTTTTGAGTTTCAAATTTTATTCACAAATATTAAAACAATATAAGACACTTATGATTTAAACATGAATGATGGTTTTAATGAAGATAGTAGTGCATTACAAACACATGGTTAGTTCAGCCATTCACATGAATGCTCAGCCATTCATGTACCAGGACATGGAGTCAGTGTGTAATAGAAACTTAGCAAAATGACAAACCAACAAGAGGTAATTAAAATATTTAAGTATATTTGCAGTTGATCCAAGCCATTATACTGCCTTAGTAGCAGTACCACTGATCATAAAACATGCTCTCTCTCTCTCCCTCTCTGGTCGGTATGACTTAAACTCTCCCCATCTCTCATGCTTAGGTCAGTTTGACCAAACTTTTGCCATCATTCATAAGTATAGAGACTTCATCGAATGACACAAGCGAAAATCCTCTATGCTCATGTTTTCATAGATGTTCACCCGTATCTTGCTACGATAGTCCAGAGAGAGAGGGGGGGGGGTGCTTTAGACATTTTCATATCTAGTTAATAATAATCGATGTTTAGAAAATTATAATAGATTTAGGAAACAACAAAACATTAAATGCATCATAATATGTGTACCACATAACTGAGAAATTTACCGTATAACGTCAACTGGTTTGCAACTTTGTATCATTGTATTGTGAACACTGTAGATAAATCCCAAGAAAAGTATACACATACCGTTACAATGAACCATTTTCTTGTAGGTTACCAGGTGTAAGTTCAATTTCAAGGTTCTCATCCACCTCAAATTGTTTTTCTCTTCCACTCCTGATTTCGACACATTTGAATCCTAATGCATGAGAGTCGAGGGGGAACAGAATGCAAAAATTATAGCAATGAAAATATTACCATATTAAATTCATTTAGTAGACAGGGATTTGTAATACATTCTATCCTTATTTTTATATATCACTAATGATTAATGACTTGACAGCACACAGCTGCAAGGGCGCCATTGCAAAAATTATTGTGCTATGGGTAGGCCAGCAGATCAATGATTAATTGATCATTTATCATAAACAACCAATGAAAAAAAAGATTAATAGTCCCGGTTTTCTAAATGAAATTAGAATGGTACACAATTTCATTCAAATCCTTTTTCTTTGCTGTTTCTCACTTTTATCTCGTGTGTAAGAGACAAAATTAGCGAAATTCTGGAGTGAGAGAGAAAAGCACATTTTGAAATACTGCAGAATGGCGATGGGTTGACCAGCATGCAGTCTGTTTTGTCCATCCAGCATGTACGTCTTACATGTATTCAAGATCATTTTAGAGTTCAAAATAACTTACTACTATTTATAGTAATGATTTTTCAGCTCCAATCATCAAATGTACTTCCAACGTTAAAAATCTATGACACCATACCTATTATCCGACAGTATTTGCAGAACCGTATTGGGAGTCAGTTTTCTAGGCAGTCCTTATTTGAAACATTTGTAAAACTTCCTTTTAAAGCTACAACAGAATGGCATGTTCCAGGGCCTAATGTGTGAATCAAATTTAACTTAACATCCATTCAGGTCAAACAAAAGTACCCAGATGTGTAAACAGTTGCTAACTGAGATATAGATAAATGTGTTGAGAAGTACTATGAGACCTTATCAAGCAGAACTAATTATGCTTAAACAAGTACTTTAAGGGTTAACAGTCAAATTTATTACTTTTCATTTGAATATCTCTATTTGACACATATGTCCAAGCTCGTGTAAACAGAGGGGCTATTGCTTATTACCTTAGTACAGAGCAATTGCTATCATTCTCAGCAACAAATCTATGTTACTTGAAGGTGGAGGTGGAAGAATGAGAGTCACTGATGCAATGTTTTCCAAAGACATGTAAACAATTAGATCAATCTCATTATTAATAAAATGTCATACAATCACGTTAATGTCACTCTGACTAATGGTCAGGCGAAAAAATTACAATAAAAAAACGCGAGCACATTTGGAGCAACAATAACATTAAAACAAGATCAGATTGCTAGTGGCGGACCAAATAAGTTGTCACTGATTAAAACTCAATTTAACCATTTCAATAGAGGGTTCTTGATGACGTAGTACACAAACCATGCTCGTGGGGTCACGTGATTTTTGTTGAAGTTGTTGATGAAACAGATAGCGTATCAATTAGAATGGCGAGCAAAATTTCCAAATGTTCTTCAAAACCGAAGTACATTGACTCCCTGGATCATCAACATCGTGAAAGATACATTCAGAAAATTAAAGATGTGAGTGGCATAGATCCATATCAAGTCGAACCGAAGAAACTTATTGCCAACGAAGAGCAACTCGCAGACATTACTTTCGGTGACATTATCATGTATTTGGTAAATGGTACCACTGTATTCACACTCTAACAGTTCAAATCTTACAAATCTCTCGAGGCTTACAACTACGTTGTAAGTGGATGGGTTGAATACGTACAAGCCAGAAGGTTGTGCCAACATCATTGTCATAGCTAAGGTATGGTTTGAAATTATTATCATTTTAGAACGTATTTTTCATTTCTTGATACACAACTCTTTTATTAAAAAGTCAGTTAATTTAAATATTATCTGATTTGATTTTCAGAGCGCAACAATTCTGAAACATATAACAATTTGAGCAAATTAGTAAGCATTTAATGTTGTTAAAGGTAACTTGGATTTAACTGAAAATAAATTAACAATGTATATTAATTATTGATTTTAAATTAAAAAATGGGAGTATAATCAACACTTTAAGTGTCAGAACTGATGTTGTATGGATGGTTTACAAGTGTAATGTTAATGTTATGTACAGCAACATTTTCATTAAAAGTTCAGGCATCAATGTGACATGATGATGACACATTGATATAAGGTTATGATGGAAAAAGTCCTTTATTTCACCATATGTATCTCTTTCAGGTTTCACACTCACAGAGGGTAAATGCAAAAAAAACCTGGAACCTTGGATAATTGCATCTCCACAAGGTACAGTATTGTCAGCACACTGTACATGTATGGCTGGACTGGGAGAAACTTGTTCACATGTCGCTGCACTTTTATTTTATATTGAAGAGATGCAGAAATATAAGGAATGAGTTTGTCACTGGCAAATTAGCCTACCGGAAGAAACCTACCAAAAAATCAGTAGAATATAAGGAATTGAGCAACATTGATTTCCGATCAGCCACAAAATTGAAACAACTGATAATCCTGATGCTGATGCCACCCAGTCTACACCATATCGGATCTTGAATTTATCAGCAGTTCCAGCGGCAGGAATATCAGATATGAAACAGATCTTGCAAACATTAGAAAAAAAGAACAATAAACCTGCCATAATGACTCTGGTTGAACCATTCTGTGAAAATTTTAAGCCTCTTTTACAAAGTGAACACCTGCCATCATCTTTGTCGACTCTTCGGAATGAGAACACAGATTCAATGTCACTTGAATAGTTGTTAGATTACTGCAGCAAACTTTCCATTTCCATCAAGAAGGAGCAAGTAGTTGCAGTTGAGAAAGAGACCCGCCTGCAAAACAAATGCAAACTTTGGCACAATGTTCGAGAAGGCAGAATAACATCCACTACCCTTCTATCTCTTTGCCACACAAATCCCGAAGCACCAACCATTTCTCTGCTGAAATCTTTAACTTCTGCATCAGTTTCTGTGCAGACACATCAAATGGTATGGGGTGTAAAAATGGAAGATGTAGCTAAGAGACAATACACAGAAAAAATGAATGAGACACACGATTTATTCTCCATTAACCCATGTGGGTTTTTTTCTGCACCAAGATATGCCATTCCTGGGTTCATCTCTAGATGGGATGGTATCCTGTGTATGCTGTGGGAAGGGTTGCATTAAAATCAAATGTCCATATTCCGCAAAAGACATGAACATTCAAGATGCCCTTTCAATTAAAAAATTTTGCCTTGTTAAGGAAGAGTACAATGTGACGTTATGTAGGACACATCCATATTATTCACAGGTTCAGTGTCACATACATATGTCTGGAAGTGAATATTGTGATTTTATTGTGTGGACAAACTCGGATATATTCATTGAAAGAATTGAGCCAAACACAGCTTTTTGAAATAACGCACTTTCAAAAGCAAACATTTTTTGGCAGTCTGCTCTACTGCTAGAACTGGTTGCAAAATATTTCACAAGAAGAGTAAATAATGATTTAAAACCACACAGCTCTACTACACTTCCATCTAAGGCTGAGTCTGTTACTAATTCTCAGTCCAGTGAAGAGGAACTGTGGTGTTCCTGCAGAAAACCAGAATATGGGAGAATGATAGCATGTGATGATAAAAGCTGCCTGTACCAGTGGTTTCATTTTGAATGCATCGGACTGAAGTGACCACCACAAGGACTGTGGTACTGTTTAGAATGCAGACAGACTAAACAATTACAAACCAAAGAGAAGGCCTCCAAGAAGAATAAGAAATGAATAATTCAGACATTTATTTGTGTTTATTTGTAGTCATAGTATGTAAATAATGTACAAATCATATTTTGGCCAAGAAATCAGAAATTATGTATTCCTTTAAAGTCAAGGCACAAACTAATTTTTTGAAATTTTTTGTTTATTTTTAAAATATTTATATTTGTATAGTTTCACAATGTTAATAAAAGATTGAAATTATTTTGCACATTATTTAGGCAAGGACAATGATATGTTTCTTTGCGATACAGCCATTAACACTTTACTACTGATGGGCACCAATTTACAAGAGCACTGCACACAGCGACCATTTTGTCCAGTGTTGTTTCTTTTTCTGTAGGAGCAGTGATCAAGTAGTCGATAGGCACAGGACCATTAAGAACGGTGTACTTTTGGCGGAGTATTCCTATTACACGATCCACATTAATTCTTAAATGTGCAATTTGTCGTGTTTTTTTAAACTTCAATAGCTGGAAGTTGAGGTCTGCCATTAGTAAATGCAGGTATCTTGACTTCAGCACACACAAGACCAACATTCTTTGATGTCAAAAACCCCTCCAGCACAAGGTCACCAGGTAGCAAGTTAGAAAGAAAACCAGAGTTTTCTGTCATGAATTTGTCACCGACACGACCACCATACCCTTTCGATAGAAAACTTATAACCCCTAGTGAAGTAACACTAATGAGAAATTTTACTGTGTGTCCATGTTTGTAATGAGAATATGTCTCAGCCCTTGCTTTAAAGTTTGAAGGTCTTTCAATTTCAATCTCAAAGCAGTCAATGATTGTTGCCACACGTTTTCCAAATGTCTTGACAAATTCGGTGAACATGGTTTTCTGCAAGCATTCCCTTTCTGGCCAGTGAACAAATGGCTTTAAATGCATATACATGACATGAATGGTCTTTAGCAGTACGTTTGACACTGTAGACACAGACACACAAAACAAGTCAGCTAGTACTTGGTGTTGCACATTTAGCCTTAGCTTAATTAATACCATCCCTAAAAGACACCCTTAACTATACACATATATGCAGATTGGCCAACACTTTTGCTCCATACCTGGACCAGGAAGGCCTGAAGGATGAGTTTGATGATTATTGCATGCTAAGTGAGGAGTGTGTGCCTACAAAAACTGAAAATGGCCAGAAAAGGAGCTTTTGCAGCTACTGGCTAGATGTCATTAGTCAGAGAACAAGCACTTGCAACATCAGATTTCCTCATCTAAAGGAAATTGTGCAGCGACTGCTCACTTTGCCACATAGCAATGCTGATTGTGAGAGGTCCTTCTCCATGATGAAAAAGATCCACACAGACTGTCGGAAATCCCTGAATACAGATACACTCACAGCATTTTTGCAATGCAAAATAAACACTGATTCATGTTGCATGGATTTTGAAACGCCAAATTCACTACTGGAAATGGCAAAAGGCGCAAGTGTAGCGTACAATTTAGCTCACTCCAGTGACTGAGATGTAACAAGGTATGCAAATATATGGCGTAGTTTATATGTGATCTAGTAAATAATATAAGGTCTTTGGCGTAAGGTTTTTCTGGTCTTTGTAAGGGTTTTTTTTGTCTGGTGTACAGGTTTTTGTCTCAGGAGTTTGACAGGTATGACAGTGCAATAACATACATACATACATACATACATACATACATACATACATACATACATACATATCAGTTGACAGACAGATTCACAACAATAATGCAAGTTGTGTATCAATGTGTGCACACACACATGTACACATGGACACACGTACGTACATACATACATATCAGGTTAACAAATGTATTGATACACACCATATTCATGTTAAACATGTTAAGCATATATTAACAAAGCAAATATATTGATCTTATGTGTATCAACATTATGTTCACTTCGCTTATGCCGAACACATATCTGAGTACATTATATATATATATATATATAATGGATTATATGGATTGAGTGCCATTTAATATACCTGAAATAAAATGATCAGAACAAACTCTGTGCCATGGCTTCACAGTATTTGAGTTGATTGTCTTTCTGTTTATTCTGCGTATCCATTCTTGCAGTCTTCTTTCACTCGACGTCCTTTTGTCTTCGTGCCTCCTAAGCACCGGTATAACAAAAAATCTTCTGTCCGGATTTTTTATGTTGTTATTGATACAACCAACTACGATACAATCGCATAACATTTTCAGATTCTTTAAAAATAACTTGAATATTTCAATTGATATCACGGTCGAAACCACTCTTGTGTACAAGTTTGTGGATCACGTGACCCCACGTAAACATTGGTTCGCAGAATTTGTGACGTGTTGTGAAAACCCTCTATAAGGCACTAAAAGCAAATACTGGAGTTCAACTTAATTTCACTCCATCCGCGATCAAAGATCTGATTAAATCAGGCAGAATATTTCCTCTTCTCGCTGCGTTAACAGCACCAATTACCGCAACTGCTCCCACAGTCGAGAAAGCTGCCGCATTAAAAGCAGTTGGAACAGAGACAGGAATGGCACTAAAGAAAGCAACGGCAAGAGGATATAAAAAAAGAGGCAATCCATAAACGGATTGGGTCTAAGACTACCAGGGATTCCGTATTCATGGTAAAGCGGATGTGGCATGGGTTGCCAGGGACGGTTTACTAAAACCGGTGTCAAATTTTGATTTAATTGGTGCTGCTAAAAAAAATCAATAAAAACTTCAAGTGTTTTTATGCGAGATCAATTACCAAAACACCTAAACAATATTGAAACCAATATTATTAATCTCGATAACAGCAATGGACCTGGAACTCACTGGGTTGCATACGCGATTCATCCACACGGAATCATTTATTTTAATTTATACAGGTTAGCGCCACCACCAAGGGAATTTATGTGCTAGATACAAAAATTAAAATTCTTTCACTGGTACTCGACGCTACCAACACAGACAATGACTGATCCACCAATATGCGGCCTGGAAATAATTAACGTCCTTGGTGCTATATCAAAATCAACCAAACCATCCTATATAATCGTACACGAATACAAGAGTAATCGCTTTTTAGAGAGATCTTAAAATATAATGATTGATATTTACAGGAGATCATTCTCGAGCCTGAAAAACACTGGGGAAATATCGGCAGCAGATGATGTAAAACAAATTATTGAGGATGAAATATCTGAAATGTTAAATCTCGCAAGTGGATCCAAACAAAATAGTCGTATTGCAAGTAAGGCAGGGAAAATTAATAACGAGTAATGTTTCCTTGAATGATATTATAGTTTGACTTAATGAAGTAACCGTAAATTCCCTAGCCGTGTTTGATTCTAATGGTAGGATTAAACCAAAGGTTATTTTTCGAACTGTTAGATAATATTAATAATCGAGTAAACAATCCGGTGAAACAATGACGGGTGAGCTCAACATGAACTCAAATAAATAACCGCGCATGATAATCCAACATCGAACAGTGACGCTGTGACATAAAACTATGTAGACGCGATGCGAAAAAAAGGTAAAACCAATGACGATAAACTATCAACGTTGCGGGCTGAATATGATGTTCATGTAGATGGTTTGGAAATTGCCATAATAATTAAAAAAAAAAAAAAAACATACAACCGTGGATAATTTCTTTGGAAAACCGTCAAATATCCCATGAAACTCTGATATTAAAACAACTATTGATATGATTAAACAAACACAGGATAATATCGTTGGTGATTTTCCTACTATCGCTGCACGGCTTGATAAGTATAAAATACCACATCAAAAAATATCAATAGCGTGTACTCAGTACTACATGGAGAATTCACCTGTACACCTCAAAATAATATTATTGATGTTATCGGGGGAAGTCCAGGGTATCTATAGATTAACCGTTACAATTTAATGTGTCATCAGATGTATCAACCGGTGTTAAGAGCTTGAGTTTATACGCAAGGGAACCACTGAAAGTTATGGTAATTTAACAGCAACAACAATCAGATACTACGTAGTATTTGTAATTGATTTAAGTAAATAGTATAATGAATGTCCAACAATATAGATACGATCAAGTGCTCGAGTTTCAAACTCAACTAAAAAATCTCGTTGACGAGTATACAATAAAAGTAAAACAATACCGCAGGCGTATTACCTGTGTTGACATAATCATGTAGTCAGCTTCGTCTGTTATTGCTGGAACTGGTATATTGTTATCAACTGTGCATCTGCAGTTGTCAAAAATTGTGTTTCAGCAACAACAATAATTACAGGGTTTCTTAATATCATTGCAAAAAAAATATCCACATGCAGTCAGAATAAACTACACCAGTATATCATTAAATTACATATCGCAACAGATGCATATTCTCAGATATCTTCGTTGATATCATCCAGTCTCGATGATACAGTGATATCCGATAACGAGTTCACGGTGATGACTAACATCTACCACACAGCAACATCAAAATTATAAATACATAACAGTAATAATATTGGCATCGACATCGACATTACTTCAACAAATAGGAGGGAACACAACTCTGGCAAGAACAACCATGAATCAGTAACATCAATTAAACCTGAATGTAGTATCAATTTCCCAACTACAATTCCGGTAAGGGAAATCGCACTAGCAAAATTACGAATATATTACAGTTGGCCAAATATTAGATCCAGCAGCAGAGGAGGCGAACAGACCAACTTTTCAGGCAAAATATTTAGTAAACTGAGGTTTCTCAATAGGCCTCAATTTAGTAAACTGAGGCTTCCTTGAAAAATACTTAATTAATTTTTTTAATAATTAAGCAAAAAAATATAAAAAAAATATAATTTTACAACGATTTTGTTATTTAGTTGGCGTTCACCTCCTCTGCTGCTATGCGCTAACAATTTTTTTACTAACTAAATATTTGATCAAGTCCGACACGATATCTTGTCCGAGGGTCTGATAAATTTATCGTCACAAATCCGTGTGGGATTGATTGAGCGCGGCTAAAGAAATTTTTAAATTGAATATGATCCATATCGCCACCGCACCAAGTTTGCCAAATATTTCTCAGAGTATGAGTATCAACTCCGTTAAACACACATAACAAATTGCAGTTATCTCTGATCACTTTTGGTATTTGAGTGTAACGTTGAGTGATATATATCACGTCGGTGTTTTTATGTCTGCCTCTGGAAAATATTCTAGCAGGATTTTTTTGATTATCTAACATGATATCGTCATATACGACTAAATTGTTAATACTTCCGTCGATGGAGTCAATGCTAGGTGCCTCTTCGATATCGGTTATAAACTCAATAACATCATTGCCGTTAATTTCTAGCGCGGCTTCGTTAAAATCCTTTAACACTTCATAACATCGCTGATCATCTACACTCGGAGCAATCATATACAACTTATCCCACTTCATCCATCTCGTTATCAAATTAAGTAGCAATTGTGTTTTACCACTGCCAGATGGTCCGATGATAATCGCGCGAATAGAATTTAGTAACATTGCATGGTGTTTAATAGGTTCCCGTCGTCTTGTAGCTGAATAATCAATTACATTCATGTCGTTATATATAAATTATGGATCTATATTGTGTGAAATGTAGGACGCGTACTGGCACAAATGACTTGACGACGATTACAACGAAAAATAATCGATCAGCGCTTTCTGGTAAATGCGTACAATGTAGTACAAAGAAATTTAGATTTGTTTCTAAACCCAAGGAATCTTTAAAAAAAAACGAGGAGGTGATATTGCAGCCAAGTTAGCAAAACTCCCAGGAACGCCGTGGGCAAAATACCCCGGAGAAAAGCACCTTCCAGGATATAGCTACTGTGGCCCCGGAACACGATTAGATATCAGACTTGATGATCAAAACCAACCCCGATCCGGCGAGTATCCGATAAACGCTATTGATAAGGCGTGTCATGCTCATGATGTTGCATATAAAAGCAGCAATCTTCAACACAGACATCTCGCAGATGTGAAATTAATTCATGTGTTAAATGCTATTCCTGATAAATCCTTCAAAGAAAAATTGGCTTCGTGGTTGGTAAAATCAGCTATGAAAGGCAAATTGATGTTAGGTGCCGGTAATTAAAAATATGGAATCTATTTATTATTCTCCGAGAGGATACTGGCGGGGTAAAGCAGCAATTAGTAAACTCGTTAGCGCTGCAAAAGTAAAAAATACTACAGCGGCGGATTGGTTATCCAAACAGGTGATATGGCAAATTTATCTACCAGCGCCTAAACGAATTAACTACTCGGTTTTTAATGTTACAACACCTAATGAAGTTCATCAAGCTGATATACTATTTTTACCACATGACAACGGTTACAAATACGCGTTAACGTTAGTTGATATTGCGAGCCGATACAAACAAGCAGAGCCGTTAAAAACAAAATCATCAACTGAAGTGGCTTCTGCATTTGAAAGGATTTATCGACGAGGTCCACTACGCTGGCCAAATCTATTACAAGTTGATCCTGGCAAGGAATTTCAAGGCGCTGTTTTAACAACGATGAAACATCATAATGTCGCCATCAGACAAGGACACACTGAGCTACATCGTGATCAGGCAATTGTTGAACGATTTAATAGGACACTTGCTGAGCGGTTATTTGGATATCAATACGCGAAAGAATTCATCCAGGATAAACGATCCCGTGAATGGGTCAAGAGATTACCAGGTGTAGTTACCACAATCAATAATGAGATTACTAGAACAATCAACATGAAACCTAACAACGCTATTAAAAAGAAGTATATACCCGTACGACCACAAAAAGATTTCCCTAGAAACGCTAGCGTTTCCGAACCAATTCTTGGTAGTAATGTCACTGTAAGGTATTTATATGAACCAGGAGAGCTTGAAGGTGGTAAAAAAAGAGCTACTGATCCTATTTGGAGTGTCACTACGCATAAGATATCCGGTATAACACGATCTACTGGTGGAAACGCTAGCGTTTCTAGACCTCCAATCTATAAACTGGATTCAACTGCTCCTCAACGAGGATTTACTCGACAACAACTACAGGTAATTCCCGAGGATACTCAATTACCACCGCGTGGTCTTAACTAGCACCTCTGTGTCTGTTGCACTCAAGACAAGTCAGCATAACATTATCGTTGGTATGACCTACGCTGCTATTCTTTCTGTCTACGGTAAATTGGTGAGGATCTTTATCCGAATACTGCCAACACATTATACAATTGCAACTCGCGCAGTGATTATTCTGTTGTTGCTTCAGCGAAATTATTAATTCAGCATCAATGTCAAATTTTCTATTATTTTTTTTATCTTGTTGTTTATAACCAGAGAGTTTTTTTTCTGATTATATCCTTGATGTTGTCGGCGCTGATTGTAGTGTCATTATCATCGCCACCAATGATTTCATCATCGAAGACGATTCTTCGAAGTTGGTTTATTCTTCGTACTCGAGACACTGCGAGATAAACTAAATTCGACCACTCAATGCGATTATCTACTATCCAAACAATTGTGTCTGTGATAGTTAATCCCTGTGAAGAGTGTATTGTTGCTGCGTAACCTAACGTCCATGGGGATTTATCAGCAGAACTCTTTGAGTTCCCCAATGCATCTTCGACGACGCTGATATCAACCAGCACAATATCATTTAACACTAAATTCTGCTTTTCACGTTGTCCAGGAATGTCAACGTCGATATTCTGCTTTCGTGTATCCGAAGGTCTATAACAGAGCGGTACTGGAAGTGTTGCAAATTTACGTTTATGTAATTCAAATAATTTCATCTGAAGTGTGTCTCTGACAATTTTTCTACTTGCTATTATCAAATCGTTTGGTCTCCACGTTTCCCAAAAATCATTCATGGGAGTTTCTGAAATTATTTCACGCGCTATTTCACATTGAAATTTATCCGGTTGTAATCTAATTAGCGCTTTGAATTCTCGTAATTGTTCATCAAGTGATCTATAATCAGTGGTAATTTCTTCATAATAGTCTACAAACCCCTTTAGCCATTCATGTGGGGATGCACCAACAAATGGCGGCGGTTGACCCTGATCCCCGCACATGACGACCTTTGTATTTTTGTTTAACAACCATTCAAGAAATGTCTGTAATACTCTCAACGATACAGTGCATATTTCATCCCAGATTATGATTTCAGGAATGAATTTATCTCCCATTCGATCAGGAGCCCATTCATCACCTTTCCATCGAAAGAAACTATGATAAGTACAGGCATTTACTCCCCGCGCTATCATCTTCCTGGCGAGTCTGTGAGTTGGTGTTAACACAATCATGGATGTGAAATCCGTAGGATTTTCCCGACGAAATAATTCAATTGCACGAGTTGTCTTTCCTGACCCACCACAGCTGTTTAAATAAACTGTCTTGTATCTACATACGGGATCAGATATCGGTGGTGCATTAGAAAATTCTGATAATTGGTTGCTTTTCAAGTATTTATCGTCGTTGGCAACGTCTGCGGATTCACAATACTCGTGTAGCGTCTCCTTTTTAAATCGCCAACGTCCCCACGCTTCCTCGGGATCTGTGAATGCCGCTACATCCGATTTGTATTTCTCATGGATATACATTGAATCAGTAGCTACTCTAACCGCGTTATTAGGAAATCTATTTATCATCGAAAATAGATTAATACAAACATAGGCTAGCATAGAACTTCTCAAATGTGTGTACTGGGAATTATATCCAGCACAGTAGGTAACAACCGTACCTGATTTCTCACCATTGGATAGAAAAACATCCCTACGGGATACAAGTTTTCCCTGTTTCGTTAAATCCGCTATGATAAAATCGTATTCTGCGTTGTCTATGATCAACCTCGAAGAGTATTTTGTATTGTCATATCTTCCACCTTGAGTGAATTTACCGATTATTTTTCGTCCGAAATCTTTGGTTTCTTTGTTTTTAATTTCAAATAACTTCTTAGACCAATTCATGATTTGTTCTTCACTGAAAATCTCCGATTTTCCATTCGAAGAATTCCCATCTCGAAAATGCTCTCTCTGTTCGTTAATTATACGATCTAGATCGGGTTGTGGTAGCCAAACTTCTTTCTGAGCTCGATAACATATAATAGCTTCGGAAACAATCAGCGATATTAGCATACCACAATCAATCATATATCGTAGTAACACTATTGGCATCCAGTGTTTTTCAGATATATGTCTACCAAGCCAAAGATAACTACACGGATGTAACCTTGTAGCGAGTTCAAATGATATCACACGAGCGAATCCGGTTAAATCAAAATCAGGCAAACAACCATTAATCGCAACACGAGTCATTTCATGCGTGGGGTGTCCAAATCGTTTAAAATACTCAGCGCATTCTCCATACCTGAGAAAACTTCCAGGATAACACGCGGATATATCAATTGAAATCATACTATCACGTGAGTATTTTGTATTCCACAGTCCTCCATGACTAAATTCGACGCAACTCAATTTAACGTCCTCGAGAAAATCACTTCGTGTTGGACGCCATGAGTTTTTCTCTCTTGCGAAGTGAGCTAACACTGATGGAATTGTGAAGCTATCCGCGAGAAGTTTTTCATTCAATGAAATCTCTTTTGAAAATTCATAAGCGATTTTTCTCATTCTGTTATCTAATTCTTCAACTCGATATAATTCACCATTTGGTCTTACAAATTGATCAAATCCTGATTCGGAACCATCACTACTAAGTAACCACACTGACACAGGATCATCTTTACACAACGCAACAATAGCATCAAATAATTTCTCTTCGTGGAAAACATCCTTGGAAAATTCCCCGGAAAATTCCGGGGGGATATATCTCACGATTCGTTCTCGTGGAAATATTGTTACTGCAGGTGTCCACGCGTGTTTTTTATGATCAATAATTTCAATTGGAGCTCCTCGCAATTGATATTTAGGTTCGTATAATACTTCTCCGGTTATCGTCGCTACCGATATTGGAAATTTTAATGATGCTTCTAATTTGGTTATATCTTGAATTGTTGCCCCGCACTGTTTCACTGTAAGTTCCCATTCTGTTATTTTTTTTCGTCGTTGTCCAGTTAGTTTATTTCCCCGGGATGCATTCGTGAAGTGTTCCATTACCCGTGTTGCTACACAATTGAGCATTGAATCACCTTGTGATTTCGACGATGTTTTCATAGGTGCTAGTTTTGCGATACTTGGCTTATCATTTAGCAGATATATTCCGTAAACAACTGCTGTTACAGGGTAAGATCTCTCGTAGCATGGTTTGTCAATTCCAGTTAAAATCCCTGGCTTGGAATCTCTACTCACAATGACAGTTTTTTTATCCTTGAGAATTGGATCAAATTTATCTCTGATAACCCATTCACCTTCGTCTTTGATAATGAATTTTATTCTGAAAAAGTACCCTTGCTTGGGATTTCCACCTTTGGATGCTACGCCAAGGTGTGAAAGTATCTCAGCTGCTCTTGCATCGTTCATGGTAGCATCGATTACAGGTACATTGATAATTCGAAATGTCGACCACGCATGAGATGCTCCATCGCGCTTAAATTCATTAAAACAGTCGCTGATTTTTCTCAACATGGTTTCGTCATCTATTAGACTTTTTGATATATCAGAGATTCTATCGAGATTAAACTTAGCATTTTTCCAAGGTGTAATTTTTGATAATCTATTGAATTCTTTCATATCAGAGATTCTATCGAGATCAAATTTAGTACCCCGATTAAATTCTGGTTTAATTTTCAATAATCTCTTAAATTCCTTCATGCTATCGTCCTTTAGACGTTTCGGTGCAGATACTCTATCGAGATTAAATCGGGGATTAATTTTCGTTAATCTCTTAAATTCCTTCATGCTATCGTCGCTTAGACGTTTCGGTGCAGATACTCTATCGAGATTAATTTTCGTTAATCTCTTGAACTTTTTCATATTATAATTAAAACAAGTATTTAAATAAAAAGTTTTTTATATAATGAATCATTGCAAATGGCTCATGATTGGATCAACGACTCCGTGTAACAAATCATGCAGAAATGAATTCTGTGGGTATCATATGCAAAGCGTGAGAAACGGTTCGAAAGGCCCTCTTCAGTGCCTGTATTGTGGGGTAGGTGTTAGAGGCAAATCGCAATTATGCATTAGATGCGGTGGTAAGCGTTATAGAGTTGAAGCGTTATTATGACAAAAAAATAAAAACTCTTGACAACGTCAACGACGGCAAAATCATAAAAACTGCTCAGGACTACATAGACAGATTTCTCAATGTTATAATTCAGCCAATTAACGAATTAGACAAATAAAAGTACATTAGTATACAAATGAACCAAGAATTTCAAAGACATCCTGTTATTGAAAATTACGAAGCCTCTCGTGATGGTGTTGTTAGACACTGTAAAAATAAAAAATCTGTTGGGGGTGATAATGGTAGGGGGTATTTGAGGTTTACTGCTGGAGGGAAGAATTATTATAATCATCGTTTTGTATTCGAGGTGTTTAATGGATTGATCAAGGATGGTTTTGTTATTGATCATATTGATCACATTAAGACTAATAATTCTTTGAATAATTTACAAGCTGTAACACAAAGTGAGAATACTGCATCTGGAAAAACTGGTACTTGTAAATCAATTGGGAAGAGACCTGTAAAGTCAATTAATACTGACAACGTTGAAATAATATTTCAATCTATGACTTCAGCTGGTAAGTATTTCAATATTTATCCGTATTATATTCAATGCGGTGCAGAAAATATAACCAAGATGGCTTTTTCAAAGCGTTTTAAAAACAAAATTCAGTTTTCTTATGTATAATATGGAAATTGAAATCCTTGAAAATTCAAAGAATTTTTCGATTTCACGGGAAATAACTCCGTTAGGTAACGTGCGTACGACAAATCACCAATGACAGAGTTACCTTTGGTGAACAAGGAAGTAGTTTTAGATTGGATGTTATAATTGTCATAAATCTCATAACACATAATCAATTTTCGTTGAAATTGCCAAGTAATTTACATTAACAAAACTATTTTATATATTACACGTGTTATTTAATTTTTTTTTTTAGTGTCTGCGCCAAGTATTATGTGTTATTTCAACGTTGTCAATGATCGCTATTAAACACAACAAACAATTGCAAGCGCATATCTCTTTATCTACGTACGTTGTAATGAGTGGTTAAATACAACCTGGTCTGTTATATATTTGGGCGTTAGCTCGAAATTCAAGTATAAAAAGCAAACCACACCGTCATGCGTGGTGTGAACGTTATTATTGACATTCAAACCAGGTTTCGTCGATTTGTGGTTTGCTTTTGTACTTGGATGTAGAATAGCCCGCGTCATCCATTGTCATTGAATCAATTCATTCATTGTGTGTTGTGCCGTCGTCATTCATTGTCATTGAATCACAATTCATTGTAAATACCATTGTCATTGTAAATACCATAATACCGTCGTCATTCATTGTCATTGTAAATACCATAATCGTCTATTGATGTACTGTCGTATATGTATAATACAACCGCCCTCTACAAACTAGATCAGGGGGTTGATGTACTGTCGTATATGTATAATACAACCGCCCTACAAACTAGATCAGGGGGTTGATGTACTGTCGTATATGTATAATACAACCGCCCTACAAACTAGATCAGGGGGTTGATGTGCCGTCGTCATAACCATAAATCACCTATAATCGCATTAAGCTTCTGGATATGCTAAGATGAACCATCACCTTAGTGTGTCCAGAATTCATTTTGTGAGAATTTTCAGTTTCACAATTAAACAAGTATACTTCTTCATATATATGAATTTTGAAAATATCGGATGTATTATTAATGAAATCAACAAACTCAAAACTCAAAATATTAAACTATGTTCAGGGTTAGGTTGTGATCAACTCATGACAGATTTTGACGATACTCAATTTGCAGCCCGCAATGGAAAATATGTACTCGCTAAGGAGTATTTTTTTATCAAGAATTTACAAAAACTTATCTGTGAAAGCTTAGTTAATACAGAAGACGTTAATGTATTTGTACCATTATGTAAGATCGTTTAACTTATTAGGCGGCAATTAAGTTCTGAATATGAAACCAGAAAACTTGTCAATTGTAAGGTGAGACAATTAAAAATTTTAATGGAGCAGGATGCGTAGAGAGCGCCTCCTTGTTGTATAACCGGTACGGGTAAATTATATGACATGTATATCACTACCTGTGTATGTAACGAGGAAGTAAAATTCCGTATACAGGTAAATGAATGTGAGTTTAGTCAAACGGAAAGTAGTATTTTTTTTTACTTGGGGAACTCAAAGAGTTCCAATTGCAATGGAAATCGAAGATTTTTAATTTGACAATAGTGATACTCTTTCAATAATGGTAGGACAATCATTGACCACACGGAACACAAAAGAGCGACTTAGTGCTATTAATAAGCTATTACCAATTCGTGGTATATACGTGAAAAACTTCAACAGCGACAATTACTTCAGACTGATTTTACAGAGGATTCTGAACAACTTTTTAAGCCGATTGTTACTGCAACTACAGATGTGAAAACAGCTACTGAACGAGCTATATACGGAGATGTCCCTAAGGAGGGTACTAGAACAGAGAGACCTCTTCTTGGTGAACTTGAAAAAATAGCAAGCGAAACTGAACAAACAAAACAGGCTGTACAAAAACTTTCAGGTGATATGGCAACTCAGATGGAAATACAACAACAAAGTGGTATTGATGCCGGTGATGAATCCGTCGAAGACGAGGGCGCAGTTTCCACTAAGAGTGGTGTTACCTTTATAGACAAACTCACACAAACTCACTCCGGAGGGTATAACATCAATAAAACAATTTCAATTAAAAAAAAACAACGATTATACCGCCTTTGGTAATTTTGCTGCTCAAAGCTATTATTCAAGAGAACATTTTTTGAAGGACGAGTATAAAAAAAGTAAAATATCACGAGATGACTGGGTTAGTTGGATGTTTAAAACGAATCAAGATATTATTCGTTTAAACAAAGAAAAACTGGAATATAAAACATTTAAGAAAGGAATTGAAGATTATGATTTACAACAACAACAACAACAACAACAACAAAAACAAAGAAAAAAGGAAGAAAAAACTAAGAATAAAAACGGAAAGGGATATTCACCTATGGATTTTCACTCTAGCGTTGTTAATTCTAGTGTAACATGTCCTGGCAATATTCTCGGTGATATAGCACGATTACAAGTACTTGTAGGGGGTAAACGAGCCGGGAATAACTCACCAGAAATAATCAATGAAGCAGCTGATATCTGTAGGCGATTATTTCAAGGTGGTATCATGGATATTGCAACATATCGAGATTTCATTGAAGAGTTAGTGGAAAATTCTACGAATTTTCACGGTTATCATAGCGATTAGATAAATATCAATTGAATAGAGAATGATCATACACTAAAACCATGATACACCAACTAACGTCTACGTATTAAATTCACGATTGCCAAAATACCGAGCATACTATGGAGATGGTCTTGGTAATACTATAATGGGATTATTTTCAAGAATGGCTCCAAAAGTAGCGCCGCTAGTAAAACAATTATCGATGAAAGCCATTGATGTTATCAGGGATAAGGGTATTAACGCTGTTGGTGATCTTGCCGGGAAGGCGTTTTCAGCCGCGAAGGATAAACTAACAGCGCTAGTTCGACGTGGAAAATCCAAAGAATTTTCAAAGAAACAATTGACGTTACCATCTACTGCGGTTATGCCTGCGCGGGTTAGTAAAATAATAAATAACGCAGTAGATGAAAAACTACAGTCGTTGATGACTAACGCCCAGGATAACATAACAGCAAATATGATAGCGGGAAGTGGCCTTGGAAATTCAAAGAATTTCTACAAACGACAAAGTCGAAAATCCAATGAAATTGAAATTACTTTACAATTTACAATCGAAGATTTTCCAAGCAATTTACATTTTCACCTCCAATTTAGACCATCGGATATATAATAAAAAATGTTCAAACAGAACTCTGATAGTGCATTTGACATGGACGCCTCAGTACTTAAAGATGATTCTGTACGTGATTATCAATTTTTTGCCTATCACGCAGTGCAACCTGATCTTCGGGGGAGAATCGAACTTCAAGTTCATGATACCAGTAAATACTTTTTACCCGCTGAAGCCTTTATTGAAGTCGAAGGTGAACTCGTAACAAATGTTGCAGCTAATACACCATATGCAAATGACCCAACTATCCGAGTTGGTTTTGTTAACAATGGCATCATGGCGTTATTTGAAAGTGCAAGATATCTCATTGATGGAAGAGAGATCGAATCTATTGAACGCGAGGTTGATATTGCTACGGGAATAATCGGGTTAGCGAGATATTCTGATGACTATACTAGATCAGCTGGTCCGTCTATGATGTTCGCGAAGGATATTACTGATAACGCTGAACACGTCCAGTATTCTAGAGTGAAAGCAACACAAGCTACCGCAGTTAATCCAGCACCAGCCGGATATACAAGACCAGCTGCTGATTTTGATGTCATAAATAATATTACTAACTACAACCTAGGGTTTGCAACACGAGTAGCAACGTTGCAGGGACAGCATCGACGGTTTTCATGTGCAATTCCGTTGCATCACATATTTGGATTTTGTAGAAACATCAAAAAAGTTATCTGTGGAGTAAAGCATACTATAGCGCTAACGAGAAAGGGCACTGATGATGGTGCAATCTGGCGCGGTGCTGGCGTTGCCGCCGGTAAGGTCGTTTTATCAAAACTAACACTGTGGATGCCAGTGTTGACTCCGTCGTTGTCAACAGAACCACGGTTACAATCATTTATGGATCAGGGGGGAAAGAGATTATTAAGTTGGTTGTCAACGTCCACTCATATGACTCATATGGACTAGCGCCGCCGAAAGAATTTAACCGCTATATCCTTGATTTATCAAGGCGCTTAAAAATACCCCGTTGGTATTCCACGTTACCAACACAAACAATGATTGACCCACCCATATGTGGCAATGAAGTATTAAACGTACTTGATGCTATTTCACGGGAATCTTTGATTCCTCAATCAAGAAAACCACCCCATGTAGTAGTGAACGAGTATACTAGCGGTCGTTGGATTGAAAATCTTTGATGAAATCTTTGATGAAATCCCTGAAATTGCTTTGCAATTTTCGATTGAAAATCTTTGATGAAATCTTTTAGATTTTAAACAGAGGAAAGATTTTTATGATAACAATGATTGATATTTGGGGACGACCTTTATCAACGCTGAAGAAACCGGATACTGATGGAGTTGAAATCCTTGATAAAATCAAGGATGTTAAGAAACTAATCGAAGATGAAATAGCCGAAACATTGAACCTAGCAAGTGTTGATCCTGGTGAAATAGTTGTATTTCAAGATCGTCAGGGTAAATTGAAAACTAGTAATGTCTCTCTCGATGATATGTTAGTTAAACGACGAGATGCACCAGAGAACACTATTGCGTTATTTTCTGATCAGGGTAAACTCAAACCATGTGTACTTGTTTCAACAATTACGGATAAATTAGCAACATTCGATAACACAGCGAATTCATTGAAATCACTCAATGATAAGTATGACGATCATATAAACACATTTAATCATTTTTCTGAAATACAAAGAAATATAATCGACAACATTGATAAACCCATGTTAGAATTTTTTGGAAACCCACCAGTGACCACACCAAAACTCACCTCGATAAAAGATTCTATATCGGAACTAGCAACTCTTAAATCCGAATATGAAAAACACGCGAAACAGTTTTCAATGTTTCGTAAAAACATCAATGATAAATTTATTGGAACCCCATTTGATAAAATTGAAATAACCCTTCCTGATATTAAAAAATCCATCGATGATCTAAAAACGACCATTAATAACATCATAGCGGATGCAACGAGGATAATAAGCGTTGTTGAAAAAATAAAAATTCCTCATGAAAAAAAAATTATTGTCAACGTATACACGATTCAATACGGATCATATACGTGGACACCTACAAATAATATTTTACACGTTACTGCAGCCGTAAAGGGAATTTATCGATTAACGTTAGTGACGCCAACGTTGTTTACGATATCATCATCGAGTTCATCTGGAGTCAATAATACGATATCAACGATCATCGATAAAGATGTATCAGAACCATTCACGATTACATCCACTGATAATAATCTAGTCAGTGTTTCAGTAACGTGGTACGTAGAATTCGTAGTGGATTTAAGTAAACAATTAAACTGAAAACGCTAGCAATTTGAAATCAATTGAAAACGCTAACGCTGCTAAAATAAGATGACGATCCCTTCAGTGTATCAGTATCGCTATGATCAAGTCAGAGAATTTCAAACTAAACTCAGCTCGCGTTGTGAGGAGTATCAAATAAAAATAAAAAAATATCAACGAAGAATAACCACAGTTGATATCACCGTGTACTCGGTGTCGGGAGTAATCACTGCTGCTGGAATAATACTATCTTCAGTTACAATGATTGCTCCGGTCGTAGATCCAATCGCTATTTCTGCGGTGGCTACAATCGCGGGTATATTAACTGGGGTCACAAAAAAAAATCATTGTGTAGCCAGAGTAAACTACACGATTATGTAATTAAATTTCACGTTGCATCTGCCGCATACTCGCAATTGTCCTCGATGATATCATCGTCACTCGATGACACAACAATATCAGATAGCGAATTCTCAGCGATGGCTCAATTATATAAATCAACAATGCTAAAATTAGAGCGGGATAATAATAATAACAATGTCGTCGCAAGAACTACTTCAGCGAATAGCAGAAAATACAACACCGATGAAAACAAACAAGCATGATATCAGTAACCTCAACACGTCCTGAATTCAGTGTGAATTTCCCTATTCCAGTTTCCGTGAGCGAGATCGCGCTAGCAAAACTACGAGTGTATCATAGCTGGCCTAATATCAGATCGGTAGCATTTGGTGGTCAACAACCAAATAATTCCTTGGTGTTCGCGTGGAAAAATCGTGAAGACGGAACTCCAGACTGGAACGTTGTCTCGTTGCCAACAGGGTCATATCAAATCGAACAAATCAATAACGAATTAACGCGTAGAATAAAATCTATCACTGGAAAAGAATCAAAAATCGCTATAACGGTTCAAGGGCCGACGTTATCATCTGCGATCGAGATTAATTCCCCTGGGTATGTCGTAGATATTTATCAGAGTTCTATAAGATCAGTGTTAGGATGGCCTGAACTACCCCCGGCCCGAGATGAAAAAAACCGTTGATCTACCAGAACCTGTAAAATCTGATTATGTCACAGATAAGATGAAACCTGATAATGTAATAAAAACTTATGAAGATCATTTCCCTAACAAATTCATGAATAATCACCCAGATTTTTTACCAACTCGATATATACACTTTGGGTATATCGAAAAAAATTTAACAGCGTTTAATAACGATCTATCACTGCTATTAATATCTCTCAAATCTGGCTCTCTCACCAGAGATGAATTTATCAGCGTCGTAGAAACATGTAACAAAATCATCAACGATATGGAAACATTTCATGTGAAAATTATTCAAGAGGTGTTATCAGATGAAACATTTATGAGAATGTTTAGAAGGAAGTATAATATCCGCACAGAGGATATTCAAACATTTAAAATTCCCGGATATAACCCGGACGAATTAAAAAAAATATCTCAGTTATGCCATCGATATCGGGTTTCAGAAAATTCATGATACGTGGAAAAAAACATCACCGGAAATAAAAACTCTTAAACACAATAATGATCCAGAAGGTGGTGGTAGACATATCGCTCCGAACAACGTAAATATATCCTCGGTGATAGCATTAAATTTAATATGTGATGTCATCGAAGGAAGCTATCAAATAAATCTTGAGCAATCAAATCAAGCTCAGCAGGGGTATATTTTATATTCATTTGCACCAACGGCTCCTCCAGGGATTCTAATTATTGAAGACCCAACTAATCCAGTCTTTATGCGATGTCATAATTCTTTAACGAGAATTAATTTCAAACTCACCGACCAATCTAATAATCTAATTGATTTACGTGGTGAGGTTTTGCAAATTAGTCTGTTTGTAAAGTCCTAAGGACTTTCATCCTGAAAGGATTTCCGTCTTAAAGACTTGATCAAATATTTAGTTAACGTTGAGCAGCAGAGGAGGTGAACGCCAACTAAATAGCAAAATCGTTGTAAAATTATTTTTTTTAAATTTTTTTTAAATATTTTTTTGCTTAATTATTAAAAAAATTAATTAAGTATTTTTCAAGGAAGCCTCAGTTTACTAAATTGAGGCCTATTGAGAAACCTCAGTTTACTAAATATTTTGCCTGAAAAGTTGGTCTGTTCGCCTCCTCTGCTGCTGATCCAAATCATTTGGTGGGCAGCAACCGAATAATTCTCTAGTGTTTGCGAGTAAAAATAAACCAGATGGAACTCCTGATAGGATAATTGTTTCTATAATATCCAGTATAATATCGAATCGAACAGAGCAATATTGAGTTCTAGCGTAGAATAAAATCCATTACAGAAAAAGAATAAAAAATTGCTATAAAGGTTCATAAACCTACATTATCAGCTGCGATCGAGACAAACTCACCTGGTTATGTTGTAGATATTTATCAATCATCGATCAGAACTGTGTTAGGATGGCCTTAAATTCCACCACCTAAATATCAAATACCGCCAGAACCAACCTTGAATAATTTTACCATATGTGAAAAAATGTATACACAACCAGAGTATGGAAATCGATTTTTGAAAGGGAATTATTCATTATTTTTGAAGCCATTAAAATATACACGTGTCTTAATAATTTATTTATGGATGATAGTACATGGCCTGATTCTATAATGATTGTAAACAAGGTGTATATTGATAATTTTAGAGAAAGAATAACTCCCTAACTCACTCATTTGATAGATTGCAAAATATACATATTAGTGCTACAAAGGATTATTGTGATGACTTAAAACATCAAATTACCGAAACAATGCAGCATGTAAATCAGATCATAGACAATATCGAGTACATTAATCTACGAATTAGTGATCAAGTAATACATTTTATTGGTGCTCGTACGTATGATAATAAAGATATATTCTATTCAAGTAAGGTATTTCTTGATCAATTTAAAATAACTGAAGAACAATTACAGACATTTGTAATACCTAAACTTGCAACTGAACAAATAAAGGAATAACTCGGCGATCTTATCAATAAAAATGTTCCTCTGATACTCGCTACATGGAAATAAATACCCCCTATGGACATCCTCAAGCATAATATTGACCCAGACAGAGGTGGGAAACAAAGCACCTTAATATTTAAATATATCCTCAGTGATCATAGTAAATCTTGTATGTGATGTTACTGATGGAAGTTACCAAAAAATTCTCGATAAATCAGTCAAGAAATCATATATTTCACTCACCTAGATTTCATCAAAGTGTTTTGTAGGTAGAATTTTACAAATCTTTTCCTTTCAGAATTAGTAAATCCTATCAGCGCTGAGTAAACAAAAAACTCTGACCTATTTTCCCTTCGTTACTTAGAAGTGGGCACTTTGTACTTTCACTTTGTATGATCTTTCTTAACGGTCTAATTTGTTTCTTAATTTCATATTCGTTTGATTATCACGCTCATATTTTTTCTATCGCTGTAAGTACAGGTACAAACTTATCTACATCGCTGTTATCTGCTAATGATTCGTAGACGGATTTCAGGATTTCTTTAATAAAACTATACTGGGACTGTAATGTATACCTGTTTTTGAGGGTAAGGTCCATTAAGTAATCAAAGCCAGAGATGATTTTATCAGGATTTAATTTATCTGATATTATTCCTTGATTTTTTAAAAATCTGTAATAGCAGAAATTATTTCATCGATATATTCATAGTTCATTATATAATAAATATAACTTTAAATTAAAATTTTTACAATTGTTTTTACAATGATGATTAAATGTTTTACACAAATAAATAGTAGCTATGATGAGCGGTAATCATTCACTGGGTCCCTTATATTGGCCTTTCATAGGGTCCTTTTTTCTCCTTGTTTTGATAACTCTGAGATTTATCTTTGACGCTATGACCATTTCTTTTGGCCGACAGTTCCTTCTGAACTGCACTTTCTGGGTTACCTTCCATGTGACATAGAGCTGTTTGCATCCACGCTACTATTTATTTCAGGGGCGCCAATAGACATATCTCCAGCAAATTTTCTAAGCGAAACGAAAGGTTACAATATTCAGAAGATTGTCCATATATTTCTATTTCATGCACAAACCCCAAGAATCGAATACCCATGGTAGGTGCAAAATCGGACCCACCACGTATTTGAACGTGATGGGAGGTGTACATGAAACACCCTTGGGCTGGCACCCCCATATATATAGAAAAATCCTATTAATCGGTACCGTCGACAATAATGCCTGTCACGAGATTCGAGAAATGGGCACCGGAACGAGACCCAACCGCGTTACCGATTACGCTATTGTTCAAATCTGACAAGTACATACTTTGAAATTAATATATAGTTAACCTAGATAATTACGCCTGGTTTTGTATTCAGGTAAACGACAATTAATATATATATACTCGCATGTAATGTTTAGGTCTGCAAGTGATACTTTAGGGTAAACATGTACTCTAGGCATAATGTTTATCGTGGCATTACATCAAATTAATCATTCTTATCTGAAAAATGATTTTGTCGCTATAAAATGATCCGTTTACTAGGATGGAAGCTTTTTCTTTGATCTATAGTTTGTAAGGATGTACAATCTACTTTATTAGTTGAATTATCTTTGGGACTATATTAATGCACAACAGATGAAAGGACCTGAAAATTACAATGGGTATATATTGTAAGAAAATTGTTTCAAGCTAGGAAGCATTTCCTTTCAAACAGAGTTTGATATTCCTTAGCAAACCACAAAATGGTCATAACCCTGTATTAGGTGAGTCACACACACAAAGGTATTCCATCCCATAGTGAGAGGTGAAAAGATTACACGCGTTGTATATTGAACATTTTGTGCATAGTTCTGCGCGTATACTCCAGTTACTGACACAAATAACATCTGAAACCAACCAACCATGCACTGTGTATTAATCACGGGGAAGTCTGTTACATAGTTTCTGAGAAAAAGGAAGTAACTCTCAGCGTTACAAACACACACACACATCCGCGGTGGAGTTATCTCCCATCTTGGACGATTTTTTTTTTTTACTACTGTATATATGTAAACTGACTTTTTGCAGGATTTTTTTTAAAAAATGCAGATTTGGTTATTTTCTCTGCAACACATCGAATCAAAGCATGTTAAATATAAAAACATTTACCAGCTTCCTTCATTGATTGAAAAATTAATTCTTTGCCGGTCTCATCATTCCCTGACTTTACAGTTTTTGCAAAATTTGTATGCATTCCTCTGCGACTACGTTCGACATTCTCACTTTGAGTGATAGCTCGAAGGTTAGATAAATTATTATCAGTTTTTATACAATTAATGTGGTCTATCACAAGGTCATCTTTGATCACCCGAAACAAATATTCGTATGTGAATCTGTGGCAAAAATATGTTTTCAGCAGTAAATCTGAGATAACACTGATTATTGACAGTACCTACTGCGTTTTTTTAACCAGTAGTGTCTGACTATACCATCAGATAATGCACTATAATTTTTTTATCGTTTGATGCGGTTGAAATTCTTGGTTCATTTATATATAATATATTTATTTGTTTAAATCATTATTTGTTTTAATATTACTTGTTGAGAATCTAGTAATATAATCCTCTGGAGTTCTAATCACTCTGTCAGAGACGCTGTCAGGGTTATTCTTCTTTATCTCTGTATCGCTTACCACCACAACGGAGACACAGTCGTACATCGTCTGTCTTTCAGTTATTCCGTAATGCCTGGAGGGTGAACGAACTCATTGTCTGTAATACTAGTAAGTGAGAATCATTTCCGGATTTTTTAAAATTATATTTTATTTCTTTTGTTAGTGTTTCACCAAGCCACCAGCTGGCAGAAGGGGCGGTCTCTCATAAGTCATAACAGGTTTTACTGTACCTTTGAAGCCCCCCCCCCCATTCCAGGCCTTTATTGTTTTCTAAATTTGTCGGCTTATACCAGAGTACATAATATGATAATCAAATAATCGGTCTCATAATCGGTATCGGCAATTTTGATAATCGGCTATACGCGGTATTGGCATAATCGGCAAAAAGTGACATCGGTACAGCTCTAAATCAAACCCTCCAAAACCTATAGATTTAATCTCGATAGAATCCATGTAGATGCACCAAAGAAGGGTCTAGTGAGAGATACTAGCATAATAGATAAAATGTATGATGCTATGAACGAATTTAGGAGCGATGGTGCATCTCACTCCTGGTCAACATTTCGAATCGATGGTGGTGTTGATGTTACAATGAATGATAAAAGAGCAGCAAGTATAATAGCGCCTCCTGAACATTGAAAGTATTTTATCAGAGTAAAAAACAGAAACAGGAAACTGGATTATTCATGATAAATACGATCCTATCCTCAAAAGTAAAAATACCATCGTTGAAAGTCAAGTCCCAAACCAGGAATATTGACTGGTATTGATAAACTGTATTATAAGCGAGCGTATCCTGTGACCATGGTTGTTTATGGAATTTATCTAATAAACGAAAAAACAAGTGTTGAGAAATTGAAAGCTATGAAACTGTTACCGTTTACAGAAACAAGAATAAATTGTGTAGCCGAACGAGTAACAGAGCATTTTACAAATGCGATGGGTGGAAACGGTCTGACAGATCTAAGACACACCAAGATAACAAATGGGAGCCATCAGTCAAGGATGCTGGCGCTACAATAAAAAAATGTGGCTGAGTTAGAAACAGCATTAAGATTCCCAATAACCATAGCGACGATAACAGGAAAAGTTTGATACGAATCAAAATATAAATCAAAAGGAGCTCCAATAATTATCCTTGATCATAATGGGCACGCGTGGACTAACACAGTAACAATATATCCACAAGATCGAATTGTAAGATATTACCCGCCATACAGTTATGGTAGTTAACATGTTTGATTTTATTTACGAGTTAAGTAAAAACGATCCTGAATCAGTGTGGTTATTTCAGAGTTTCAAAGATGAAGAGTGTAGATTTGATCAATTTGTAAGACCTAACGCTGAAATACATTGGACGCAATCACTTCATGGTGATATGAGAAAACTTGCTGAGAAGTTTTCAAAGGATAATACCGAGCAGTTACTAACAAACTGTTTTACAGTCCCGTCAGTTGCAGCTCATTTCACGAGAGAGAGAAATCTGTGGAAACCAACAAGATTTGAATTTCTCTCAGATGTTCAAGCTAGTTATGTATAGTATGGACACTATGGATGGTGGAATACTAAATATGATTCTAAAAATGTTATCTCGGTTGATATGGTTACATGTTATCCAGGAAGTTTTCTCAAATATTGAGAATGTGCTGGATATTTTAAATGATTTGGACATCACACACACGAGATTACATGAGTTGCAATTAATGGACAAGTACCTGATTTTGATTTAACTGGATCCGCTCGTGTAATATCATTCAATTTTGTCCAAGGACTTCATCCAATTTATTAAGATTTGGTAGACATTTATCTGAAAAATACTGGGCACCAATAGTGTTAATACGGTATATGATTGATTGTAAAATACTGATATCGGTGATTGTCGATGAGGCAATTAGATCATATCACACACAGGCTGAAGTTGGGTTACCACAACCCGATGATGTTGTCTTAATAGTATTATTTACGATTACAAGGAAAATTATCCTGATCTTACCAATGACTATATTGTTAAACGATACAAGGAGATCTTTGGTCATAGATATGAAATCAATGATAAAACCGCAAAGTTTCTCGGTAGAAGAATAATCGGTAAATTCACCCAAGGCAGAGCATATGATCACATTCGGCATTATTCACGATTAATTCTAGATGACGCTGAATACGATTTTATAATCGTGGATGCAACAGCTAAATATATATATGTCAGTCCTTAAAATGCTTACTTGTCTGACGGCACAAAGTTGGGAACTATTGTTAACTACATCAATGGCGAATCTCCTCAATATACTCAAAGATCGTCTATGCTGACTTATGTTTCTACAAAAATGCTATCGATGATAAATAGATTTCCTGACACAAGAGTTAGAGGTGCCACTGATTCATTTTATAAAGATAGCAATTATAAAGAAGCAGTGACTTTTTTTTTTTTACAAATTCTGATGCGCGTTGGGGATCATGGAGAATAAAACAAAAAATGTTGCAGGATTATTCTGAATCAGCGGATGTTACGATTGAAGATAATTACATGAAAAATAATCAGCTATCAGAATTATGAAATGCACCTTCGTTATCCGATCAAATATGTAGATATAAGACCATTTATTTAAACGGCTGTGGCGGCTTTGAAAAAACAACACAAGTGATCAAATTATTTTGGGGGAAGTCAGACATGATTTTGTTAACATCCACACAGACTTGCCAGAGAGATTAAACAACAAGGAGTTAATTTCTGCACTTATCAGTTTTTTCAATATAAGAGTGACGCATGGACTCCTGACCGAATGGGTAAGAAACATATTCCAAAATTCATAATTATTGACGAAATATGTACAGTGTTGTTGGATACATTAAAAATGTTAATGAATTGGCTCTTACTGAAAATTACAGCTGTGATAATATGTGGCGATCATGGTCAACCACCACCATTCGTTGGTTTGTCTCCAAATGATTAGCTGAAGCAGTTTGTAGATTATTATGAAGAAATCAATACTGATCATAGAGCGCTTGATCCAGAATATAAGCGAGTTCAAGAAATTAATCAGATTACAACCGGATAAAATACAGTGCGAAATAAAAAATTCAGAAACCTCGTTAAATAATTTTTGGGAATCGTGGAGACCAAACGAGTTGATAGTAGCAAATAGAAAGATAGAGACGCACTTCAACGGCTGTTGTTTCAACAACATAAAGAAAAATTTATAACACCTCCAGTGCCGTTACGTTATAGACCAGCTTATACACAAAAACAAAATACTGAAGTTGATATTCCTGGAAAAACAGAAAAACAGACTCGCGTGTTAAATGATATAGTTTTTTTTCAATATCAGTCGTGTCGAAGATGCATTGCGTGTTGACAAATCTCACTGGACGCTAAGATACGCAATGACAATAAAGTATCTCAAGGGTTAACCATCTCTGATACAGTTGTTTGGATCGTAGATGATTACATCGAGTGGTCGAATTTAGTTTATCTCACAGTGTCACGTGTTAGAAGAATAAATTAACTTCGTAGAGTCGTTTTAGATTCTAATGAAACCTTGCTGGTTATACACAAAGCGACAAGAAAAATAATAGAGAATTTTATATTGATGTTGAATTTATAATGATGAAAAAAAAAAAAAACAACAACAGAATAACCTCTACCTGAGCTGTAATTATATAATGCTATGGCAGTGACATTTTATCGAAAACAGAAAAAATAGCAATCATGGTCATACACGAGAAAATGTGATGTTGACCTGTCTTGAGAGTAACTTACGCAGAGGTGCTAGTTCAGTGATCGTGGCGGTAATTGAGTATCCTTGGGTATTACTTGCAACTGTTCGCGTGTATATCCAAGCTGAGGAGCAGTTGAATCTAATCTGTAGATTGCGGGTCTACCCGTGGATCTTGTTATGTTAGAAATTGTATGTGCGGTAGCACTCCAAATTGGATCAGTAGCTCTTTTTTACCATCTTCGAGTTCACCTGGCTCATATAAATAACTTACGGTCATATTGCATTGCATTTTTTGTTTTTAAAAATCATTTTGTAAAACGGGTATATATATATACATTTTTATTTGAGCGTGTTCATAGGTTTCATTTTGATTGTTCGAGTAATTTCATTATTTAATATAGCTATCACACTTGGTAATCTTGCAACTCATTCATGAGATCTCTTATCTTCAATAAATTCCTTCGCATATTGATATCCAAATAACCGCTCAACATGTGTTCGATTAAATCGTTCAACAATTGCCTGATCGCAATGTATTGTAGTATGTCCTCTTCTGCTGATGACATTATGATGCTTTATCAGTGACAACACTGCACTCTGAAATTCCTTGCCAGGATCAACCTGTAGCAGACTGGGCAATTACAAAGGTCTTCGTCGATAATTCGTTCAAACGCATCAGATACTTCTGATTATGACTTTGTCAATAATGGCTCAGCTTCCTTGTATCTACTCGAGTTAACAAGTACTTTTTAGTCTGACTTTTAACAGTATCATGCAGCCGAAATAATACATCAGCATGATGAACTTCATTTGGAACGATGACATCAAAATGAACAAAGTAAATTTGTTTAGGCGGTGGTAGATAAATCTGCCATATTGCCTGTCTTGATAACCAATCTGCTGCAGTAACTTTTTTGACTTTTGCTGCTTCTGTGAGTTTACTAATAGCTGATTTACCCCTCAAGTATCCTCTTGGGGAATAATAATATTAATTACCAGCACCTAGCACTAATTTACCCTTCATCACGGTTTTTATTAACCAGCTAGCTAATGATTCCTTGAAAGATTTATCAGTAACAGAATTTAACGCGTGAATGAAATTCAAGTCTTCGAGATGTCAATATTGCAGGTTGCTACTTTTATAAGCAACATCATAAGTATGACATGCCTTATCAATAGCGTTTATCAGATATTCACCTTGTCTTGGTTGGTCTAGGCTATCCAGTCTGATATCGAGTCTGGTTCCTGGGCCGCATTAATTATATCCTGGAAGATGTTTTTTCCTCGACATTTCGCCCATGAAGACCCTGGGAGTTTTGTCAATTTTGCTGCAATATCACCTCCTCGTTTTTTTTTTTAAATCATCACCAGACTTCATTGAAATAAATCTAAATATTTTTACCACATTGTACACACTTACCTGCAAGTACTGATCTGTTATTTTCTGTTGCAATTGTTGTTAAGTAGTTGTGCTAGGATGTTTCTTGAATTTCACACAATATAGATCCATAATTATTTATAGCAACATGAATATAATTTATTTTTCAGCCACAAAAACACTAGAACCTGTTAAACACCATGCAGCATTACCAAATACCATCCGAATGATTATCATAGGTCCATCTGGAAGTGGCAAGACACAATGTTACTTAATCTCATAATGAGATGGTTAAAATGGGATAAACTGTATTTGATCGCTCTATCTGAAGATGATCAAAGATGTTACGATGTGTTAAAAGATTTAAATGAAAATGCAAAGATGATAAATGAAGATGATATGTTATTCAATTTATCACCGATATCAATGAAGCACCGAGTGTTGATTCTATTGATAGAAATATTACTAATTTAGTAGTATATGAATGTAATGCTGGACAATCAATCAAACCCTGCTAGGATATTTTCTCGAGGTAGGCATAAAAATACTGATGTGATTTATATAGCTCAAAGATACACACAAATACTGAAAGCAAGCAGGGATAACTTTAATATTACTGCTGTGTTTAATGGAGTTAATACACATACATTACAAAATATTCATCAAACCTGGTACAGCAGAGATATGGATTATAATCTCTTCAGAAATTTGTATAGTAATGCAAAGTCAACCCCGCATGGTTTTATAACAATAAATATACATAACCCCAGATCAAGATATCAAAATGGTCTTGATAAAATATTTCGATAAAACCGTCGCAGCAGAGAGGATGTAACAATGAATAGGCTTCAAAAAGGAAATCATCAAGAGCGTACTATTTTTTTTAAATGACGAAAAAAAAAAGTAACATAATTAACTAACCCCCAAGAGAATCTCGGTTAGTTAGAAGCTTTGGTTTAGTGTTTCTGACCTTATTTTGTTCGGTTTTGGAGGAGGCCATGGTTTACCAAATAGACACCTCTATAAAGTTGTCCGATTCAGCCTCTCTGCTGCTAAACATATCAATTTATGGCAGCAAATGGAACAGATACAAGACACTGAATTGGCACTGCACTTGTCCAATGAATAATATAAACTGACTTAAAAATATTTTTTATTATAAAAAGAGTTCAAATAAAATAAGCGCATGTAAAAGATAGCATTTTGATAAAGAAATGAAGCAGAGTTGTCCAACATCCAAGTGTTGTTGATCTCTGTGAATGAAAATAGGGTGGGATGGAGGCATTTGTATCATATATAACTTTTAGTTGGGTCGATAAATTTATAGCTTGTATCAAATATAGGGAAACTGGTACCCTATGAAGACAAAGTGAAATAAACTATACAAAGATTGCATTTGGATTTGCTCACCTTTTTTTTATATCATAGTTACAAGATAATGAGAACACATTGATTAATTAATTATTAATAGCTGGTACTCAGCTTGAATTCTAATTTTCAAAGTATATTAGCTCACCATTTCATGATGTGGTAGATGCATGACCATATAAAAATACTTTAACCATTACCATAACTAATACATGTGACTAATTACCATACCTAATGCATGTGACTAATTAACATAACTAATACATGTGACTAATTACCATAACTAATACATGTGACTAATTACCATCACTAATACATGTGACTAATTACCATCACTAATACATGTGACTAATTACTATATCTATTTCAACATGATTTAAATGAGTGCTACTTCTTGCTATAATAAAACAGGTTTATGCCAAATCATTCAGAAAACAGTATGACACACTTTCATAAAGTTAACCTTTTAGTAAAAATATCACTGGCTTTAAATATTATTAAAAAGATGGGCCTGAAGAACATCACATCTCAATGACTGCCTCAGTATGTCTTTGGAAAAGTCATTTAGATCCTATTTCCAAAGAATAAAACTAATGTGTTCTATTTCCAACTAACGCCAACAAAACCAACCAAAAATTCTTTGGGTAGAAAATAACAATAATAATAAACAATAATAAATAAGTATGTTTACATCTTACATATTAGACCATGTCCCAACTGGGGTACGCGAATAATATAAGCTTGGAAAACACTGGTCTAACTAATTGTCAATCAGAATAAAATACAGATATTGAAGAATTTGTAACAACATCAATTGTGATATTGTAGTCTACTTATGTATACTTATAGATCGAGATATATTTCAACCACTTATGGTACATTAGTTTTACCAAAATTACCATGGTGGTGTCAGTGGTAAATGATAGTAATGAAAATGTTGGTGCTAATGATGACATCAATGTAAGAATGGTGATAGCAAAGATAGTTTTGTTATGTTAATGAAAGCTATGATGAATAAAGATGCCAACAGGTTCCCAGGTATCCATTGCTGACAATAACCCTGGTAATAAAATGTAACCCTGTACCTGGGGAAAGGTGATGCCTATAAGACCTGTACCCATTACAAATATTACAACTTTATTGTCTGAATTGTGAGGTGCCATTCTGATCACAGCTACGTTCACGTCATGCCTCATCCTAATCATTTTTATTACCTATCACATCCCATGCCTCACCCTAATCATTTATATTACCTATCACATCCCATACCTCATCCGAAACATTTGTATTACCTATCACATCTCATACCTCATCCTAATCATTTGTATTACCTATCACATCCCATGCCTCATCCTAATCATTTTTATTACCTATCACATCCCATGCCTCATCCTTATCATTTTTATTACCTATCACATCTCATGCCTCATCCTAATCATTTTTATTACCTATCACATCCCATACCTCATCCAAAACATTTGTATTACCTATCACATCCCATACCTCATCCTAATCATTTTTATTACCTATCACATCTCATGCCTCATCCTAATCATTTTTATTACCTATCACATCCCATGCCTCATTCTAATCATTTTTATTACCTATCACATCACATGCCTCATCCTAATCATTTTTATTACCTATCACATCCCATACCTCATCCTTATCATTTGTATTACCTATCACATCCCATGCCTCATCCTTATCATTTGTATTACCTATCACATCCCATGCCTCATCCTAATCATTTGTATTACCTATCACATCCCATACCTCATCCTTATCATTTGTATTACCTATCACATCCCATGCCTCATCCTTATCATTTGTATTACCTATCACATCCCATCCCTCATCCTTATCATTTGTATTACCTATCACATCTCATGCCTCATCCTAATCATTTTTATTACCTATCACATCCCATACCTCATCCGAAACATTTGTATTACCGATCACATCACATGCCTCATCCTTATCATTTGTATTACCTATCACATCCCATGCCTCATCCTAATCATTCTTATTACCTATCACATCCCATGCCTCATCCTTATCATTTTTATTACCTATCACACACACAGACATATATTAATCACTGTCATTGCTCTCTTGGATCTCAATTTTATGACATTTATTTTTACATTCACTATCTGTTGACATCAATATAAATAACAGACAAATGGAAGAAACATTCTAACATAACCATCTCGATATTACCTCTCTTTGAGTTCCTCCATTAGCATCTCTTCGTCTACCTCAGTCTTGACCACTTTGCCAAACTTGACCTGTATTGTCCAAGTGTCCGAGGTAGCTAGATTTACATACTTCATGTTTGGAAACATTTTAAAGCCAAACTTTCCTTTCTGTGAAAACTTGATTGTGCTTTCATAGTCTGCAACCAGGACCTCATCCGTCTCATTCTTAGAGATTTGAGAACAATCTTGTAATACGTCTGTCAGCTTAATGGAAAACAAAATACAAAATTGGAGTGAGTATTGTCAGCTATAATACTAAAAATGCTGTTATTGTCATATGAGCTGATATATACTGCTACCAAATTGACCAATTTGAACACCCACATGATACCGTTAACATGACTGCTGAGCCTCTGCGTTTCTATCATAATAAACAGCATCAACCACCAGTGTTTTTCTTTATTCCCACGAGGAAAATACACACAATGAATATATGGCCAGGTAAGAGATGAGAACCTGCAGCTTAAAGATTATATCAACTTTTATGCAAAGTATCAGTAGCACACTTGTCACCTCCGTCCTGGTGGACAATAGCAGGTGCGGTCCTTATTGACCCGAGCGACAACTGATCTGGTATGATAAGTTTAGTTTTGTCCAGCATTATCTGTTGTGTGTCTTGGGCAAAAGTCGTCTGGCGGAGCCCATCCCTCTCCAGACCATGGAGTTGCCAGAAGGGGATGTAGTACATTGTCCAACTGCCTTAGGGTCTCCACTCATGATTTTCTTTTAGGGTTTACTCCCTTAGCCTCTGGCTAACCAAAGCCAACCTGCAAGGCAGAAGGAGACTCTTGCATGGGCAGGTTCATCCGTTTCCCAAGCTGAGCATCTGCCACTGCCCACAAAAACTGACGCAAACTCCATTTAATAACACGGGCAGACTGAAAACTGACATAAATTCCGCTTAATAACATGGGCAGACTGAAACTGACATAAACACCATTTAATAACATTGGCAGACTGAAAACTGACAAAAACACCGTTTAATAACATGGCTTTTGACAAGAGTGTGGCATGAGGCATTGTGGACCACAATGAATAAGTACAACATAGGTCAAAAGTTGACTAACACCATCAAGCAACTGTACGCCAAGGCTACCAGTGCAGTAATTGCTCAAGGTTCTGTGGGGGACTGGTTGAAGACTACAGTTGGAGTACGGCAAGGCTCTCTCCTGTCACCCACACTTTTAAACACAAACCACAAATGAAGAGGTGCGTAACACCATCAGGTACAAAGTAGGCCGTTATGAAGATCTCCTCACCACTGTCAAAAGAGAAAGCTGAAATGGTATGGCCATATCACTAGAGTCAACAGTCTATCCACAACAGTACTGCAGGGTAGTGTTCAAGGTGGTAGGAGAGGTAGAGAAAAAAGTGGCGTGACAACATCACAGAATGGACCTGGAAAAGTTTCCCAGAGACACAGGCATTGGCACATGATCGAGACAAGTGGAGGGAACTGGTCAGATGTTCAGCAGCACAGTGCCTCAATGACCACATTAGGTCAAGAGACTAATGATGATGAATAACATGGGCAGACCAACATGAGTACATTTTTTCTCTATCTTTTAGGGTAGTAAAATTAATTTATATTTGTTGTGTAAAAGCATATCAAAAGATTTTTTTTGGTGTCCAAAAATTAATGGGACAAGACGACAAAATTGCCACAGCAATGAAATATGATGTTTCACCCATGTGATAGTAAAAGAGACATATTTTATATTTCTATGGGTAGGGTAATGAATAACAGAAAGATCACTGGTCAAAATATTTTTATATGTTATTAAGTCCATCCACAGTGATACAAGTAACAGAGAAATGACTCAATGTGCTTTCCAGGACACCTGACATCTTTGTCATCTCCCAATACCCTCTATATTAATAGTAATGGTGAAAATCCACATAAGAAATACATTAAATTATAAATGTACCAAAAAGAAATCAAAAAATCTAAATATGTGCCTGTAGCAATTGGTAGATCACAGAGGACCTCCAAATTTAAATTTGCTTGGTAGCAGAACTTCATTGGAACTTTAAAGGTGATACATGGGCAATAAGAGATCATACTGATTTTAACTGATGACATGGAATGCAAGAAACCTATCTCATTTAAAGCCTCGTCAATATAAAAAGTGCTGAAATGTGCTATTTCTTAAAGAAACTATGCCATCGACTGCAAAGTTATGAGAAACAGCAATCAATGACCATAACTGGACTAGATGATGATGACTTGAAATGGAATTCATTCAAAAATCTGATCAGTACAATGGAGCAATTGATTAACTTTAAGCATGTAAAAGAGTCATTTGAAAGCTGCTCCTGCCCTAAGCACTGCAAGGTGCATGGGTAATGGTAGTCAACGCTTAATTAAATACAATAAACTTTCCTCCACCAATCAGTTCATGTGTTAAATCCTGTTAGGAAGATATCTGTATTTGCTGGGGTCAATTGATAGGTTTCAGACAGTTAAGGACTGTTTAATCCAAAAAGTAAAATACACTTTAAATAAATTCTTGCCAAGAATGAAGAGAAAGTGGACTTGGTAAACATTAATATTTTGTCAGAGCACAAGGGTTAAATTGGGTGCAGCAAGTCAGGCAAGTCTGTAAATTGGGCATAAATCAAGAAAGATCACAGAGAAAATAGAAGTATACAGCCTTTCCTCTGAAGGAACTACAGTTAGCATAACCCTTGAGCTCTCTAGCATTCAAGACATGACATCAAATTGTGTTTAAATATTTTAATTCGAGGGTGAAAACTCATCAAATAAGGGTAAAAAGCTGTAATAAATGGAACTACAACTATTACAAATTATGAAATGATTACATCTACATTAAATTAAAGAAACATAACTGTAATATTGAATTAATATATATTGCAAGTAAGAAGTTCCTTATGTCTTTCCATCCTTTTAAATAAACTATTGAAATAATGTCCATTATGTGCTTCCATACCTTGGAATTCACTAGAAGGTATGTCCCACTTAACATCTCTATCGTGGTTTAACATAAATTGTTACTAAGAGGGCTAAAATGATAACAAAAAGAATGTTTATGAAGAATCTGGCACAAATAAAGAGTATCATGCAGTAGCAAGCCACTTGGCATTGCGCATTATTATCCATCACTATGACGAACTGATTGTAATTTTCAGTCAACATCCATATCCTAAATTAAATCTACGAATCATTAATGACACATAATTCACAAAGTTACTCACTGGTGGGCTTCAGATTCAATGAAAAGAGCTGTGAACGCTCATTCACATTCCTGTCTGAACGTATTACAAACGCAATTAGGAAACCAAAATTTACGAAGAAGCGTTAAAAAGGGGAGAAAAATCTAAATGGCTGCTGTGACTGTTCGAACTGTAAAAGCACACTCCCCGCCTGATATCTACCGTATTTTCCGGCCTATAGGTCGATGCGGAATATAAGTCGAATTGACCAATTTTGTAAATTTTCCATCCTTCGTCCATATATAAGTCGATTCGGAGTATAAGACGAGGCCAGGTCAATAACTTGGCTTTGTATTTTACACTACCGGTAGTAACTTCCGGTTGCATGAATATTGATGGTATAGTCGTACGATATTCCATATTAGCGGCAATATCCATTGCAACAAGAGCTATGATCATTCCTTCCAGTTGAAAGTTTAAACCTACGGTAATTTATTTGAGAAACTTTGTCAAATACAATTACGGTACTTTATTCAGAGAACCATGCATTGGTACATACACGTGTCTAATTTATATATACATGTATAATCTATTGCATAAAAAGAGTATCAACACCGTGTACTCACCAGTGAATCTTGTAACATACATTGAATCCACAATACAAATATTTCCATCGAAAATATCCACACACGGATGTAAAATATTCAATTATTTTTGTCACAGATCATTATGTGACTGAATTCAATGAAAAGAAAATAAAAAAAATTATGTAACGGGCGTACGTAATGAATGATGAAATAGTACATGTCCGTAGATTAAATAATGGAAGCTAAAGTGTATTCTTATAATAACTACATGTACATCTCAGGATCTTTCTGTCTCTGAATTCAGTCATTGTAAATTTCAGCACATTTTCCCACCCAAGCTGCTAGTCAAAGTTCTTTGAACTTGCCACCCAGCTATTGCGTCATGTTCTTTTGATGTACTCTAATAAATACAGCAGGCAGAACTGGCTGTATTTTAACCACTGAATTATGTCACTGTAAATATCAGCACAGCTAAAATGATAAAGTACCGTAGAAACATATGATTTGGGGGATTCAGTAGAATGCATGATCTACATTATTTTATAAATAATCATAGAACGCTCGAGTTAATATGGATTACATCCCTTTGTAGGATCAATTAGATCAATAAAAAAAGCTATGCTGGTAATTGCTAACGTGTGTCCAACATTATACTGGAAAATCAAATATTAATGGACCAGTTATTGCATATCTTTTTTTTTAGGAACAAACAATATGCTTTGAATTAGTACAGTACACTACAGAGTATAGATCGTAAGTGTGCTATGCGGCCCGGTGAAGTTTTTACCGGTAATTGTTCTCTTTTATTTTATGTTTGAGAAATAAGAAAAAACACGCAGAATGCAAAATAAATAATGACAAAACTTACAAATATAATTGCAGTCATATTATTTTATGACAATTTTTTCACATAGTAATTTAACATGAATTTGTACTTCTATGTGACCTGTTTTCGATTATGCCGATTATAGAGCAATATCTATAGCATACCGGATACTGTAATCCATATATAAGTCGATGCAATTTCAATGACAAAATCCATATATAAGTCGATTCGGAGTATAAGACGAAGACCGAACTTTCAAGTAAAAAAGTCTCGACTTATACGCCGGAAAATACGGTACCAGAAATCACTATAAAGAAATACATAAATGTGCACTCTTTAGTCACGACATCATTGTCAAATGACACAAAACCTAAGTGATGGCTTAAGGCCATTTAATATTGCATACAACAGGAAGGTGTTGATTATTTCACATTAGACTCCTCCGTTAATAACAAAATCATCTCAGTAATTGGCCTCATGTAGATTGTCGGCTTCCCCTTTCTTATAACACGAACCTCAACTGTACGAATTCTATCATCTCCATCCTGAATTCCAAGCACTTATGCCATCCTATGCTATGCTCATTGCAGTGATAGGCTAGAATGAAGTGATGGAGATGTGCGAAAGTTTCCACTAAGCGCTTCCAAGATGAAAATCTTTTAAAACGATGTGAGCCCAGTAAGTTTTTCTCTGACAATCATTTTGAGTATGTCAACCTTTGGTCTCAGCTCATCGTCCTTGTCAACATTCAAGAGAAGAAATGTGTCATTAAAAGATTCATTATCTTTATGGAGTAGATGTAATGGGCCTAACACCCAAACCCTATCCTGTATACGTGTAGCTGGAATTGACCTTGTAGCATAGTCAGCAGGGTTGAAATCCGTTGAAATGTAGGTTCATTGTTCTGGTCTAGTGGATTTTCTGATGCGCTCCACTCTGTTGCTTACATATACATAGAATCTTCTCGTTTGGTTGTGTATGTATCCTAAAACAACTTTGCTATCGGTGTAAAACCGTATCGAGCCCATCATAATATCTAAGTGATCCAATATAGTATAACAAATTTCCACAGTTAATACTGCTTGACATGGTTCCAAGGACGAAACCAACGTATTGACTACAATCAGCAGCTGTAGTTTTGAGGTAAGCTACTGCGGAAATAGCTTTTTCAGAAGCATCTGAAAATATGCGCAGCTCGTTTTTGACAGCAGTACTGAGTGACATAGATAAATATGTACGTGGAATTTTCATCTGTTCAAGGACTTGTAAGAAAACTCTCCAATCCTCCCATTCTGCTTGATGTTCAACGGGGAGAGCTTCATCCCAATCCGTAGTTCCTAATATCAGATTTCTAAGAAAAACCTTTCCTTGAATTGTAACAGGGGCAACAAAACCTATAGGATCAAACAGGCTGTTGACAGTAGACAGAACTCCTTGTTGTGTATAAAGTTTCTCCTCAGATGACACCTGAAAGGTGAATGAATCTGATTTAAGATCCCAGGTCAGGCCAAGACTGCGCTGTAATAGTAGCGTTTCTCTGCTTAAGTTGAGATCCTTCAGATCCTTAGCCAGATCATCGAAAGGAAATGCATTCATCACCTCGTCACTGTTTGAAGCAATCTTGTGCAAACATAAGTTGCCTTCAACATTAACCCATTTTATCCTGTTTACCAATTTCAACTGCAGTGCCTGATTCCGGAGAAGCAATTCTAAATACATTGTGGTAAAACGGAGCATCATACAGCAGTAGCTGTATCAATTCTGACTACCTTCACCGTGTTTACTAAAAATGTTATTACAATGTTATTTCTTTTATAAAGTATATAAAACTATGTATCTCTGAAAAGATAATACAATTTGCAACAGCAGCAGAGAGGGTGAACAGACCACTTTTCAGACAAAAAATTGATTGAATCCTTAAAACAAAAAATAGAGCCTTCCTACGAAATCTCATATTTTATCCCAAAAAAAATAAGTCTCCATTTATCAAACGGAGACTTTACGATTTTTCAATCAATTTAAGTCGCAACGATGTGGTCATCACCCTCTCTGTTGCTGCAAGTTAACAAAAATAATAAATGATTTCAACCGAATATTTGATCGAGTCTTTATGATTTCACAAACAAACTAATCGCTAACACCTCATCTTGTAGATCAATTAAATTATTTGACTGGTCGGTGAGTCGGAAATTAATTCTCGTTAACGAATTATTATGGCATCGCATGTAGACAGGATTAATTGGGTTTTCAATAATTAGGAATCCTGGAGGAGCTGTTGGTGCAAACGAATAAAGAATATATCCTTGCTGAGCTTGATTTGATTGCTCTAGATTAATTTGATAGCTTCCTTCAATTGCATCACATTTTAAATTGAGCGCAATCACCGTTGAAATATTCACATTATGCGGGGCAATATGCCTACCGCCGCCATCTGGATCATTATTATACCTGAGGAGGACAGCTGAATCTGGTTTTTGTAGCGCCTTGATATCGGTTCTAACAATTCTTGCTAGTTCATCAGCGTTGTATTTGGGAAACTTGAAATTACGCAGATTGTCTTCTGTGATATTGTAATCGGTTAGGAATTGTTGTTTACTGTCGCTGTTGTCATTAATTATTGTTTGAATAATTAGTTCATAGATATATTCCATGTCAGATATAAGTTGATTTATTATTTCAACGTGTTTTCGCGATTTTGTTTTCCGTAGTTGTTCTAGTTATGTTTCATATAATTGTTTAATTTCATTAAAATAACCACGGACGTCAGGTAGCGTAAATGAAATAGTAACAGATGAGTCGGCTGTTCTTTTAATGATAAAATCCCATTGCAATGTGTCTTTGTTGGTAAATATAAATCTATTGGCGATTTTTCCTTTTCTTATATCAGATAAATTATCTCGATAACTGGGATTGATTTCATGATATGATTGTACGTCTGTGGTTAAGTTGGTGGCAGATTTCTCCGGTGGTTTTTCAGGCCATCCTAGCACCGTTCTTAACGAGCTGTTATAGATATCTACAATGTATCCCTCTGTGCTTATTTCGATCGACGACGAGAGCGTCGGTTGATGAAGATTAATAGTTATTTTTGATTCTTTTCCAGTGATTGATTTTATTCTACGCTGAATTTCAGCATTGATTTGCTTAATTTGGTATGACCCAGTTGGTAACGAAACAGTTTCCCACTCTGGAGTACCATCGGGTTTATTCTTATACTTGAACACCAGTGCGTTATTGGGTTGCTGACCACCAAATGCAACAGATCGAATATTAGGCCAGCTATGATATACTCGTAATTTTGCCAGCGCGATCTCACGCACTGGAATCGGAGAAGGGAAGTTCACACTAAATTCGGGGGTTGTTGATGTTATTGATATCATGCTTGTTCGTATCGGAGTGGTATTCTCCGCGATTCGTTGAAGTAGTTCGAGTGACATTATTGTTAACGCTGTCTTCAATTTCCAATTTCAACATCGCGGAGTTATACAACTGGGTCATCGTGGAAAATTCAACATCGGATATGAACGAATTATTTACCGACAGCGAGATCAACTCGGATAATTTCGAGTACGCGTAAAATACCACCCGGTACAGAGCTGTATAATCACCGAGTTTTTTCTGAGAACACGATGATAACTTTTTAGTTATCGCGGTGGCGACTGCCGCGATTGTTGTTGCCGCGGAGATAGCGATTGGAACTGCAATCGGAGCCATCATGGTCACCGTCGACAAAATAACCCCGGCACTGGCCATCACACTGGACACCGAGTACACAGTTACATCGATGATTGTAATTCTTCTGCGGTATTTTTAAATTTTTTCGCGATAACGCTCAGAAAGTGATTTCAAGTTCGCAGAAAACTCTTTCATGGTATCATATCGATATCGATGCGATTGTGATACCTCTGGGACTATTATCGGTTCAATTGATTTCATTGACATTGTTGTTGACATTGTTATTTTAAACCCGCTAGTGTTTTCAATTATTTACCATCTTCCGGGTAGTAGACCAGGGGTGTGTCTACTTTACCTACAAATTCTAAACACCAGGTTATTTCTTTTCTAATGGTGTTGTCAACCCCGACAATCTCAAATTCTTCTTCACCCCCGATAATTACTGTCGCTGTGCCACCAAAGTAGGTTTTACCGCTCACGATATCAAATTGCTTGTTAGAGATTAACGTTATCCTGTAGATACCATAGGGCCACTCCCTGATATTGACTTCCAATTTAGTATTAGAGTTTTTTATCCAATCAAAGGTCCCATGATCGACCGTATACACGATATTTGTAACGCCTATGTCTGGATGCGGAATCTTTACCTTTTCAAAATCATATGACTGTGCAATTGTGATTCCACTCTTGTCATATCCTGCAACGCGATAAATATATGACGTGGAGCTGAAACGCCTTGTTGTGATGCCAAGTTCCAAGTAAATGTACCATTGATATCTGATTGCTTAACATCTGTTGTTGTTGTTAGCCAACTTAGCAATGATTTGCCACCCGTTTCCATCAATGAAAGTAGTCGCTGTTCTGTGGTAATTGATGGGGTCATTACTGGCATCCACAAGACCAATTTAGTTAATTTGACTTTACCAGCGTCAGCATCTGGATTTGCAGGATCCGCTGGAATTCTCCAGATTGCATCATTGTCACTACCCTTTCGCACGAGTACTACTGTATGCTTTGCTCCATAAATAACTTTTCGTACATTTCTACAGAATCCAAATATATGATGCAACGGAATCGCACATGAAAACGATTTACGCTGTCCTGCCAACATTGCTATTCGTGTTGCAGCTCCTAGATTGTACTGGGGATCAGTATTTATAATCATATCCTCGATAGCAGCAGGGGCGGGGGGACCAGCACGATCATTTGGTCGTCGTACAATAAATTGAGTGGGTCCAGCAGTGTTTTTATTATCTTTTGCAAACATCATAGACGGACCTGCTGATCTTGTATAATCGTCAGAGTATCTTGCTAACCCAATTATTGTTGTAGCCACATCAACATCATGTTCTATAGACTCAAAGAGCGCCATGATTCCATTATTGACTAAGCCGACTTTGGTACCATCTGGATACGGTGCGGGTATAGCAGGAGTATCAGTAAGTTGTACAAGTTCTCCTTCTACTTCGATAAACGCTTCAGCGGGTAGAAAGTATTTGCTGGTATCATGGACTTGAAGTTCAATTCGCGATTGAATATCTGCTTGTATTGCATGATAGGAATAAAATTGATAATCGCGGACGGAATTGTCCTTGGGTACTGGGGCTAACATATCTAATGTGGGATCAGCTGTTCGTTTAAACATTTATAACATTACTAGTATTTTCAAATTGTGAAATTCTTTGTAATCATCGTCGTTTTTGTTTTCGTTTCAGACCACTTCCTGCTATCATGTTTGCGATATCATCTTGGTTACTGTTCGCCAACGACGCTAATTTTTCTTCCACTGCGCTATTTATTGCTTTGCTTACACTTGCAGGCATCACTGTTGTAGATGGCAGTACAACTGGTTGCTTTTTTCGTCTTCGCACCAATGATGCTATTTTATCTTTCGCGGCAGAAAACGCTTTTCCGGCAAGATTTCCAACAGCGCTGATTCCTTTATAACGAATAATATCAATGGCTTTCATTGATAATTGTTTAGCTAACGGCCCCACCTTGGGAGCCATTCTTGTAAATAGCCCAGCAATGGTATTGCCGAAACCATCTCCGTAATATGCTCTATAAACAGGCAATCGGGAGTTCACCACGTAGACGCTTACGGGTTTATCATGGTTGTAGTGTATAATCATCTTGTTATAAAACTAGTAGTTTTTCAATTAGTGATCAATCGCTGAGATCCATAGGACTTTCATTATAACCATGGGCATCTTTGTGATTTTCAACTAATTCAGCAATGAGTTCTCGATATACATCAATGTCCATGATACCGCCGGCAAATAATCGTCTACAGATATCAGCTGCTTCATTAATTATTTCAATGGAGTTGTTTCCGACTCATTTCCCTCCGATGAGAACCTATAACCGTGATATATCACTGAGGATGTTACCAGGACAACTAACTAGACCACTACCTGAAAATACTGCCAATTTCTGAGATTTAGAAAATCCCTCCCCACTACTATAATCAGGTGCTTCCTCCAGTTTTTCTAAATCCGTTCTTTGTAAATAACTAAAAGGATCATCATTCTATTCTACAAAATAAAGTTTAAATATGTACTACAATTCAAATAAAAGAAAGCATGACAGAAATGTCCGGTTTAACTAATGCCATTATTTCCTTAAGTTTGTGGCCTTGGCACGAGTATTATCTGTACAAGATAGAGCCCATGTTCACATGCTTGTTTACTGGTCCTGTTATATTAGCGGGAAACCCACAGCAAATGCAAAATAACTTGAATACAGTAACATGTACTTCTACCATCTTAGAAAAAAAATTAACAAAATGGACAAATATACAGAATGAAATTTCCCACAACATATTTTAGTTGAAGAGAAACAAATCTGTTATTTGTTATTTAAAAACTATGAAAATAAAAACATAAAATAACTTCATGCTGTGTGTAAATACAGGTTTTAAATTAAACTATTCCAAGAAAACAGACAGGATTCTTGAATATGAAACCACTTGTCATGGATGTATTCTATTTTGATGCTACATATGTAGCAGATCAGTATAAACAGAAATAAATGGTGCCAGATATCATAAAAACAGACTGTATATGTGTGACTGATGGATGTAATATGATTGAAAAATGTTAGAGGATAGGGATTTTGTTAACTTACAAACTTGTTGCACCAGACCGTCTTTAAGGGACGCATCATGGCAGGTCAAGGATACAACAGTCATCCTTTGTGGATTTACAAATATCCCCGAAAGGTACTATAGACAAGTAGACTAATAAAACTTGTCAATTTCTTTTGTGTCCATACACTTGTACTAATTATTAATCCACATGGATTTTGTGACAAAAAATTGTAACTGCATGATGATGGCAAAAACTATTATGGTATGGATTTGTAATGTTAATGAAAGGTATGATGATGGCAAAAACTATTATGGTATGGATTTGTAATGTCAGCAGAGATTATGATGATAATAATGACTTATTACTGTATTTTTTTGTACCCTTTAATTTTTTGCACACAATCCAGTATCAGACTAATAATTATTTAAATGTATTATATTTTTCATACATATCATTTTGTATTTCTTGAAAAATACTTTAGATTACAAGATATAACATTTCTACTGTAGAAGATTTATGTTTGCAAAAAACATTGAAGATACCATTTAACCATTTCGTTTGTACAAAATTAAATAATAAATTGTTGCAACAACTGACGCATAAGCTCTCATATTGTCATTAACTGGAATTATTAACAAATGAACAAAATTAGCTCATCTTATTAAATCCGTCAAATGAACAAAACAAAACATGCATTTTAAAATGAGTTCGAAAGACCTGCGATGTTTTCTTATCCATAAAAGATTATATCCACGTAAATGCTAAAAATGGAGACCATAGACCAATTATGAACTACACAAATAAATTATAAAACCCTTGACATTTTCTATCATCAATTTTGAAAGTCATGGACTCCCGTTAAATCGATTCATACACATACAATTTTTTAAGTGCTTGAGCTGTTTTAACTAAGATATAATAAACATTTTGCTACAAAATTATTCCACTATATATCCCACTATCGGTATCTTTATTGGTGAGTTTCATAAACAAGTAATCTGTATGATTGCTCTGGTCTAAATTTAGCATTGCCGGGGAGAGAGTGGGAGACAAGTACCCCACTCCAGAAATGCCCCATATGACTTGCATCATTGATCGCCTCTGTCAGATTGTTGGTCTTAACAACGCCTGCTGTATGGACACTAGCCTCGATAGCACATTGAATGAATTTCAATTCCCTAAAGAAGCCTTATTTCCCTACTGGCAACCTCACTGATTTGACCTCTACTGTCAAATCTTGCCCTCTATCTGATTTCAACTGGAATAACCAAAGTTCTTGGCAAATTTATTTAGCGTGTAAATATCACTGCATATCCATGTGGTTAAAATAACAAAGTATATGATAACTAAAACAATAATGAATTGTTGATTTAGAAATGTTTCTAGATAATGGAATATAGTTGTGTCCTAATAAATGAGGATTATCGCAATTGTCAGGTAAGTGTAAATAGTCTTTTTTCTCTTTGCGAAAGCTACAATAACAAAAAAACTGCCATGAATAAATACAATCTTGGACACTGACCAAATTTCTCTATCTCGCTCTCTCTCACACACACATGCAAGCTTGCGCGCATTAACTAAAATATGTTTTTAAAATCTTTATATTTGTTATTGTCATTTGAACAAATGACGTTGCATTAAGAATACCAGTTGCACTTTATTTTTTGACAACATGGACTCGGATCATTGCGTAGACCTACAAGTATGTCTCGGCCTTTTTTCTGACACTGAACAGAAAAAAGGTGGAGATCTAATTGTTGGACTAGGCGTACAATTTACCAATAAATAATACCAATACATGTTCAGGTCATCTTAATCATCTTGCCAACATTACACATACATAACATCTACAAAGTTAGCTTTAAATGCAGACAAACTTGAGACATTATGCTTTCTCCCTCTATCTCTCAAAACAAAAATCTTTTTAGTACTTTTTTAAAATTGTAATTATATTTTTAGTTGAGTGCGGAATGAGACATAAAATATACATTTGTCTTGTATGTTTGTACAATTTAGTTGCTGAGTAGAGTGTGTTCTGTAGAACTTGTTCGTGTATGATCCCTTGATTTATCAAATACATTCAGTACCACAAAATGATAACATTTATTTTTACATATAACTTAGTTACATTACATACGGTATGTATATATTTTGCTGATGAAAAAAATGCTGATGAAGATAATGGTAACAAATATAATGGATATATTTTATAATGCTGATGGAGATTATGATCATGACAATGACTATTATGGTTTATATATTGAGGTGCTTATGGAGATTATGATCATGGCAATGACTATTATGGTATAGATTTTGTGGCTCTGATTAAGGTTATGATCATTAACAACTATTATGGAATAGATTTTGTTACGCTAATGAAGATTTTAATGAAGGTAATGACTATTATGGTATAGATTTTGTAATCTTGAATTAGATTAAAAATTTAAATAAACTTTCCAGTAAACAGCACAAAGTTTGTACTTCCAAAAAAAGAAAACAATCTTATTTGTTTTTGTTTTCTTTGAAATGATCATTACTTTTATTGGGTCAATACACAATGGCTTCAATGTATTTAAAATGTTGCCTAAACCCCACCCCATAAGTTTGTATATCAATCGTTTATACTTTCTACCTGAATATCTGTTGGATGATAATAGCACTTGGTGAAGGAATTTAAACCTATTTTCTTCATGACAACAAGCTGTAAAAGCCGCACATTGGCCATCTCATCTAAACTCGGGACAGGTATCAATGTGCCCTCTCCCACTGAATTCACCAACTGTTGACAGGCTGTCGAGAACATGATGCTACCAGATGCTAAAATGAAACAAAATATTTTATGCAATACAGTTCAGAAAAGAAAAAAACTCCATGACAATTTTTACATTTTACAATGACTGTACTAATATATTGTATTTATATTAATTATTATTTTGGATGTATACATAAGGTATAAATTAGAAGGTTATAAATTGCAGCTTTATACAGACCCAATTATACAACATTCTATAAGTCTATGATAGAGAGTTGGCGGATAGGGTGGCCCTGTTCCCCCAACACCACTACCAATCCTCCCATTATAACCTAAGTGGCTGTGTGGAAAACACATACACATAAGAATCTAAAGTAATGTTACTTTGGGACCACAACAACAAGACAATGGATTTAAACATGAGATTGTATATATGAAATCTATCTCAGAAACTTAACAACCAATGATACAAGATTCAAAATAGTTATGGAAAACTTATTTTCCAAACATAAATTGGTAGATATATCTAGGAAAATAAATATGGTAAGGGATTACACTTTTGAATACAAGGACAACAACTGGAAGGTTGGTTAGATAGGTCTTATATCACCTATAATAAACAAACGGTATGCACAGAAGCAGAAATAATAAATTTTAAAATATCAGACCACGAATTGATAGGTATAAATATAAAAATTACTAATAATAAGAAATGAGGTAAAGGGAAATGAAAATTCAACAATAAGGTACTAGAAGACAGAGAATTTGTAGATAACATAATTAAAAAAAACAAATTTAATTATTTTTAGATAAGGGAAACATAGATATATTAATGAAATGGGAAACTCTAAAACCAAAATTTAAGAAAAGAGCAAATGGATATTCCATAAGGGTAAAAATAAATATGGAAATAATGGAACTAAGATTACAAATAGGTAAAAATGATTAAAAGATACAAGTTAGAAATTGTAGAAAATAGACTAAACGAGATATTGGAAGACAAAAACAAGGTCTTTATCGCAACATACTTTTACAAAGTAATGAAATGAACAAGACAGTGAGGGAGGGAATAATAACTTTGATATATATGGGATAAGGGGACAGACAGGAATTTAAAAAATTGGGGGCCAATCTCCCTCCTAAATCAAGATTATAAAATTTTAAGTAAACTTTTAGCGGAGAGAATTAAAAAATACAATGCCCAAAATAATAAATAAATAAACCTGTGGGGCCAAAGCCAGAGATATTCAAAACAACATAATGAGTATAAAAACTATAATATAATACATACAAGAGACTGGACAGAAGGGAGCAATGGTACTCTTTGATCAGAAAAAATCCTTTGCCAGAATGGAACAAAACTATATCCAAAAGGTTTTGGATACATTTGGCTTTGGAGATAATTTCTAAAAATGAACTAAATTCCTGTATAGAAACATAACTGCACAAGTACACGTAAATGGAGCGATCACTGAGAAATTTGAAATCCAAAGATCACTATGACATGTTTATCCACTATCAATACTATTATACATAATAGCAATAGAAATTCTAAAAAGAAAAACAAGAACTTGAAGGAGATATGAGGTATAAAAAATCCAAAATATAAGGGAAGAAATAAAAATGTTCTGGCATGCAGATGATTGCACCAACTTTAAAAGAGATTCACATCAGTTCAGACATCTAGAAAAAGAATTTGAAAATTTTGGAAAAGCCTCAGTATCGAAAATTAACCATCAGAAACCAGTGATAATTAACATAGGAAACTGGAGGGGGAACCACTCAGGTTTACCACACCAACTAGTTAAGGAAATGATAAAAGCATTTGGAGTATGCTTTGGAATGGGAGAGGAAAAAGAAAACTACAAAGCAATGAAAAGCAACATAGAAAATAATCTGAATATCTGGGTGTTAATGCCACTATGTCTTATGGAGCGAACCCAAGTGGCAAAATCATATATATACTCAAATATAATTCACCAAATGTAATCCATAGATTTTTAAAATACTGACCTAAAAACAATTGATACTGAAATAATAAACTACATGAGAGCATACAAAACACACTACATAAACAAAGAAAGATTATACAGAGCTAAAAGAAGAGAGGGAATTCCACTATCAAATCCCATATGGGTAAAATATTATAAATAGATTTAAAATAATAAATAAAGAACCAGCAACACTGTGGATGGGTTTATATATATTAAAAAAAAGGAAATTAAAAAAAACATCTACTCAGTCCTCTCTATGTACAAATCATTTTCTCTCTTTTCTTGATCATTTATTTTTATTTGCACCTAGACAGGGATCTGCATGAGGAAAAGTAAGGAACTTTTACATTCCAGAGCTATGTCACTAAGTGCTACTCTAAGTAAACAGGTCTGGAAAAGAACCTCAGAAAACCCTCTCATACAGAACACAAACAGAACAAATATATGGGGAGAAGGGGAGAGAACAAGGAAACAAGTTTCAACAAAATGTAATTTTTTGGAATTAATTTGGCAAAAATATAAAAAAGGTGTGAAAGGTTTCAGCTAGGTCACAAAAGGAACGTAAGAAAAATAAAAAGAATGTGGCTCCCTGTGACATGAGACTACAGCCTAATTCAATATTAAGAGAAACACACAAAATACACTAGGTGTTATTTTGACTAAAACATGATAATACACCACAACACATCTTACAAAAAATACAATATAACTTTATGTAAAATTTCAAGAACAACAAAATAATACTATTTGTTTTATTTTCTAAATAAAAGAAAAAGATAAGAGCTAGACAATTTATTTCTTTATGAGAAACCTGGGGGAATTACTTGAAATCAATAGCCGTCCCAAACACAACAATCTATACACAGGACTAGGAGACCAGGGCAATAACCACTAAATGGAAAAGGGAAGGGGCGTCAACTATTAGGAATCAAACCTAGTAGAAACAAATGCACATAAAACCTCCTTTTATTTGGAGAGAAAATGGGGATGGGGCATCTGTCTGTGTAAAAAAAAAATCTAAACTAAGCAATGTAACAGACATAATTTTAAGTGGGATCATCAGGCCGGTTAAAGTAATGAATAAGTGATTTCAAGTGAAATAATCCGGAACACAGAAGTACCGTATATACTCGAATATAAGTCGACTCGACTATAAGTCGACCCCCCCCCTTGTCATGGCTTCAAAAAGCTAATTCAGCTATGACCCTCCTATAAGTCGAGGTGTTTTTTGCAAATTAAATCCGTCTGTGGGGTGACATGTCATCACTGAGTCAGAGCTGCACTTAGGAAATATAAATGAGACAAACTGGATAGATAGATCGACATATAGATAAATAGGACAAATAAAAACAAAAACCAATGTAGAATAAATACAACTGTATTATTGAGTTGAATATGTACAAATAAATTTACAACTTACTTTTTGTCCATCTTTGTGTAATGAAATCCATATAGCTTAACATTTTCAATCCATTTATATGATAAATCCATGAAATGGATTATAGGTCACATACAGGTATAAAATTGGTATCCTATAAATGTCACTGTCTAATGTCCTCTAGTTCAAAGCCCAAGAATTCATCCTCATCATAAGAGTAACCAAATAAAGTTCTAAATTCCTCCAATGTCGTCCCGTCATCTTAAACATCGTCCGACTCTGATTCCTCTTCTGACTCCGATTCTTTGTCTTTACTGTCATCTGCGGGTGCTTTGGTGTTAGTCTTGTCATTTGCTAAACAACTTAATACTACTGTGAAATGTTGTTTCTCATTTCCCGAAGTCCTTATAGTCACTGTTTTGTCTCCAACTGGGTGTACAGTTGAATTTCCCCGCATGTAAAAAAAAAACAAGAGTTTCGTCCATATTTCCTATGTGCGCCAGATCAAAATCATTCTGTTTCCTCTCGTTGATAACAAATTTAAAATAACTCTCCACTTTCTCCTCAGCATCAACAGGCAATTTCTGGACTATGTGAGTACGTTGTCGAATTGAAAGTTCATGCCGTCGCATAAATTGCATACACCATCCGGCTGAAGCCTTAAAATATTCATCGCCGTTATCCTTGGCAGTAGAAAGGGCCTTCAGTCTAATCGCGTTTCTAGTGACTGCATGCCCATTTTGACACTGCTCTAGAACCCACTCGTTTAAACTAAACTCCCAGTTTGCATAAGGACTTTCCAATACTCGAATTTTCTTCAGATGCCTGGCACTATCACCTTTAACTGACTTTTTCTAGAGCCAGTCACGCACCTGTTTCTCCGACACACCAAATTCACGTTCTGCGGCGCTACTGTTATTTTTCTCTGCAAAGTCTATAACTTTAGTTTTAGCTTAAATGCTCCATCGTACGCATTACGTTGTCTTTTCCCCATATTGGTGAAATAACCCAAGTTTAGCTATTCACGCTGTATGATATCTAAGTGACAAAGTACACAGTAACTGACAGAACACTAACAATTCATAAACTTGGACCACTATTTATGTAGAGACTCGGTGAGAGCATTTGACTATACGGTCTTTGATATCTCATTAAAAGATCGCCGCAACTGAGGTGGTGCGGTATGATCAAAGGGACTCAACATGACATTAAACAAGTATCAAATGCGCGGCAAGATCAAATGATTGTCCGCTGGGGAAAACAAAGAAGTGATACTTTTACAATCTAAGGGATTAAGGTCATAATTGTCAAATTAGTATCTCGATCAAAAGATTGTGAACTTGGAGAAAAACAAAGCATGTTTGCCTTTACAAGTTGAGGGATTAGTCTGATTAAAAAAATATTTGTATGTTTCGCTTATAAGACAGTCATGAAACGGATAAACACAGTGCATACCATATATGCATTACTGCATAGGAATAGTGGCTTGAAAACGTAAAAATATATGAATTGACAGTATTTTTATGTACTGCAAACATCTTGAGTTTCCAACATTATCCCAAGATTTTTTTATTTTTTTCATGTCTCGCTTATAAGACGACCCCTACACTGTAAGATTCAAATTTTAAGCAAAAAAAACTCGACTTATAAGCGAGTATATACGGTAGCATTGAAACAACAAGGGACAACTCTTACCGCACTAAAAAAAAAAACAGCCTCACTTTCATATCCACGTTTAGTGGCCTAACAGGGGTGTTCGATTACGCCGTTTCTTACATTCATTTTCATTGGTTGTTTAAAATTAACATCCAATACAAACTCTTGATACATTAATCTCGTAGTGCAGCCACCTTACGTGCCTAAAATTTGCTGGATTCAAAGATTCCGATTATTTCAAAAATTTCCGAAACGTTATTTCAATAGTAGTAGCTTCTGCTCTGCTTTATTTTTATCATAGCTTTGAAGCGCAATCAATTAACAACACATACCTTTCAAGGATTTTATGTATAATTAACGTAAAGTGTTTGAACTTAATTTGATTTCAATTGAGGGGTCGTGTGTCTGCAAACCGGAAGTTGGTACTTCAAATATGGCGACCGCCTGAGATATTTTGTGTATTACAAAATACAACTTGTACGGATCAAAAATTCAGCATGTCTCAGACAGAATTAGTGAATAAATGACATACTTAAAGTATTACTTGTGTTGCCATTATACTTGTAATAAATGCTAGCTATATCTTTCCAGAGTTGTGTATAAAGACCTAATAATGTTTCCTACGTTAAATATTTTTACGTTAAATATTTTTCAGCATGTTTTTATGACATTTTCAAATTTCATGTTGTTTGTTTTTTGTAATCATATCATTATATTATTACCTTATAGGCGTTATCTAATGTTCTAAAGCGCTTAGACTAGAGCTTCTAAAGATTAGGCAATATATAAAGTCCTCATTATTATTATTATTATTAAAGTACTGTGTTCAACTTTAAACTATCAAATATAGATTGAAATGGTAAATTTTGTGAGATAATTGTCATATTTTGTTGGCAAATTATAATTATTCTGTGACACTAATTTACAACAATTTTTTTTCAAGTATTGACAGCTAGTTAAAGTCCTTTTATTGCCCATTATTTCAAACATATCATAGCAATATCAAACCTTGCTGCATCAAATAATTATTTAATCCGTTCATCCTTATTGACCAGCACTGATAGAGTAACCTAACTTGATTATGTTTTTGAAGTGAGATGTGTGGCTTTTTTCTTCTTCTCATGGATTGTGTTATTGCAGAAATTTGAAGATTTAGAGACACAACCACCAGAAGATTTTCTTGATTCTCAGGTGCAAGAAACAGACTCCCCGAAAGAGTATACCGAGGTACACCATAGAACTTTACTGAAAAGTGAACTTAACCATGATATCTCTCTCTCTCTCTCTCTCTCTCTCTCTCTCTCTCTCTCTCTCTCTCTCTCTCTCTATATATATATATATATATATATATATATACTCTTTTATGTTTTATTGTAAGATATGGATCATCACTCGTATATGTTGCCATTACATATATTACTACTGTAGTACTGCTCATTTTGAGAAAAATCTGGGATTATTAATTTCAGTTCCATGGGATTGTGTTAAATCTTCCAGTAATTTTCCACTTTAAAAGTGAAAATGCTCAAAAGGATGGTGATTCACTTAGTCTTGTCATGTACTTCAGGTAGTATGTTTACCCATTTAAATGTATTAATTGATAGTGTACATGAATGTTGTAATATACATTTCCTATGTTTGTAGCTCTTTTATCTTTTCTTCTTGCAGATAAATGATACAGATTCATTTACATTGGATTCAGAGAGGGCTAACTTTGACCGCATTGAATTTGATCAAAGCAGGAAAAAGAGTAAAGAGCTAACCAAGGTCACTATTCTTTAGGAATCTTTGTGTACAGATTTTGTTATGGTTAACATATCCACCTCACTTGGTAATTTATATATTGTTAGCTTTGATTAATTTAATCCCAAGTGCCGAAATAGCACCGACTCTGGCTAACTATTTTGTTGCGTCCATGGACAAAGCACTTCGCCCCAATTTCCTGGGCACATGTTATTGCCTTTTAAATTTGTCACTTAAATACATATAAGAAAATATACCTAAGTTAATCATGTGTCATGAAATCCCTTTGTTTTGGTGGAGCTTTGAAACTGGTACATCTGTGACAAAAAAAAAACAAAACATTTCCAGTGACCAATTTAATGTCAAAGACATTTCATTAAAAAAATTCTGAGATGAAAACAAATTCTTTATTATTCTTGCAGTGTGATGAATGTGACAGTGATGATTTAAAATATGCGACAACACCAACAAAGGATGTTTTGATTAGTACACCCAGAGGACAGAAGAGACACCATAGTAACTCCAGCAAGGTAACATATTTTTTCTTAAAAAGTGTCATCAAAGAGAAATGTTTCATAAACCTCTCTATATCCCCCCTTACCTTTCTCTGTGGCAACTTGTAAAATCACTGTCAGAGCTTTTACCATTATAGGTAATCTGCATGGACACTGAATGGTAAATTTGTTTACAAGAAACACAAGTGTGTGTGATTTGGATTTTGAATGTAGCTTTAAAAAAAATTTAAGTCCTATCGCTACGATGCCTGCAGTGTGGCAGTTTATTGTGATGTCTAGCACTGAAGCATCATGCCAAAGACATGTAGCTTGTCCCACCCAGCCCCATTATCATGCCACCAGGCTGACCAGTCCTAACACTAACCTTAATTCTGAGCGGCTAGCGAGGCAGCTGTTAATACCATTTTTATGAGTCTTTTATACGACTTGGCCAGGGTTAAAATAACCAGGACAACCCGCATACGAGGTTGACACTCTAACCACTAGTAGTGGTCCTCATTATGAAGTTATAAAATCATTTGCCCTGTCAGACAAATCCCATTAGATACATGTACTACTAACTCAGAACATCTTATTTCCTGTTCAGGGCAGGTATTTGTCATATTAACATGACTTTACAAGAGTTGTACTTGCCAGTGATTTTGTTGAACCCTGGTTGCAACTGAATGGTATGCTCAATTTTAAATGTGATCACAATCTGGTAGAGAAAAGCATAACACAAATTCATTAATATACACAACTTGGCAATTTTGATCTTGATTGCAGCATGGTATACAGGCGCTGATACCGACATTAAGTTATAATGACTTCTAATTGTTATTTTTTTTAAAAACAAGATATTTGTTGTATATAGTTTTGTTCATTTCCTGAGGTGGAAGTGCTTTAGATAAGTTCAAAAATTGCAAAAGTTTCAGAACCCATTTTAAAACCTGTTGTTACTTACCAAACTATTGCAACTCAAACATTGAGTACAGGAGAGATACTTTCTACAAAACTTTATACAGAATAAGTTAAAATGGCAAATGTCAATCAGGGAACATCAGAATTTATCCAAAACATCAGCAGGGAAAGTGGATATTGTTTTCAAGAGGATACTGATGTATTTACAAATGAATCTATACTAGAGTTACACAAACAGACCTTATTGAGTAAAACATATACACTTACTGACATGGCTGAGTTTTTAGGTTGTGGACAATCATATTTGAAAAAATGTGTATATGATTTTAAAAAAAAGAAAAGTAAATTAAGATTAGAGAAAAAGCAACAGTTTTTGCAGGAAATATTCTCTGTCAAAGATAAAAGTGAGATACCAACAACTCCTAACATCTTTACATATGTAGAATCTTTACCTAAAGAGAAAGTTCTTTCCCAAACACTGGTAGATCTGAAAGCAGTCATTGACGGAAAGGATAAAGAAATTGCAAAACTTGAAATAGGAAAACATCATTTCCAAACAAAAGGAAGGAAACTACAATTGAGGAATACAAAGAAATTGTTAAAAAAGATAGCAAAATACAGTTCTTTGAACCTAAAAGTTGTATACTCCCAAGCAAAGATTGATACCCGCAGAAATGAAAAACTGAAATTAAAAAAAACAAGCAGCTTCAGATATCTTTAAACACGTTACATAGGAAGTGCAACTCTCTTTCAAAATTAGTGTCAACATATCAGAAAGAGAATACTGAATTAAAAGCAGAACTGCAGCTTGAAAAGGATAAAGTGCCTGGTAAAGTAACAGTTTGGAAATTGATCACTTGTTTGAGGCAAACAATAGATTAAGACTAGATTTATCTTACACAGAGGAACTGCTGAAAGATAGTGAGTGATGAAATTATTACCTTTGATGCAGAAAACAATACTTTTTCAGCTGACTTGCAGTTATGTGTGATGAACCTTCTGACCGAGGGTGTTGGAGTTCATCATGTCAATAATGTTTTAACATATGTTGGTAGACCTTGTGGTAAAAGTTTCACAAGGATGCCTTCTGTTTCGACTATAAACCGAATTGGAGATGAGAGGGCTAGTATTTCATATACACACATGAGTGAAAACCTGAGTGAACAGGATAATACCTGCCTAATGTCAGACGAGACGAAAAAACATGGAGACGGCTATGAAGGTTTTGCATTAAGAGATTCCCAAGAGAAAGAGTGGATACTGGGTCTTAAATATATGCATAACAAAGCCTCAGAAACATGTTTACAAACTTTGAAAAATGTAATAAGTGACATCAGTGAGACAACAAATACAAACAGTGGGAAAGAAATTTTGGTGAAAATCAAAAACACAGAACGGCTACCGAGAAGAAATTCCATGCACTTCTTGAGGATTACCACCAAGAACTTCTCCCGTTGATGTATTCCAACTGGGACTCGCTGTCATCAGCAGAAAAAGAACAACTGTCAAGAATGAATAATTTTTACTGTGGACTACATATTCTCGTAAATTTTTATGAGGTAGCAGATCATGTAGTTTGAGATTTTGAAAAAATTGTGAAAGATAGTCCCTTGGGTGCAGAAGCACATTCCGAGACAGAGAGATACGCTAGGAGTAATGAAAGTGGAACTGTGCGGTTAATATGAATATCAGCCAAATGTCTGGGTAGAGGTGACGAGAAAAGAGGGTGTTACATGGATTTTAAAACATTTTTGAACCAGAAGGATGAGGATGAAGACTCACAGAAACGGAAAAGATCATCACTTTTGGTCCCATTTCGGGGAAACCGGTTCAACATACTTTTCTATGATGCAGAAGTAGCGTTTTACCTATCTAATTTAATTCAGGAAACTTTTGACAAAGTTTGTATTCCTGCAAATCTACTTCATAAAGCTGTTTCATATGATGTCCATGAACCTTTGTATCTGTCGATGTGTAAAGCTTTAGGACTCTGCTCAAAATTAATCACTGCTCCATTTTGGAGAGCTCTAGAAAGCAACTGTTCTCTTCAGGAAGCTAGTAGCCTGTATCAATGTTTATTCTCTTTTCTTGAAAGAGCTAAAGACGACTCCACTGATTTCATGTGTGGAAATATGTTCCTTTCCCAGAACAGTTGCACAGAGATGAAATGTTCAATAGATTGATGCAAGCAGATTCATTTGATCAGCAGACATCTCTTGTTCTCCAGCAGATATGTTTGTCATGGTTTTCACTCTTGCAGAAAGCAGCTAGTGATCATTTGCCAGGTGGAAAGTACACCACAGTGCATGAAACTATGCAGATTGAAACAAAGTCAGTGCCAAGGCACAACAAATTCCCAGAGAGAATTTTTGCTTTTTTGGATGCTCTCACTCGGTTTCGTCCAGCTGCATCAACTTTATGTAATGAATCTCATATTATGTTAGCCCTCAATAAAACAGGTGAATGGCTCAGTTCTTTGTCAGAGACAGAAAGACTGGAGTATCTAAATAATGCCAGAAATAAAGGGCGACAGTTGAGAGAGAAATACAAGGCAAGAATCAAGGAAATAGAGCATACGTAGAGAAATCCTGAGACAGAAGAGACAAGTATTAAGAGAAAAAAGCACATAAAGAGTATTTACATAGAGAAAAAATTACCAACAACATGCTTTACTATGGACTGTGACAATTCCCGGAGACTGTTGACCAGCACCTGGAATCTATTACATCAGATTCGGAGAAGAGGAAAGCACTGTAAACACAACTCCAGTTCAGACAGGTTGTCCTTGGTCAGCAGCATCCAGACAAGAAAGTTTTCCAGTTGAGCGAAAAGGGAGAGCGTTATAGTATTAAAAAGCTAACAGAACATGTGAAAATGTTGATTAAGAGTGCTTTAAAATTTGTGAACACGTCACAGGATAACATTTTTATTGGTAAACATGTTATCCACTACCAACTAGAGAATGACCATTCTATGGCAGAGTTCAACTAATCTACTATTATATGGCAGTTAAAATGACAAAGAACTGATTTTGGGTTAAACAATCCAGCAAGTTATAATATCACAGATGAGATTTAAAGTAAAATAATCTGGTCTATTCACGACTAACCTGAATTTGAGCAAATTGTGTACCTGTCCGCGCTAAGTCTCACAAAATTTTCCACTCGGACACCGTTCTAAATATCTGTACACGTGACTATTGAATAACCTTACACGTGACTACTGAAGATGGTGGCGCTCTACAGTTTCGTACTTTGCATTAAAGAAAAATTTTCTGGGGTTTCTTCACTGGTTATACTGGCAATATAATAAAGACTTTGTATATCTTAGGTGTTGGGAGAAGAACTTTCGATTCCCTTTATTTTGATGTATGATTGATGGGCGTACTTTAGGTTCTAGAGTATACAGCTTGGGCTAACTTAAAGGAGACTAGAAATGAAATTTTTTATTTTATAAATGTAATTCTTTACAAATTCTAATTCGAATATAATATTTTAAAAAATAATATCGTGTGCGGATATTGATTATATTGCGAAGAAGATACAATGATTCCGTAAAATGCCGAGTATTTCCGAGTTTTAATGAGACGACAGATTACGTGGTCTCGTGACGTCACATTAGCCAGTCCTCGTATACAAGCAGAAACATGGCAAGCGAGAAAGATCACTGATAACGGTTTTCATCGGAAGTAATTTTTCACACACACAAAAAACAACACCCCACAAATAAATCTGCGAGGAGAAAATCATACGTAATTAATTTCAACATAAAGAAGCTTCCCTTCTATGATTCAATTTCAGTATTTTACATGCATGCTACAGTTAGGCCGATAAATCAGCCCTTCAACCGTTACGATTTTGATGTTGGGGTTAGGGGCTGTTGTCACCTTTTCATTGAAACCTGCAATTATCTGCCGACACTTTTGTCTGCACGTATCAGCGTAAATGTCACACACTTACCGGTATTTTTCGCGGCTGTTAAGCTCCCGTCGGCTGAAGGGTTCTTTTTGCAATATGTACATCATATTTCCGAATCAAATCCTACGTTTGACAACTTGTAGATCCAAGCAATATAACACAACCCTACAATACCGTTGACATTTAAGTTTCGTGATCACCATACTAGACAGCAACCAATCCGATGCGACTTCCGCTCGTTCGCTCATTCGAAACACTTGGTACGCTTGGTCATGTGACTCTGTTGTTATGCTGGACAGCGCCAAAGTATGATGGACGAAATGATTGCGGGTGTTCTTGATGAATTGGGCTATGACGTGAGATTAAAGGTGGAACAATAAGAAGCATTATTAAAATTAGTTGAGGGAAAGCATATTATTGCTTTTTTACCCACCGGATTCGGGAAAAGCCTGATATATACTCTTACCCTATCATCAAGAGAAAGGTAACGTGAATTTAAGAAATGTTGATAAAATGACATTGCTCTTTATTGAGGTAGGAGTTATTTGTATGTGAGAATAGTGATAATCGATTAGGCGAGTTGTGTTGGTGATACTAATAACTACAATATAAGAGTACGCTAGACCGTGGACTTTCGTAATAGTATCATGTTCTATTTATAGCTAACCTGGTTCTACTGTTGACCTCGATTCTATTTATATTTATTTATATGCGTAGTGAGTAGATAGCAGACTGGTTTTTCAAATTTAATATTTACTTGCAGATTCCATATTCTAATTCATATTTCTTGCAGCACCAGTCTAAATATATTTTAGCGCTTAAAAAGTATATTTTATTTTACTCTATGCATTTATGTGAGCAAAAATATCCCCTTTAAAAAATTTCCCAGATAAATTAGACAAAGGCAACCGATAACCTGCGAAACCAAATATAACAGAATCCTCTAAATATTAAGAACCAAAAAAAAAAAAAAGTACAGCATCACGTGACATCTATTTCCGGCCGTGTCGAAATTTTTTTAAAATTTTGTGCGAAACGTCTTAAGAAGGTTTCTAGTCGATGTGTGTAAAGCTAAAAGTGCTACATATGAAAACTTGAAACAGTAAGAGATGAGCAGGGCAAATAATCGTTGTTTATTGAAATTTTAGCATGTTATATGTGGATTATACGGAGCCCCAGTCCAGAGAGGACACGAGGTAAAAAATATTATTTCGTTCCCTCAAATTAATAATTTGTTCCCTCAAGTTAGCATTTCGTTCCCTCAAATTGATAATTTGTTCCCTCAAGTTAGCATTTCGTTCCCTCAAATTAATAATTTGTTCCCTCAAGTTAACATTTCGTTCCCTCAAATTAATAATTTGTTCTCTCAAGTTAACATTTCGTTCCCTCAAATTAATAATTTGTTCCCTCAAGTTAGCATTTCATTTACTCAAATTAATAATTTGTTCCCTCAAGTTAGCATTTCGTTCCCTCAAATTAATAATTTGTTCCCTCAAAATATTAGTTTGTTCCTTCAGATTAGCGTTTCGTAGTAGTTATAGGGGATACCGTATGCTATATGGAAAAATACATTACAGACTCCCCAGCCCCACCCCGGAACTTTTTGGGTCAACACTTTTTAAATCACGCTGGGAGAGTTTAGGGTCAGTGGAAATTTATCATGGAGAATATTAGTACTGTATCGCGACTAGAGAAAGTTGAGTTGTTGTATAGGAACAATAGGAATGGAACAGGTGTGGTGACGTCACTGTACTGAACATGGGTAACAATGCTACAACACAGGACATATGCAAAGGCTTATATAACATACACGACAGGCAATATACCGTTACAAACAATTCACAATTTTATAAAGGACTGAAAAAAACAACATTGGTTTAGGCAAGAAAGCAATTCTTTTCGAGGCATATGAGTGGTCCTGAAAATGACCATTGTCTCTTTCTTCTTCTTCTTCATCATCTTCTTCTTCTTCTTCTTCTTCTTCTTCTTCTTCTTCTTCTTCTGTTGTTCCATCAGTTCCTGACTTTCTAAATGATTCCTTTCTTCTTCTTCCTTTCAGTCTCTGGAATCCAGTCAGAATGTCCCATTGATCTAACTTGTTTCTTTAGCTTCATCCAGTTGTTATTCAGTCTTTCAAACTCCTCTTTTTTCTGCTGTCTTTTTCCTTTATGTTGTCTTGTTCCTTTCTCTCCATTGTCCAGGTATCTAATCTTTTTCACCTCTACATCCAACAGTTTTCTCATTATTTCTTCCGCTTTCTTTAGCTGGTCTACTCCCCCACTTCAAAAATGACCACTCTGTCCAATACAATGTATCTTCTAGACTTTTGTGGCACTGTCAAGTGGTGTGTCCTTCAAGCTTCCCACTCTCACATATTTGGGTGTAATAAATATGTTCAATTTCTTCACTTACTCCTCTATCATACCTTCTAGCAAATCTGTCGCTAATTTTAAACTGGTTACAAAGTATAGGCTACCTGGATACTTCAATTTCTCAAGCTTTTATACCACATATTCTACATCCATCAATAAAAACAAACTGTGTCTTAAATTACTAAACAAATCGATTGCCATCTTCTTAGACTATTTAATGTTGAATGGCGCGAATTTGTTGATGGATTAAATAAATTAATGGATTAAAGTCGCTTATGAAAACTAAGTGCTTTTTCGACTGGTTCATGTCCGAATGTCGGACTAATTAATTGGTTGGTGTTGTAGTGAATAAAACCACCGCAGCAAGCCATGTTAAACATTGCGAATGTCGCATTTGATACATGTCTGGTCGCAACAAAGCAGAAAGACACCCGGCGAGGAGTAATATAGTTTTTCCAATCAGAATCCGAAGAGTAATGCAGTTTTTTCCAATTAGACCAATTTAGTTTTAATAGGAGAACATATGTACCAATCAATATGGATTCGTATAACTATGACGGAGCGCTTGAGTTAATAATGTCAAGCACGGATGTGAAGGAAAACAACCCTTGCACTCACTTTACATTTTATCTACGATCCATAGAGAAGGAAAGATAAATATTATTATATACCATTTTTAAAAATCTACTTTCGACACACGTTGAATAGTAAAAAAAACAACCACATCATATTATCAAAAACCCCAATATATACTCTACACATTGAGAAAGGAAACAATAACCACAATATACTATCAAAAGCCACAAATATATTATCAACTTTGAGGTGAAGAGCAAAAATCAAACCACAACAAAAATACTATCCACACACAGCAAGGAGAAAATAACCACAATATACTATCAAAAACACAAATATACTATCAACACAGAAGGGAGGGAAAACAAACCCCAATATATACTATTCCCACAAATGATACGCCAACGCATAAAACAATATATTCGATTACACACACACACACACACGCGCGTAAATCAATGAGTGTTTTAATCACACTGCTCCACTTATACACCAATTGGCAATTTGGATAGTCTCTTTTCTAGAGATTTGGTTTGAAATGAGATGGGCTAGGATTTTCTTTAGAATTTCAGATGCACCCGGTTATCTTCCAGGCCGTGCCCTACACACGCTGCATCTGCTCCAATCTTGCTCTCAATTCACAGTGCAGATGGGAGTTAATTCTGGCTTCATTCTCCCAGTCTTTTCTTTGGATGATAGTGAAGACTTCCCCCTGTCTTCTTCAATTCCACTTTTTTGGGATGCATTACTGGTACTGATTTTGGTGCTGGTACAGGATGTTGTGGCTGTGGATGTCGTACTGCTAGTGCTTGATGTGGAGGTGTCATCGCCTCAGGCTTGATCTAACAGACAGGGAACATCATGAGGTGAGGCAGGATAGGCTTTAACGTTTCCCCTACTTTCTTTTTTCCCTTCTCCTCCTCCTCTTTTCTGTTTGATTTGGCTATAGTGTACGTAGCCAGTTCATCCAGGATAAGCGTGATATATTCCAAGTGCATTTAAAGTTAGATAAATTTTAAAATTCTACTGCTCATTTTTACAGTTGACAGGTCAAAGATGGGTAGCCAGACTGACGAGCTCTTCCTTTACATACTATAAGCGCAAACGAAAACATCCCCAATATACCAAAAATTCACAACTATTCATATGATCACCAAAAATGCTATCACTTATTTTATAGCTTCAAACACTAGTCACAAACATATAGAGACTATTTGAAAAGTTGGGGCAAGGAAGAGCTTATAGAGACACTTCTAACAATATCAAACAAATTAAGTTCTTATAGACACACTTCTATTTTTTAAACATAAACATACAATGTTTGGCAATTGAATTAGTACCTCTTTTCTAGAATAATGGCGTAGCCCTGAAAGAGAAGGAGAGAACGCTTTTTTGTCGATACGGCAGTCCACAAATCCTCTGTCCGGTTCCTGCTGCTGTTGTTACTGCAGCTCTCTCTCTCTCTCTCTCTCTCTCTCTCTCTCTCTCTCTGCTACTGAAGTCTGTACTTCTTCGTTACAATAACTGCATGTAAATGACAAGAATTATCCTCTTTCACTCAGTTTTATAACTAGGAAAAGGCAAGCTTGCTAGGTTTTAAAGTTCTGCACCAACTCTTCAATCTGATTGGAAGCCTACCATAAGGTTTCTTCCCCTTCATGACTGTATATATTGTCATATAGGTGTTAAGTACTCCTAGCTACCTTTGTTTTGATGATTTCAGATTTCAGGGTGTTACATTTGATTGACAGACCCTGGTTTTATTGCATCACAACTGATAAGGAAAACCCTTGATGTTTAGAATAAAGGAATGGAGAGACTTTGACACAGAACAAACTTTGTCAACTTTTGGCTTCAAATTTTTATTAAAATTTAAATTAAATTTAAATTTTCTTATAAAACTATGTATCATTTTTTAAAATTACATTTTCTAAGAAAGTTTCACAGTGAAGCTTAATTTATAGTAATTTCCAGATTGTTGTTAGAACTAAAAACTAATTACAGTTTATTTGAAGTGATTATCTTGATTAATAAACTCACAATTAAACTTTAAGTTTTGAGCATTTTTGCCATGCGGCCATTTGGAATGGGCTGGTTTTTGTGTTACAGTGGTGTCAGCTAAAAGCCTGTAACTGTTCTATTCATTGATGAAATTCCTTCAAACTTTGCAGAAGTATTTCAGACATATTGATTTGATCACGGATGGAAGTTTTGTCCATTGAGGTGAAATTGTCTAACCCTGTCAGGGCTCGCATCACAATTAATACTTCCAGTTCAGTACCCACGAATGTAGTTCCAGTCTATTTTTAGAACATTTTTTCCTCTCTCCTTTTGGTGGTGATAGAAGAGTTATATTGATGCATCTTTGGTATGGATTTAAAGTTAATTGTTTATTCTTGAGAATAGGAGTTCTGAGAGTGGTTGTCTGTATGTATTTTGGCGACAGTGCACATGGAGTAATTAGGCCTTAGTGATGATCCGGAAGTGAAATCAGTGTTCTGTGTACATGCTGCTTTGTTTACAGTGCAGCCACTCAACAAAATGCCGGTCAACCCTTGACAAGAATTTAACCGTGAAGTCATCTTTGGAGGTATTTCAGATTAACATATGACTTGTATTGATTCTCACACTGTGGAGAGGTCAGTGCTGAGAACATATAGTAAAATTAATTGTGATGTATGGCCTGTACAGGCAGTATTGATGAAACTTTAATATGCTATAAAATTTTTATTATTAATGATAGACAACTGAAATTTTGACACCAGGTGTATATTTACTGTAGAAATTGGAAATTTTAAAAAAATTTAAAAAATTTAAATTAATTTTTTGTAAAATTAAATTTTAATTTTTTTTTTAAAAAAAAGTAATTTTTACCCTATAAATGTACAGAAACGGCATCTGACAGAGAGATAACTCATTAGTATTAGCAGCAATATATTCCTACACCAAAGTAAAGTTGCAATGGAGGCTTTTTTTCAAAACTTGTCAGCCAAAATTTCTTTAAATTCTGTCCTAGCACATAATAGTGATTGTCGAATATGGACTGGAAATGTAACTTCCAATGGATTATATGGCTTATTATCATATAGGGACCCTGAGACAAACACATGGAAGAAAAAGCATGTCCACAGACTGGCATTAATGGTCAAGTTAAGAAGTCTGACTATTCCAAAGGAGCTTGATGCATCCCATTTATGCCATAATAGTTTGTGTGTGAATGCGGATCATCTAAATCTAGAACCGCATTCCATCAATAATAATAGGCAGTGCTGCAAAGGTTATGGGCATTGCATTGGTCATGGTGACTTTCCAGACTGCATGATGAAGTTGAAATTATAACAATGAATAATGCAGGTATCATGATATATCCTGTACACCCACCCACATCCATGTTGAATTAGGCCTGGCATTGAAAGATGGATGGATGGATGGAGTGAGTAAGGAGGAGAAAAGAGAGTGTAGTCTTTATTTTAGTATGTCATTCATGCTGGTATAAATTTAGTGCTGTTTTAAATTCCTTCCTTCCTTCCTTCCTTCCTGCATTCATTCATGCATTCAGTCATTCATTCATTCATTCATTCATTATATTTTATGTTAGAATTTTGTTACAGATTTATTTATTTATTTATTTATTTATTTATTCTGCTTTTTAATTTCTTTATTTGTGTCATAGTCAGAAAAACTGTTTCGACCCCTCCATAGGTCTCATCAGGTGGTAGTAAATAACACAACTGCACATAACATGCGTTGTGTTATCTACGGGTTTCCCCACTACAGTTTTTCCTTCTGTACCATGTGTTCTTTTTTGTGTCTTTTAACAACATTCATGTTGCACATGGAATTAAGTCAATCTTTTCTCTCTGCAGTGTCCCTTGGCTAAACCTGTGCATAGGAGTGATCATCCTTTTTGTCCAGAAGTCCTTTGCAGTAGTCAGACTTTCTATTGCCTTGCTGAGTCCTGTACCTCAGATGAGCCTGGATCATTTTTCCTCGTCTTGCTAGGAGACGTCGCCTAGTTTGTGGACTCTTTTGATACAACTGATGGTAAGTGCAGCGTTTATCCATTGTATCCAGTGATCGCAAAGTCCTTGATGACAGTTGACCTTTCAAGTGTGTCACCTTGGCTTTCAGTGATGATCCCAAGCTATTGTTGAGTCTGTGTATTGTTGAATGCACTCTTGCCTCAAAGTTTCTGGAATAGCTCACATTTTTGGGTAAGGAAACACTGATTGATCTGTTCATTGCCTCATATTTCTGTGTGTTTGTATTCAGTCGCAGTCTTTGTACAGCATCACAGGAGAGTTTCATTTTGAGAACTTCTAACAGGATCGTCTTATCATTTTCTGTCATGTTAAGATGAGTCACTTTATGAGGGCCTAGGTATGCTGATCGCATCCACCAGTTGTTAGTACTTCCTCCCCCACAAACCTTGGAATAACGCCGGCATTTTGAGCAGTCCCCTGAATAACAGCGCAGAGTGGCATCCAGTACTTGAGGAAGTTGACCTTTAATTTTTATAACATCACCGCTGTTATCCTCCATCAGTTGTTTGAAGATCAAACTGCACCGAGCTTTGATGTCTTTTTGACATCCTTTACCTCAGACAATAAATATCAGCAACACCAACATTAAATTCTCACAGTCAGTACAAAACCTTGGTGTTACTCTAAACAGTACTCTCACATTGCACCAACATGTCATGAACATGTGCAAGGTTGCATATCTTGAACTGAGATGATCGGTTAAAACTCGCCTTTTTCTACTGCATGGACAAACTTAGACCTTATAATGTTTTGTATCTGATATTTTTTCATCATGTTTTTATGTTTTCCAATTTCATTGTTTTTGTCATTTGTTTTTCTGTGGTGTAGTCATATCATTATAGATGGTGTAAGCGATTAAAGCTTCTAAAGAATCGGCGCTATACAAAGTCCTCATTATTATTATTATTATTATTTTGAATATAAGTGCTATGATGTTCATCTATGCTTCATGTTCTCATGTGAATGTAATTATTTCATTTCAGATAATTGATGCCTTCATGTATTCGCTACTTAGGGACACAAGGGTGAGTTTTGATGTGTTTATAGTACAATTTTCAAATATAATAAATTTCATATTCATCTTTTCTGATTTTTTTATGTGAATGATAAAGCTGTATTGAATGTTGTAATAATGTGCTAATGTTCCAGATGTATATGTCACAGTTGGAAATGTAATAATTTGCTAATGTTTTAGAGGCTGTAAAGTCATGTGATTTATTCAAAATTTTTTAACTAATAGTTAATAAGCCAGTTATATCTTCATAATTTATTTTAACAGTTCCATCATGGAATTAATGGAAACAGAAAACCAGGAGACCAATATATTGTCCATAGATTGGATGCAATTTGGTACCATTAAAAACTTTAGCTATTTTTAAAAAAAAATCAAATTAACATCCATATCTGTACAACAGATGATAAGATTTTCTGCATTTTTAATTATTTATTCAATGTACATATAAAAATAAGAGTCCATTTCTCATTATTGTGTGCATTTTCTATTTTACAGAGCGAGTATCAGTACATACCATGCTCTGTTATGTCCCTGATGCTCAGTAGAAAACACCAGGGTAAAGTGGCAGATGTAAGGTATTTGTAAACCTTTTGATTCCAAAATATCAGATTATATTTATTAGAAAATTGTCTTGAAGAAACTGCCATTCCTATTTAAATTGTTTTCATTTTAATTTGTATGTTTTAATTTGTATGACAGTGTTACCTCCTATCTGTTTGTTCTCACATCAAGATCTGTGCTGGAACATACTTGTTCCATCATCACATTTATGTTTTGTTCCATAGATCATTAAATTCCTCAATAAAGTTTCATTATGCATTTTATTGTGCAGATATTAAAGTTTGTTTTTGATATTTTTAGCCTTGAATAAATCATTCCTGTATCAACTATTTTCTGAATTGTTAGAGAAACAATATTCAGTAGTGGGGTGTTTTTCTGAAAATTTTCCATTCTTTCCATTAACAGGTTCAAATAGCATCAGAGTCCATTATAGGATTGTTTAATAATGGTCGACGCCACTGGATTTTAGTAGTAAGTTCTTTGCTTGTGATTTGCAAAGTTTTCTTCCTATTGCACATTCATATGGCACTTAAACCACTTTGCATTGTTTCAGGGATGTCTTCTCAACAAAAAGGTTATATTTATGATTTATGATTAGATTTTCAAACTGTTATAGTAGCATTTCAGTTTTTTTTTACACATTTTAAAATAGTTTATTAATTTTACAATTCCTTGTTAGCCCAATATCCACTGTAGGTTCACAAATCTAGTTGTATATGTGTGTGAATGGATATAAATATATATAATCTGGTTAGATTTTCATGTCATTGTAGCAATTAATGAAATTGGCAGAAATAATACATAATAATTGTGATTATAAATTGTTATGGGCGTTTTTTTATTTGCAACAAATATTTGTCTTTCAGATAATTTCTGCAAGTGCCAGAAGGATGACCATCCTTGATCCTTTGGGGGAAGTCGATGAATCACTTACAGGCCTTTTGTCCTCCTGGAAGTAAGCTATTATAGTGTATTTTATAAGAGACCAAACATACCCATGTTATTTATAACCATTCCACCAGCTATTAAACAAGTTATTTCAATAAAACTCTAACTGCTAAGCAATTGAAGACTTAAGTTGTACCACTGAATAACATATTACCATTTAGGAGATCCAGGAATTCATTTATTAAATATGCTTTGTACTATGCCCTCAACAGAATATAGATCAAAATTTGTTCAAATAAAACATATAGCGAACAAGGGCAGAATATGACACTGAATATACCAATGGATTTTATTCAATAAAGTAATATAGGGCAGCGGCTTGATATAAATACTTGGCAGATGGACGTGTATAGGTCAAAAATTGCAGATTGTTCCAAAACAAATTTTCATAGCATTTGAGGTATTATAGTGAGTTTGAAATCCACTTGGAGACTTCATTGGTGTTGAATGGTTGCTAGTTGGAAAAATTGTATGCTTGATGATTTAGCTACATAACCATTAGTTTTAACAGCTAATTTCAAATTGTTCTGTTGTATCATAATCTTGTGTTCATTTTGTATGAAACCTCAGTTGTGTAGTTCCTTATCTGTGTGAAAATAATAAAAGATATTCTTTTTCTCTTTTTTAAATTTTCATTTTAGGTCCTTCTTGGCTAATAGCAACAAGAATTTAATTATGACTTTGGGGCCAGACTGGGAGGTTGTCACACTCCCACATAGCAAACAGCCAGATAGCACCTCCTGTGGCATCTTTTAATTAAAGGTAATATTATACATATTTAGTTAAGAAACTATCATGGCAAAAGCAAATTAGTTTCTTCAGTTTCTTTTGGACACATTTTTAAAATATTACATCATGTTTTAGTTGTACATTCTCTCAATGCGGGTTATGTGAGAGGCTGCTCGTAGCTACAAATGGGTCGGTGCTTACTGTGTTTTGACACACAAAATACTGTGCCATCTACTTGATTAAGATCATGTGTTGTAATTGGTTGAAAGGTAGTAGTGATATCATATTAGGAATATGTATTGCTTGATTTTTACTTTTGCAGTTTGCAGAAAAGCTCCTGAAAGAAGAGGAGCTGTTACTTCCATCACAACCAAATGACATATTACATTATCGCCTGGACATATTGGAAAGTATTGCTGAGAATCAAGGTATGTGCATTATTACAATTATTTATTTACAGGACTTGATAATTTATAATGAACATTACACAGCTGCTATCCTAACAAACAACCAAGAGACATGTTTTATATACTACCAATGAAACAAGAAACAGTTTTGGCTCATTTGTTAAATGGTTACTTTTATATTTGTGAATTCTGACACAGACAGTAGAAAAGTTGGAAAAATTTACTTTTTCTTTTTCTCTATTTCTTTTAGACAACGCCATTAAAGAATTGTGTCGACTCTGTGGATGTAAGATGCCTCCAGGTAAAGAAAATCGAGTTCAGTGGGTAAGTTGGAATGTATATTTGTGTATTTGGCATGGGGTGGGTGTGGTTATTGTTTTAGTGTTTTTTTAAAATTAACTATTTAGTTGATTCTTCGTTTATTGTAAATAAAGCATTACATGCCACTACAAGTAATGAAATTTTAACAATTAACAAATAGTATCTTGAATGTCCTGAATCTTTAGTCTTATGTTTCAGATATTTATTAGGGTTTATTAACATTTTATATAAGTTTGAAATTTGAGGATTTATCGGAAACTTAAGCATGATACAATGTCCTGGTATCTGACAATGGAATTTTCACATTTCAGTAACTGTACATAATTCAGGATGTTTAATGAGAATAAGTCAGTTACATAAACTAATATTGATATCAATAGAATTTTCTGCAAAATCAGAGTAGTTAAGAGCAATGTTCCCTCTAAGTGAATGGTAAATGTGCATGCAGTGCTTGGTGCACTGCGCAAGCATTACGGAGACGAGCAAAATTTAAGGTTGGATTGACCAAAAATTGACAATTCAGCTGCACGTGGATGCCTGAGCAAGGCACATACACGCAGCTTGGAGGGAACATTGGTTAAGAGTGTGTTTGATTTGGATCTTTAACTTAGCTTTAACAACTTTGTCATAATGCTATGATGTTGATTGATAGTGAAGCATTGTATAGTGATCATTGCATTATGTCCTACCCAGTCACATTATGTTGCCAGCAGGCCAACACATTCTAACAATAACCCCATACTGTGGTGTGCCAAGTGAGACACCTGCTGGTACCATTTTTGTACAGATAAAAGTAATGATATAATAGGATGGATAGCATGGAATGTAGCATAGGAATTAAATAAACCAAACTTTATATAAATACATGTACCTGTATGATTTCTAAAATGCAAACTGTCCACTCGGAATGATGTGTCCTTGAAAAATACTGGATCCCTATTAAGGCTGTAAACATGGAGAGAGCAGGCATTATCATACACGACCAGTTTTGGAGCTGAAACAAATATGACAATCATGTACTTTTCTGAGTGATGGCTTCAAAACTTATAATTGCTAATTAGTATATAAAGCGTATGCATTTAAAGCTTTTCTTTCTTCACTGCTTACCTATGAATGGTAAAGAAAAAGGCTGAATATTATAAACTTTGACAATGGTCCATATTACATGGTATAAAAGATAAAAGAACTTATCCACACCACCATCGATGTTCTCACATGACAAATTTGTTTCAGCCTATAATTAATATTTTCAACAAAGAAAACATTATTGAAGGGTTGTTGTTCAAGGTATTAAGATATATCCATTAGCTGAATAATGACTGAAAAAACATTTATATATTGTCATATTCCCAAAGAAGAAACGAAATATCATCAAACTGTATAAGAGCCAATCATGTAACTAACCTTTCCTGAATCTGGTCGTCAGGAGGGTGAATGGAACATCTGGCGATTCATGCACTTTCATTACCTGGAACCCACAGCAAATTCCTGTAATGAAAATAAGACACTTTAATAGATCTTGACAAAATCATGGGGTAACAGTACATAAACTAAAACATGTACATGCAAGTGATTAAGTTTTAAAATATCTGTATTAATGCAATACCAATTTGTTAGAAATATCGGCTAAAAACAATTAAGGATTAATTGAAACAGTGATAGATAAACTTGGTAGAATTTTGAGCAAATAAGACCTCATCAAACTGGAGTTTGGTGACACCTGTGTGCAGTTAATGTAATGCCATTAAGACAATCTTTGGGCAAAATATTCTCTGTCACATGATTGTTTCCTGACAATTATCTTACTTATGCTTACCATGTGGGCAAAACAGTGTAAACACTCCTGGCAGCAGATGATGATGTCCCTTGGAAAATTTGGTGCATATGTCCTTAAGCGTAGACACTTTCTTATCGGCAACAAATATTCCTCTCTTTCTAATCTGTGGAAGCTGAGGAAAAAATGCAAGGTCATCGATATCCTCTTCATTGGGTAGTTCTGATGGGCAGGTTTGTTTAATGAATGGATCAAAAACTTTTTGTTTGAAATATGGAAGGCTGTCTTTAAGAGTGTCAAATGGAAATTTCTCCTTTAAACGTGAAAGAAGGTTGAAAAATATGGGGACTTCTTTTTGAATTCTGGAAAGAGTGGTGTCATCTTCAAAAATAGTAACACGTTTGCCCAAAGAACAATTTAGAAAATGAAATAAATCTTCAAATGGAAATAAAAAACTACAAAAAGGGTTTGAGGAAGCCAAAGCTTTGATCAGCTCCCTCCAATATCCTTTAGCAACAATTATGTCTCCCTTGTTCGTGCAGTCTTCTACTATAGTTGTTAATAAAGACAGCAATTCTGAACTTTGAGTTTCTTCTTGAACAGTCTGAAGGAGTTTTCCTTTCTGCTCTAAACTTATTCCCCTTGAGGTAAAGTCAAGCAGAAAGGATCTGACTGTCCTAGAAAAAAGGGTCCGCTCCTTGACTCTGTTAAGTAAAAAGAAATAAATATATTGGTCCCATTTCTGTGACAAAATGAAGCTGGAGGATACAGAACATGATATGAAAAGAAATGAACATTTGTCACTCATGAATTAAAACTGTCCATGAGATCATTCGATTACTAACTTGGCCGTTAGAGTAGAGGTACTTAATGATTCTCAACCCTCTAAAGTCCGTTTGTTTTGTTTGTTTGATTAGGATTTTTAACGTAGCTTTAACAATATTTCAGTCATATCGCTATGATGTCTGCAGTGATGCAGTTTATAGTGATGTCTAGCACTGGGGCATCATGCCGCAAACATGTAGCATAATGTCCCACCCAGTCACATTATCCTGACACCAGGCTGACCAGTCCTAACACTAACCTCTTAATGCTGAGCGCCAAGCGCGGCAGCTGTTAGTACCAGTTTTGATAAGTCTTTGATATTACTCTGCCAGGAATCAAACCCACGACCTTCCACTCCCATGGCGGACACTCGAACCATTCCCTAAAGTCTGATATACTGACATGTGCACAAAAAGAATCAAGCTTCATTAGTCTCATATAATTATGAAGTTGCAGTGCCAATTAATACAGACTATTGAAACATTAATGTCAATGAACCATACAAATTTTCATTATTAAAAATTATAAGAACTAATACTCATTCATTTGGTGAAAGTGACTGAACAAAAATCATATATGGGATAATATTTGTTACATTATTTATTATAATTTTTGTATGTTATATAGCTAACACATACCTTCAATAATGGGTTGCAACAAACCATGCCATTAATGTACTCTGACAAATAACTTGTTAACAACTATTTTCAGATGATTATTTGTGGAGACAACGTGAGCAATGATAAGTGATTAAGTTCCTAAATATTGTAATCTTTGATATCCAATCACACTGAGATAATATGTTTCATACTGACCACAAAATGTATTTTGCCAGGCACAATATAACATACTTTCACCAATAACAATGCAAGATATATTTCACAAATGGTGTGAAAGACAATATGTCCCTTCCCAAATATCAGATGAATAAAGATAAAAAAAATATTGTTATATTATTACCTGTGTGCATCTCTTGCATCACATGGTTTGTGCAAGGTGTTCCTTAAGGACATTATATTTTGCCAGGACACAAGCTCCTTTCGGAATGACAATGATGTCGCATCCATTACAACAGTGTCTGGATTTGGGCCACAGTGGGAGCATACAAAGGAACTGGTATAATCTACTTCAAGCAGATCCAAAAAGCTGTACCATGCTGATTTAAAATCACCGTAACTGAGTTTTCCGTCAATGTCATGTCCAGCATCTGTGTGCATCTTACACAGGACTGTGTATTCTGTGAAGATTGTTGTCCTGCACAAAATAAATTATAAACAAATATTCCAGTATTTAATTAGAAAGGAATGATTAAAAATAGTTTTTGATATCATTAATTATAAAGAGAGAGCAATGGACAATATTTTAGCCAATAATATTGATTTCATCCAGTTTGCAATTTTTGTTTGTTCTGTTTTGTTTTTTTATGGTTTAACGCCATTTTCCAGCACAATATAGGCTATACATGGCGGCCAGTATTACTGGTGGAGGAAGTAAACCGGACAAACCCCGGAAAGAACCACCGACCCACGAGAAGCTACTGGCAAGCTTTCTCACATAACTACTTTTGCCGAATCTTAGACTCGAACACACGCAGACAGAGGTGAGATGGATGTGGTCCGTAACGGACAGCGCTTTAGACCACTCGGGGCCCCTTTGCAATTTATAAATTGTGATATGACAAATAACCAAAATGCATCTTCACTAGCCAAAATTCTGCTGTGAAACCCTATATAGACCTTGGCATATCAACAGATATATTGGTGCTTCAACCTAGCAACATCGATTGGATTTCATGAGTTGCCTCCCTTAGTATGTAATGCGAACTAACCAAAGCATGCTGTACATCAGCCCAAAATGGTAGGGGCAACTTACCTAAAAAGGATTCTTTGAAAGTTTAAAATAGAAAGTGTGACTGTACCAGAGGTAAGATATTACAAGTGCACTTGAGTAAAATTAAAGATTATAATCAAACACGGCCCAGAACAGAGGGACTAATAACAATGATAATATCTTAAGCATACACAAGCAGTTCAATAAAGCAAATAATGAAGAGGACTTTCATAAACTTGAATACAGTAACAGGACCTCATTAACAAAGATGTTTTGGCTGAAAATGAAAAGCTTAAAAACAAGGAATAAAAAGACAATGAAGTAATTAAATTAATACTCAGACAATACATTATGCTTACTTTCCCGTTAAGAAGTAATACATGAATCTTCTAAGGACTTCATGGCACATGATGGTTCTACCCATATTTAGCACACACTGCTCCAAGCCATCAAAATGGAATGTTTTCTCACATTCCATGCATGTTTTGGAGAAGACTGAAAAGTAAATATCACATAACTATGTTACAATTCAATATATACAAGAGTCATTAGAGACATGTAAAATGTTCATGCATTATTTACAGTGGTACTGCAAAATATAACAGGCTCAAAGACTATATTAATAGCTGATGAAAATGCATTAAAATTTTAACTTTTGATGAAGTTTAACTATTATCTTTCCATATATTTGTAATCACATTTCATATTATAGTACAAACTTTCTCTGAAATTTTGAACTGTTGCACATGACATACAATTCATTTCCTTACTAAAAGTCATAAGAATTTAATTTGTGTGTATAAGAAAGCATTTTCATCAAAATAGATAAAAACCATTCCAGCAGTTCTGAGTAACAGGCTAATTATTCGGTTTTATATTATGCTGTACTTGTGGGACCTTTATTCATACATACCCTTAAAAAAACACATTCAGACTGCATTTGCACCTTACAGTCCATCACTCATATGCCAAGAAGATGCTGTTGTTATTATAGGGTTTAATGCCATTTTTCAGCACACGATAGGCTATACATGGCAGCAAGTATTAATGGTGGAGGAAGAATCCAGGAAACCCCACTGGAAAGAACCACGGACCCACGAGAAGCTACTGACTGACTTTCTCACATACCCACATTGGCTGAATCTGAGACTCGAACCCACACAGACTGAGGTGAGATGGAAGTGATCCATAAAGCGAGTGCTCTAGACCACTCAGCCACTTGGGGCCCCTAGGTCCAGAAGTAACTTCTGAAATAGGACTCAATGTTTGAGATTAACTATCACATGAAAGTACAATTAAATTTCAAGTTAGAATTTCAAGTTTACTTACTTTTAGCACTTATTATCTGGTGGACACCAAATATGTTGGCCTGTATGTAGCTGCTGGTTTCCTGCAGTCTACCAGTACAAACATCACACAGCTGGTCATCAGGAACCAATAGGACATATTCACCATCATATATGAATCTCTCTGTGAATGGTTTCTGATACACAGCTTGCATTAGGATGGAAGAATGAAATGGTATTTTCCTTTCGGATAAACATTTGGGCTCATATGATGGATGTGTGCTCCCACTTGTCTGACAGAGTTCTTCATGATGGTATGAAAAGTTCTGAAGGTGTATGCACTTGACTTTCAAGGTGGATCCACAGGTCAAGCATTTTGTTTCTTTAGAGACATCGATCACACCATGATAATGTTCTGTCATCATAACACAGAACAGCCCCTTCCTTACTTCTATTATTTTCTATAAAAAATATTATGTACATATATATTTAAATTCATGGCATTTGAATATTCTACAATTTTGGTTCACACCATTTTTCACTGTCGTTTTGAAATAAATATATATATGGTAACTACTTATCTGCATTGAGGAAATTATTGTTATCACAGAAGGCTTATTGAATATTAAATTTCAATGTTTCTAACAGACAAAATCAAGGAAAAATGTTAATCAACTAAAAATAAGAGTACCATGTAAATATACAAGATATAAAGCAACAAAAAAAGCCATTATTTTCATATCTCTAAGTTAAAGAAATTATGTTCAATTTACAAAGAAATGAATAAGATACTGTCATGAACTGATTTTTTTCAAAAATTATGTTGTCCCAAAGCACTGAAGATCAAATAAGTCAATTTCCCATATTTTTTATATGACATTTTACTTTCATTATCTACTGGTATTAACTTTATAATGGCTAGATGAGTTTATTGTTCAAGACGTATTTTCCACTTACAAACTATTCAAAAATAAATCTTTTCACATCTTACTAAAAGAAACACAATTGTAGCCAACAATTTTAAGTGATTCACACCTTTTTATGAAGAAGGAAATTTAGGTATTAGATTTGAATGTAAACCTACACTTTAAGGTGGGTTGGGGTTGGGATGGGGGGTGTAAGACATGACAAAATCTCACTTACATCTGCATATGTATCACACTCGTTCGTGTCTGCTTCAGTATCATCTGAAAAATGTGAAAGCAAAAAGATACTCTGAGAAATGCAATCATTTATATATTTTTCTACATATTACCAGACAGTCCAACATGAAATAATTGGAAATGGTGGCATATGGAAATTTTATCTGGAAATGTAATATTCATAAAACTGAAAATATGACAGTGAAGAATATGTACATGAAAATTAAAAGTAAGCAAGAATATAGTATAGATAATGGGTTAACATATATTACAACATTTATTGAATATGTCAGTAAAACAGTAAAATTAAGATAAAAAATGAACCATTTACCACAAGATCATTCTGTGATTAACATATAAATGTCAATTTTGTTGGCCCTAAAATTTGGCTACTTATTTCTTATTGAATTTGTAATTGTCACAAGTTTCATCAAAGTAATGTTAATGTTGTACATGTATATCATCACTGACAGAATACAATTGAAAAGTTTCCCTTTCTTACACAAATGAGATTAGCAGAAGTTCATATATCAGTCAGTTATTAATGCTAATATCTAAGTTGAAATGCAAATACATGAGCAACACTGAAATGAACATCTGAGTATGGATGGACTGACGATTATGGTCATGACATGATTTATTGATAATATCATTCTCTTATTACCCTTACAACTTAGCTCTCATAGTAATTTGCAATTGGATTATTATTTATATACCTGTTTTAAGAGTTGGACAAATCTGGTTTACTGCATCAAAGTGGTCTAAAATAGTTGTCAATGTGCTAATGTGGATGCATCCAGGCACTCTCCTCATAAAATCTGAAAGACAAATTGTGTCACTACATTAACAAGTGTACACAATTTATCCCAATTGTCCAAGCCAATGACCTGCTGAATAATTAATAATGGATGAAAAAGTTCAACTATGATCACTGAAGGGCCCATAATTATAGTAAAAACCTGTATGTAATCACATAAATAGGTAATTATAATATTAATTAAATATTTATAATTAAGAAACAATAAATAGTGTTAGAGAAAAAAAAATGCCATGTCAAGTACAAGTCATCATAAGTGGGATAAAACTTGTACTAATAAGAGAGAACAAATGCAGAAACACCACTTACATAATCAAACTGTATTGGTACATCATGTTCCAAGTCCTGAACACTGATATCAGTAATGCACATATAACTGATTTATATCAGGTTTCTCCAAAGCATATAAATAGCACAACAAGTGAAGACCGGTTTTCTGGGTCGATGAACTAATAGACAACTGGGAAATATGATATAAAATGGCTATCCTAACAAATATAGTGTATATATAAGGATACATATAGCACATCACAAATAGCAGACACAGGATGTAGGAAACCCTTTGGCAGGGTTAACTTATGGAAAAAGAGATAAAGGAAACCTAAGATGGGTTTTTAAAAAAAGAACAACTTGAGGAAACCGTCTCATAGACAACACTAGGGACCAAATACCTCCTATTTATATATATAATTCCAATGGGGAAAAAATTAAGGTTATGTTTAAAAGTAAAGAAAACATTCTAAAAAACACATCCAACAACACATCAGGGGGAATACGCTCACACATAAACATACTTTTTCTAGTTTTTTCAAATAGGGGGAGGGGCATCTGTCTGGTGCCCCAATAAAAAAAAAAGTTTCTCCAAAACTATCAAACGTCACATAACCCAACTGTAATCTGATTGTAAAGTTACAATTCCTAGTGACACAGTGGACTAGATTACAGTGTAGAACACTGTTTCCAAATTGTGATGTTAATTTAGTAAAATTATATGAAACTGCATGAATAACTCAAATTTTTTGCTATATCTCCCTTTCTTATGACAATGTCAGAACTGGAACATGCATATTTAAAGTGGATTATTTGACTGAGATTGCAGAGAAAACAATTTTGTACCACTGTATGGTACATGCATCCTGTCTCCACAGCATTCTATCAATTCTGATCTAGGGACATCACACGTGCATTTATAGATCCAATGCATATCTTCATTGAAAGCCACTCCCCTCCTGGTTGTAAAAAGAAACTTCCCTGTCTGTGGAAAATAACAGACAGAAGATCTTTGATAACAGTATAAACTTATAAAAAAAAATGAATACACATTATAATGAATGGAATAACAAACAGAAATCACCTTGTAACAATCATATTTCAATGTTGATACCAAGATTAAAACAGTGAGCAGTTGGTAAATATGGCTGTCTAAAACCCTGGAAAATTGACCCGGGTACCCGTTGATGTAAACAAGGTAATTCATACAGTAATGATGCCTGTACATATATACAAAGGACAAAATATGTAACTAAACATAAATACAGTATTATATGTTTTGAATACATTAACAATTGACAAGGTATCACTATTTTAAAGCAGCCTATCTCTTACAAACAAAACATTGATTCCAACAAACACTTTCTTTTAGCAAGGTGTCCATCAGAATAAAACTTTGGCTCTAACGTAGAGGATCTGGAATCAGTAACTTGGAGTATGGAGTGCTAGGCTAAATAACAATAGAACGACTTTTAAATTTTAAAGAAAAATTTACCTTAAGGGTCACCCTATCTTTGTCTAAATCCGGCAACAGAAATGTTTGGTAGGTCTTGTCAATCATGAAAAGACCATCAGATCCCTTTAAAAGATTACTATACATTTCTTCGGATGTAAGTAGTCTCTCAGTAGTTGAATCCTCCACTACTGTCTGCAATAGATTAGAAAATAAAACAGAAATAAATAAAATAAAGAAAAAATTAGGTAATACAAGTCATATATTGATATAACAGCAAACATTTACATCTTGAAGAGATTCTGCAAAAAAACATTAATTGCTCACATGGGTCTTGCACACAGTGCAAACATATGGGAACGGGACACATTTAGGTGTATTTAATTTTATTAAACAAAAAAATGTACAGCAGCAGGCATTATTCAAATGGATTTAAACTGATATGAGTTAAATATATTTTTACTATCCTAAAGCACATTGGGCAATGACAAATTCAAATGTTTTGGACTAAATATTGTTGGCTTAAAATATGAACAAGAAGGTTTGAAAAATGAGATCTGTAATAAAATTAATTACAGTTAACCTCACCATGCAGGACTCTAATTTAATACTGTGCAAACAAGCAATAGGCTTTATGCTCTTAAAACTTAAAACAAAAAAACTTGTATTGCACCTCGGTTTCACATGGTACTGCATCTGGTAATGTCAATGCAACTGGTTTCACTGCTGTCTTTGATGGCATGCCTGATGTAATACCTGGTGGTCTACCCTTCTTTGTCGCATCTCTACCACTGCCTCCCTTTAGAGCAACAATTTTGCTGAAATCGTACTTTGCCTCACCGGCACGACAACATTTTTTCAACAAGTCTGATGCTCTGATTCTCTTCTGCAAATAATTAAGATAATAAAAATTTAAATATGTACATACCAAATAAAAATGTGCCACATGATTTTAAATTGCCAAACAGGCTGACATCATTGTTTTTGGGAAACACAATTTCCAAAAAATCAAAGTATGTCAACAGGATATGGGTAGTGGGAAATTGTTAAGCACTGATGCAATATAGCATCTGATGCTGTTGTAGGTTTTAACGCCATTTTTCAGCACACAATATAGCATCTGAAGGAAACAATGTGATTTCAGAAAACATTTAGAGGCTATCACTGACTTCAGCAAGGTATCAACAATCAATAACATACTTTATTGTCCATAAACTGATACTTGCATAATTTAGGACTGTACTATAAAGAAAAATAAAACAGACCTAACAATTATGAACTCAGGACTGTTCTAATGCAACAAGTTTTGTCCATAGAACAGATGTAAAATTTACAAAGAAAGTACTGTTCTATTAAGACAAATTTTGTCCATCAAAACAGATCGATAATTCATGGAGCCAGGCTGATCAATGAAGACAAATTTTATCATTAGAAAAGATACACAATTCAATAAGCAAAGACTGATTTATCAAGACAACTGTTGTTCATCAAACAGATCTTCAATTCTATATTAGCTGGAACTGTTCTATTAAGACAAATTTTGTCCTTCAAAACAGATTTCCAAATTAATAAACACAATCTGCTCCATGAAGACAGACTTTGTATATGTAACAGGTTGTCAGTTTGTGAATATTGGACTATTCCAATATGAAAATGTTTGTCAAAAAAATATTTCCAACTCAATACGCAGTGACTGTTCGATATTTTTCCACAGAAAAGGTGAAGTTATTTTATGTTTATAAAACTGATACTCAACTAATTCAAGACTGCTTTATCACATGAAATTGTGTAAATAGAACAGCAGCAAAATTCACAAAGCCAGGTACTGTTTTATTATGACAAATTTGGTCTCAATAGAACTGATGCACAAAGCATATACTATTCTATGAAGACAAATTATGCAAGAAAGCAGATCAACAATTCACGGAGCCAGGCTGTTCTTCGTCCAATAGCATAATACACATCACTCAATATTTTTGTTCCTGGGGGAATGGGGGTTAATGTTTGTAACAAAAGTCAAATCATCATAGGAGATGTTCCTGAAACTTTGACTACTCATTCCATTGTCATCTGACATCAGAACATGCTATACAAGGCCGTTATTTGGATAATACGATATAGCATAAAAAACAACATCTTTTATGTCTTACATTGTAGGACTAGGCTGTTTTATCAAGACAATTTTTTTCCATCAAAACATTATTACGCAATTCATTGAAGACAAATTTTGTCCATCAAAACTACGCTTCACTAAGCACAGACTATTCGATGAAGACAAATTTTGTCAACAGAACAGACACAATTAAAAAAACCAGGATGTTCTATGAAAATAAATTTTGTCCATCAAAAACACATTCAAAATCTTAATAAATCAGGACTGTTTCATAAAAGAACAAATTTTGTCAATATAACAGATGCTCAATTCACTAAGCCAGGGCAATTCTATGAAAACGAAATTTGTCTATAAAGCAGATCAACATTTCACTGAGCCAGGCTTTTCTATCACGACAAATTTTTTCAATAGAAAAGTTACACAGTTTACTATTCAGAGTGTTATAGTAAGACTAATTTGGCCATAAAACAAATTATATTTCTCTGAACTGGGCTGTTCTAGGAAGACAAATTCGGTCAATAAAACAGATTTACAGAGCATTAAGTAATGAATCTTCTTTGAAACACGAATTTATCCACAGAACAGGTAAAAATTTTTTGTTTATATAGGACTGTTCTATGAAGATTTTGTTCAAAAACCACTTACAATTCACTAAGCAGTGCCTATTCTATGAAGACAGATTATTCATGAATATATGGGATGGTTCGGTCAAAAACGATTTTGTGAAATTATTTCGTGAAATTGGGTCTGTTCTACCACAGGGGCTGGTTACAAAGCAAATTAATAATATTACAGGTTAGACCCTGATTCATTACGGATACTCTTAATTTGCTTTGTAACGAGCCTCTAGTTCTACGAACACAAATTCTGTCCAACCCCCCAACCTCCATATACATATTTAATACAATTTACTTTACTTCAGATTTAGTAAACAAAACATTACCTTTCGCTTAGTTAAGACCGATCTATGAACTCAAATTGTATCAGCCTAACAGAGATATTTCACCCACAAGGGCCTGTTTTATGAAAAAAACTCGTGTCCATAAAACAAATGTAAATTTTTTTAAGTGCATTGACGAGTGATTGTTCTAGGTAAATACAAAAAATTTGAAAAGATTAAGAATGTAATTTTAATAAGCAGCGACTCTCCTAAATTATGAATAGCAGTGCATGGAAGCATTAGTTACTAATTAGCAGATAAATCAATCACCATGCTACCCAATATCGACATATTACCTTTTTGACCGGAGTCGCCATTGTGTGGTTGAATACGTCAGAAGTCGGTGCCTTTGTGTGGTGGAATACGTCGGTAGCAGAATACGTCACTGTTCTGTGCGTTCCGTTTTGAGACATTTTTTGTTCAGCAATATACCTCGCTATATTCAACATGAAAGTACTGTTATGTTCACATGGGTAAAATATATTCCACAAGAAAGTACTGTTGTGCTCCACAATTAAGGAATCTTGCAATCCACATGAAAGTACTGTTGTTTTCAATATGAAAGTAATATTTTGTTCCACATGAATGTACAAACTGTTTTGTAATGTAAGTTTCTAATGCGTCACACAGTAACGGATAATACAATACTATTACGTATTTTATTTGCTTGAACTACGTGATATTTTCCATCTGGAGTGGAGATTGCAGCAAACATGTTCCCTTTGCACTGTATGTAATAAATAAAAGGAGAAATGGACGTTCACTTTGAATGAAGCGATTGATCAAATACTACATCGCTGAAAATAGTTTTGTTTTTCTTTCTTTTCAGTCGCTAATTTCTTTGTCAAGAAATGTCATGAAATCCCTTTTAAAAAGGATATAGAATAATAATAATAATGATAATATTAATAAGAATGATGATAATAATAAGTATGATGATAATAATACAAATAATAATAATAATACTATTAATACTAGTAATAATAATAATGATAATAATAATAATAGTAATAATAATAATAACAATAATAATAGTAATAATAATAATATTAATAATAGTAGTAATACTAATAATAACAATAATAGTAATAATAATAATAATAGTAATAATAATAATTATAGTAATAATAATAATAATAGTAGTAATAATAATAATAATAGTAATAGTAATGATAATAATAGTAATAATAATAGTAATAATAGTAATAATGTTAGTAGTAGTAGTAGTATTTAATACTAATATTATTATGATTATGAAGAAGAAGAAGAAGAAGAAGAATATTATCACTAACAATAATAATAATAACAATAATAATAATAATCATATTATTAATATGATTATTAAAAATCATATATTTACATAAGGATTTGGCAATAAATTGGTCTAGTCTGGTAGTAATCGATACAAAATAAATTTCTTACATTATTCAGCCGTAAATGTGACGCTAATTTTAGGCAGGATGAGATCAAGTCAATGGAAAGACTGAAGACTGCGCTTTGATGGGTTATCGGGAGTATAATATACGTGTCTAAAATATACGTGTCTAAAATATCTAGAATTGTTAGGAGATAGTGTATATTGTCATAGAAACACCCTGCGTAGAGTGGGCAACTTGCCAGTCAAAGGTAATACTGGAAAATGTGACAATATCTGCGTAGAGTGGGCAACTTGCCAGTCAAAGGTAATACTGGAAAATGTGACAATATCTGCGTAGAGTGGGCAACTTGCCAGTCAGAGGTAATACTGGAAAATGTGACAATATCTGCGTAGAGTGGGCAACTTGCCAGTCAAAGGTAATACTGGAAAATGTGACAATATCTGCGTAGAGTGGGCAACTTGCCAGTCAAAGGTAATACTGGAAAATGTGACAATATCTGCGTAGAGTGGGCAACTTGCCAGTCAAAGGTAATACTGGAAAATGTGACAATATCTGCTGTAAGGAAAGAGTGTGTCAAGTTTGTAAGCTTAGCATCGAAAATGAATTCCATTTTATTACTGCTTGTCCGCTATATGGACAAATACAAAGACAATATTTACTGACCTGTGTATCTAAAAATCAAACTTTAAACAAAATTAGGTATTTATACACAATGATAATTGTAACATTATGATGACTACTTTAGCAATAAGACTTGAGATCAATATTGCTCCAAACAAGTTTCAGGGTTACCCTTGCATCCGTTTAATTGATTATGATGCAATATATACGTGTATCTCGTCCAGAAAGCTTTAATTATTACTTTCATGTTTATTACTTCTAATAAATACGATGTTGTTTTGTTACGTACCGTAACATATTTTTCTACCGCTTGATGTGTGGATATGCATCATGGGCTAGTGGCCTATATTACAAATAAACTATATTAGAAGTAGCATTTTTGTCATTATTATTTTCATTATTATAATTATTATTATTATTATTATTATTATTGTTATTATTATTATTATTATCATTATTGTTATTATTATTATTATTATTATCATTATTATTTTTTTACCCCACCATAAATACAGTCTATTGAAAAAGTATATATATATATATAAACTATTTTCTAAAATATATCAAATATATAAATCAAACTGCACGTCACATTGTCTTGTCAGAAATATACATCATTATAATTTATATATTCTCTATTTACATGAAACATAAGACTTAAATGCTTATGTGCATTAATAACATTATTAAAGTTACCAAAATATGAGCTACTCACATGTTATTAAATATTAACTATATTAACTAAAGAATTTAGTATTAACTAGATTTTGTCTAATTTCAATCCATTATTACATAAATACTTATCTGTCACGTACGCCATAAAACACGGGCAAATCTCAGAATGGTTCCAGATAGATTTACTATTTCAACAGAAGATATAACTCTGGGTTAGTTTTGTTTATTTGTGCAACACCTTTAATTTTCTGGTATCATTATTTTGCTGTTACCTTTTAAACCAGGTAACAACACCCAACAGGTAACAACAGAAGTTGTTTACCTTTATGTTTCCGTTTATTGACAGCTGTCGACTGGTTTATAGTTTTTATAACCTGGCAAATTCACCAACCATTATGTCCAAACGCTTAAGTATTTTACAATGTGCAATTTCGTTACACAGATAAGACATCGAGTAGGCTTTATTGGTTTAAAATTAAATTGATAATGCCAACTGGAGTCAGTCATGTCTAGAATGAGTAACGATGCACAACATAATTGTGCTGATAACCCCTTCAACAATCGACCAGAACATGGAACTACTTGTCATGTGTAAAACATTAAAATCGCAAGACTGACATGACTTTGTGGGATTCGTTCATTTGCTTGTATTAAGCAAAGAGAATACAATAGTTCTCCATTCAATATGTGTGTAGTCAGATCAAATAGCTGGCGTATCTGGCAGAAAACTGTGTCGAGTCGAAGAATTATTGAATAGATGCGGTAGCCACTTTACCTATCCGTGTTTCGTCTTCCAGCTTTTAAAATGTAACTATGTATGTTGGCATTACGCTCTATACCACATGTTACTAGAAAGAAAAAAAGTACCATTTCGATTTTCGTTCTTTTTGCTTTTGAGTTCATAAATAACTGGCAGTTGACGCAAGAATTTATGAATTTGGATTTAAAAACATAAGTATGTGTTGTATTAATAAATACAAATAATCGAACAGCTCCCGTGGCCTAGTGGTTAGAGCGTCCGCCGCGGAAGCGGGATGTCGTGGGTTCGATCCCCGGCCGAGTCATACCAAAGACTTACACAAATAGTACTAACAGCTCCACTTCCTCCAGGAGGATGCTTTCTAGCAGATCTGTCGCCACTTTTAAAGACATAAAGTCTATGTTACCTGGATATTTCAGTTGTTCAAGCTTTCCCACCTCATAAGCAACGTTCATTAACCATAATCATATGTGTCTCAGGTGGTTGAACAAGTCGGTCGACATCTTATGCTTATTAAGTAGAATGGCACAAATGACGGATGCTTTAGTTTAGATACGTCAAGTACGGACGTGAATCAAAAACTTATCTTACACTGACTTCACATATGATTAACGATCCATTCAGAAGGAAAGATTAAAATTATTTTAAACTATCAAACCACAAAATCTACTATTCTCACAAAAAAAAAACGGCAAACAAACCACAAAATATAATTTCCAAAATTACAAAATCTACTATCCACACTGAAGGCAGATAACAAACCACAAAATGTACTATCAAAAACACCAAATATACTATCCACTCACTAGAAGAAAACCCTAAACCACACTCTACCATCAACACAAAGGTATGTTTACGCATACAAACACGCACACCTACAATCACAAATGAGTGTTTATTATCACACTACATCATTTATACACCAATTGGCAATTTAAATTGTCACATTTCTAGAGATTTAGCATGCCTTGCAAAGGGCTGGTCTCTATTAGTTCCAGATGCAACAGGTTAATGATGCCATCTCCCTGGTCTTGCATCAGTCATGCTCTCAATTAATGTGTGTGATTGGGAGCGCAGAGGGAACTTGATTTGCTTTATTATACCAGACCTCCGTTTGGTGGATATTGAATACTTGTGGTTGTTGTTGTTTATTCTGTCTATGTTGTAGTCGGGGATGAACTGATCCTTGCCTTTTGAGGACGCTGTACTGATTGTGGTTGTGCTTGTGGTGCTACTACTTATTGTAGTGATGATATTGCCAGTGGAAGTGTAGCGACCATTGACATGACCACACACACTGGGCACATCATGAGGTGAGATAGGATTGTTCTTTTTTATGCCCTCCTCTTCTTGTTTCTTTCTTTCTTTCTTTCCAGCTCCTCTTCTATTCTTGCATTCTCTGCAATGATCAGCTCATCTAAAAATCCTCTGTTGTACACCAGGTGCATTTGCAGTTCAAAGAGTTTCTTTATTCTGCTATTCATTTTGTTCAAGTTGTTGAATCAATGATGGGTAGTTAGACTTACTTAACTAGAATTAAATTTGCTTTTGCTCAGGGGGCCTGCGCGTCTGTTTAGACCTATAAACGGGCAATTTAATTGATGGTGGGGAAGGAATGGTGCCATTTCCCTAAGCATTAAAGTGCGATAACGCACTTTTTAAATTGCCGTCAGCTCCTGGGCAAAAAACGGCCCTAGCGACCTGAATGAAAGGCTACTTACACGTGTGGGATTAGTGACCAGCACACACTCATGTTATATCTCTTTAAATGTCGATATCAACAGCTGGGCGAGAGCCAGTGCAATTTGTGAAGCCAGGTGATTGGTCAACGAATATGACGTCACATCGGGTCACACACATTATGGCGGGTGAAAAGTGTTTCACATATCCACCATTATACGATGTCTGAGTAAGGCAAGGGGGGCAATACACTCGGCAAGCCAACCCTGGATGTTGTGTACTCACAAAAAACGCCAGCCCGTTCTTAGTTCCAATCAAGTCCAGTTTTACTAATGGACAATACAAAATACCAATAATGTGTAAGCTACCTGTACAAGTAAGTCAAATCTTACTAAGGCTTACATTTTTCCAATCGCTTAACAAATCCAATATTGCTAGTACATAGTGTACATATTTGTAGGTCCCGAGCAGTTTTAATTTACCAAATGTCTAAGCGACATGTACTAGTTTAGTCACTATTACGTAAAATTGTTTTTTTAATTTTTATAAGTCAGTTTTAGTGGTTTGACCGAGATGGGAAACCGAGCCAATATAGTTCTCTTAAATAAAGGAGACTTTTCATTATGCAGCCATTAAAAGGTCGACAGCCTGAATGTTTTTATGTGGTTTTCTTCTGCCACAGTACGTATTTCCTTTGTTGTTACTTCAAAACCCATAGAATTCAATGAGCTCAATAGCGATTTCGATATGTTTGTGGAGCGGCGTTTCATGGAAAGCGGTGTCGTAATCGTCACTCAGGATGCGTAGTGCAAATCGCATTTTCCTGTGTGGGCTCCCTATTCATTAGGTTTCTTTAGGCAATGTGTTTAACTGCACTAACGTTGCTAGTTTCAGTGGACTTATACGATTGGGACGCTACTCTGATTAGAGCAGCTTTCCTCCTCTCCCTACGTTTTCTACTGCTGTTCATTGCAACGAGTCGATAATCTCCTAGGTTTCCATTGTTCATGTTCGCTCCCTCAGCGTTGTTATCCAAGGTTAGTAGTAGAGTTGCTCTTATTGCTCCATCTCTCAAACTCCAGTTTTAAACTTGTTTCGTTCCAAGGTCCATTAATGGGTCTTAAGGCCGGTGCAGATATAATTGCAATAGCCATCAGCCATCTTGGTGGCACAACACTAAATGTTGCAGTGCAGAGTTCCTTCACGACGTGCTCTGTTAGTTTGAATCCACGTGACTATTAAAACTCAAACTCTTAGATCAATTGCAAAGATGTCTGATACAATATTGGAATATTGATCGACCAATAGTACGACTGGACTACATTTGAAAAAAAGGCTTCTTGAGCTTTTGGGCGTACACAACCTTTTATCATCTTCTGATGTCCTTCGCCCCACCAGGCACCTGCCTTCTTTGCTGCACCCGATCATGTTCATCAAAGACGACATTTACCATGTAAAACGGGCAGCTGTTTTGTCACAGACATCACAGCCTCGACTAATTAATAATCCCGACCATCGGGAATTAACTGGTCGCAAAAGCATCTAGTACATAATCCATTTTGCCTACCAAGTCTGATGAGGAGACAAAATGTTGTTTATGTTTTGGCCATCTGGACTCCATTACCACACGACTGACGTCTATTGTGAACACTCTGTTGTGCTTAAAATGGAAAGGATTCTGATTGTGGACACTGTTGAGGTCTGCATTTCTAACGATACCAATTACTAAACGTCCTTGGAACAGATGATCTTCGATCTTGGATCAGAGTCCAGTGGCAATGTTAAAGATTTTCAGTTCCAGGCGTCGTATCGGATAATTGGCCGTCGTTCTGCTCAAAGTGTGACTGATGTCAATTTCCAATTAAGGTAACTTTTCCACACGACGCACATATAACCTGGATAATGTTTTTTTACTCGTTGGCAATGGCCATCAAATTGAAAGCGGTACTGCTGCGATTCAATCTTAAACGAATATTCAAACCGTTCAGCAAATACTTATCTTTAAAGCACATGTCTGAATGCAAACGATCCAACATTTGTAAACTACGTTCTTGCAGGATTTACTTTCGATGATTGTTAAAACCCTCATTGTGATGATCGTCATCTGTTGTAAAGACGTTGTCGTTAAACTTATCCTCGCCTGCTGTGTCAGGTTTCCATACCACGCAAGCATCCAGATGAGTGTTCTTGACTTCTTTACCGTACATCAAGAGATTGTCTAGGTACGCTCGGTAAGGGTAAGTGTCCATGCTACTGCTGACCAGTGTCACGGAATTGCATAAACACCTTTTATTTATTTTATTAAATTCGTGTACTAGAGTTTCACTTTTGGCGTTCATTAATGCCCGAGGGTTATTAATGTATATTGTCTATTTCAAAATAGTGAGTTCTGTTCATCCTATACCACACGTGCGAAGTACTTTTGATGAGACAAACAGAATGCCTTCGATGCACACACAATACCTGTGTTTAAATGTCCCATCGTATTTAAAGCTCTTTACATTACGGAAAGTCTTGTCAGTCAGCGATCTACTATAAGGATTCTCACATCTTCAGATATAGAGCTCTCCAGTATCTGTAGTGTCCGGTGTTGTCCAGATTGACTAGAGGGACCCGATCGTTCCAAGTATCGAAGAAATCGAGGTCTACGTGGTGCATGCTGTAAAGCCCATCACATGAATCGTAGCCGTTGTACAACTGAACTTTAGCAGCCGTGGAGCTGAAGTAAAGTGTGACGGAGTGTATCTCATTGCATGTAATAGTGTAGCCGTTGGATAATTTTGAGGTTCGTAAAACCCATTGTATATTTAGGGACTGTAAATACAAGTTATATTTCTGTCCTTTTTCATTTGCATAATTTCACTATGAGCGAAGTCCTTTTTTCTAGATGAGTAAAATTCTTCTCTGAAACTGTGATTACTAGTCCATTAGCCACTTTATGGTACTCAAAGGTGACACTTTTTCTGGATTTGTCCATGTCTTTACCAAACACTGCATTGAACCTTGTAGCAAATGTTCCGCTGCTTTCTGTTGCTGTAAACGAATCTCAAATTCTCTTTTACTCTTCTGTGTAAACTACTCGACGTGTGGAACAGAAGTGGAAGGTGGTAAAAGTAATGTTACCGGAACAAATTATAGCGAAGAAGAGAGACAATCGACTAAATCCCATTTAAAACCGGACTCTTCTGGAAGAGAGACAATCGACTAAATCCCATTTAAAACCGGACTCTTCTGGAAGTAAAATTGTGTTGACTTTAGTAGTCGCTACTGTATCATCGCTTCTCGTCTCCATGGCCGGTACACCACAAATCGTCGTCTTCTTAGTGTCCGTCACGACTGAAAACTATCTCATCGATTAACTCCGCATAGACGCTATGACACCTGTTTATGTATATATATATATATATATATATATATATATATATATATATATATATATATATATATATATATATATATAATGTGATGTGACGTCACAGACCACTCTCTTCGGATTGGAAGACAGCCTCAATCATATTTCTTATTTTGTAACGCGTGCTTGGATTTGTGAAAGAACTCAATCTGTTTCGATCCACTCTTCCACTATAAATATCCGCGGTTCACATCATTTCCTTCACCTGTCCTCGTGACAAGATGTAGATAAACGTAGAATCGTCGACTCTCGTTTCATCAATGTTCTTCCACCCCGTCTATCCCATCTATGTCAGATCATTATGGACAATCATTCGAATGTCTAATACAGCTCATGGGAATAGATAATCTTTGTGGAGTTGCAAGGCTGATTGAATAGTCTTACTATAGGGTCAGAGGATGTTTATGGAAGAAAAGAAGATCCGTCAGATGCCCTCTATGTTAACGTATAATGTTACGTAGAACTCAACGGTCCTTTTTAGGGCCACTCATACGCCTTGAAAAGATTTGTTTTCTTGCCTCATCTAAATATAATGTAAAATGTTAGGTACTGTATATTGAATATGACGCTATGCAAGCCCTATAATCCCCATGTTCAATTTCCCTTGAGGCTAAAGTATCCATTGGTGATTTTTTAAAACCTTGAGGCTTTACTGTTCCAAGGGGGTCAGTAATGAATTTTCCCACTGAGGTTATAATATCCCACTCTGCTACTTATATCATGATGTTATCTTAAAATTATATATATATTACTTTCACATTACATCACGTGTATATATAATATTTTTTAATTCATGCGCTGTAACGTAATGTGAGTTTGAGTCATGTACTTGGAAAGATTGTATAGGCATTGAGTGTCACACAATCCGAGGCTGTCTTGAAGAGCTAATACATTTATAAATTGGTTCCTTACAAAAAATATATCTTTAATATAGAAAGGTTTTCATTACAATATCAATATATTTTTAATATGGACTGGACCATAATAATCAAGATATGTTTTCAAATTAATGCAATGCTTTAGTGTCTTACATAACATTTGTACGTCCTAGGTTCACTGAACGTCTGAAACGTTCTCTTTAAGTTGATGCTTTTCAACAAGATTGATTTTGATTGGCTGTTGGACAAATTAAATGGCACATATTAAAATAACGCCACCTTCTCTTGACTTTTAGAAGAACGTTATAGTTTGTATATGACGAAAAATTGAAGATTTTGTTAATTTGAGAAATTTTATAAATCTGCGGATTTGTCAACTTATATTTCAAGGTTAGAAAGACATAAATGCAGAGTTTAACGTTTTCAAATAAATATATTTGTATTAATTTTAAAATTTCAATACCATTACCTTTCGCATTGCATTAATATTGCTGGACTGAATTGTCAGGGGAAGTAATGCGATGGTTTTTCTTTGTGATACTCGTCTTCCGCTTGATTTCATGAAACATTCCTACGTGATATATGCGACGGTATGTGCTCGTCCTGGCTAAAGTTCATCTCGCGCTATCTAGAGCAGAGGCGTAGCGAGGGAGGGGGTGCGGGAGAGGGGTAAATACGTCCCCGGGCGCCAAGGTACAGGGGCGCCAAAATGAGGCTTGCAACGTTACATTATAATAAGTAAACAAGGGTAATAAATCTGTCACAAGATCGCTGGGGCGCCAATTTTATAGTTTGTCCCCGGGCAGAAAATATCGTCGCTACGCCTCTGATCTAGAGTACAAGACCAATGCCGTGTTGACGAATGGCATAGATTCATTCTACTGCCAGTCGTCGAGTTGTTGAAGAGTGAACAATGTTGGAACAGATTTAGTTTAGGACAGAAGGGACCTCATTTGGTCGATACCAATCATTCCGGTGGAGTCCGTTACCAGCCTTCTCCGTCATCGAATTTATGTAGGTAATGATGAGAAGGGAATACCTGCTGATCGCAGATTAGTTCGGCACAGATAACACTCAAACTAATCACATTTCAGCACCTGCTAACCGCAGCGCAGGATAAAGTACAAAAAAAGAAACGAGTTAATTTCAGCCGTAGGTCATGACCAGGAACCAACTATCTTCAAAGAAAACGCAGTGGATGGAGGGTTAGAATGGCTGTGAAAATGGATGAATAATCACAAAGGATCTGCTGCTTCGATAATGCTGTCTGATGGTGGAAGCGGGTCAATCTGATTCTCGAAACCCACATTTCATGGTTAGAAATTTGACTTAAATAAGTAAGATTTTATAATTAATGAAGGCTAACATCGACTCGTTTTTTATTTCAATATTTTGCTACAGTAACTACGCTTGTACACTAAATTCTAAATTTGAATATGCAAATTACAGCCAAACAAAATCCGTTCAACATGTGGAAAACACGCAATGGACACGAAAGAGGCAATTCGAATGACACAACTGAACAGAATTTAACAAAGTATAACTATGGCGTTTGAATTCATCATTCCGGTACTGCTGAAAATCGTCTTAACTTGACCTCTTATGCATACAATAATTAAACGGTGTACAGTGTGTAACAGTGTACCGTGTGTAAACAGTGTACCGTATTTAAACTGTGTACCGTGTGTAAACAGTGTACCGTATTTAAACTGTGTACCATGTGTAAACTGTGTACTGTGTAAACAGTGTACCGTATTTAAACTGTGTACTGTGTGTAAACAGTGTACCGTATTTAAACTGTGTACCATGTGTAAGCTGTACCGTGTGTAAACTATGTACCGTGTGTAAACAGTGTACTGTGTGTAAACTGTGTACTGTGTTGAAACAAAGCGCCGTGTGTACGCTCTAAAACAGTAATACTAGCCGAATGGTTCTACCACGCCTAGAATTAAAAAGTAATTAAAACGAATGGTTAAAAAAGGTAACTCACAAACGAACGAGAATACTGTCCCCATAAGCACGTGAACTGTCTAAACATCTCGAAAATGAATCAACGAATTTCTTCCAATTTCGCTTCCACATCAAATTACGTGCAGCAGAGAATATGCGAAAACAAAAATATAACTTAAAGCGGGACATTTCAAGTCGATTTTACCAAAGTATTGTTATGATTCTATAATGCACATTAATAAAATTAAGTAAAAGCGCAAGACCTCGGGATTCGAACGCAGGAGTACACTGGGTTCGATTCCAGTACCAGACCGTGTCGGCAGCTCAAGTGTAACAATTGTCAAGACACGTTATTCTCATTGCACCAAAACAGACTAGCAAAATCATCATTGTGAAACAGCTTGAAGCCAATTTAAATTAACGAATCTGAAATGATGTGTTTTATATGCACATTACAAACAAGTAAAAGATACATGTGAGTTAAAGACTTCAGCCTTAAGATAACTAAATAAATTGAAATGTGACGAAGAGAGCGCCTAAATAAGGCTTCCATGGTTAATGCTGTGAAAACTCAGAGGATAAGAAGTGACTACAACTTTCAAGTTCTAGGGCCATAATAGTTTAGTATAGCTTGCATGCAATATGCTGACATCTCGCTTGTTCTATTTCTAATAATGATTAACGTAGCTTGCATAAGAGGAGCTGATGACCGTCTTGTTCAATGGCCAACAGAGATTAGTATGCCTTGCATGAAATGTGCTGCCATCTGTTTTATTCAATTGCCGGTAATGATTAACATAGTTGCAAAAGAAGAGAAGATGACAGACAAGAGTTATGGTCCGTTAATGGTTAACATATCTAGCAGAGAAATAGCTAACGATAATGATTAACATACATAGCAGGAGAAGAGCTGATTACCTTCTTGTTATATGGTCTGATAATAATTTACATAACTAGCAGAAGAGGAGCTTATTACAGTCGTGTTATATGGTCCGATATTGGGGGGGGGGGTCCTCGGTACTCTCCACAGCACAAAGCTGGTTTGAGTTGATTGAGGAACACCGTCGGTTAGCCAAAGTATGTAAAATATGGTGTATTGTTATCCCTGTCCACCCGTGAGTGTAAGAGATAGTATATATTTCTGTGTTTTTTATTTTATATTATTCCATATAATGAATTTGGATGACGGTTAATCTTTGTTTTGTTCATCAAATATATCGAGGTTTTATTTATCCGCTAAGGAATTCAGACTTCTAATACTCTCTATCACAAGCCAGAGCTAACTTGTGACATATATTCCCTACTAGAGCTGTAGAGAATACTGATTTATTTACAATCTGATTCCTGAACTTAGGATCGTACTCTTGTCCCATAGAACTATTAAGTTCCAGGGCCAATTTCCTTTCCTTTCCTAATGTATATTATATTAAGTATTACCCAGTTGACTTTGCCAAAGTCATTTGTCCATTGTGTATGTATTTTGTATTTTTATTCTGTGTGTTGTACAGTGTAGTTGTATGGACAGCACTATCTAAGTCATATCATTGAGTTATGGGACTATGTTAAAAAACAGTTTTATTGTGAAATTTTGAAAATTGGTTTATGTGCTGTGGCATTTCCAAAATATTTGTGTCTGGTAGCGTTGTGTTTTAACGTTGTTCAATAGGTTGTCCATTTCCATTGCAGTTGTTTCCCTATAATGACTGACATAGCTAGCTGAAGATGAGCTGATTAAGTCTTGTTCTATGATCTGATAATGATTAACATAACTAGCAGAAGAAGAGCTGATTACTGTCTTGTTCTATGGTCCGATAATAATTTACATAACTAGCAGAAGAAGAACTGATTACAGTCGTTCTATGGTCCGATAATGATTAACATAACTAGCAGAAGAAGAGCTGATTACAGTCTTGTTATATGGTCCGATAATGACTGCCATAGCTAGCAGAAGAAGAGTTGACGATAATGAATAACATAGCTTGCAGAAGAAGAGCGGGCAATAATGAATAACATAGCTAGCAGAAGAAGAGATGATTACCATCTTGTTCTAAGGACAACATAGTTTTTCTAGAGGTTGATCTTACCCAGACTTGACCTTGCTAGCTATGTCAATCATTATAGGGCCATAGCACAAGACGGTAATCAGTTCACCTTCTGCTAGCTATGTTAATCACTATCGGACCATAGAACAAGACTGTAATCTTGACAAACCCCAATCTCTAAGTGAAACAAAATACATACTACATATTAATTTTGCTACCAAAGTAATATACCTATATACAAGTATTAACACAGAAGGAGCACAATTAACTCTCTCTCTCTCTCTCTCTCTCTCTCTCTCTCTCTCTCTCTCTCTCTCTCTCTCTCTCATATTTAAGTTGTCGACTTTGTGACTCGGTTTCTTAATACAAAGAAGTACTTTGATATCGATCTCTCTAAATAGCCACGCCCTTTTTATTTCTACAAAATACATTAAATTACCAGATTGTGAGGATAAAATTCCCTCCATTATAATAGTAACATTGTTATTAAGACCCAAAGGCTTCTCGTTTTCGGATACATTTTAAAACTTTATATAATTATTTAATATATTTTCAAATACCGACTTCGGGGGTTTTAAACCGAAATCTGGAGTTTCACTAGACAGATTTTATTTTATTCAAAATATAAATTTTATATAAAGGACGGTTATTGGTTTGCGATTTTGTATCAGTATATGCAGGTATGGCAAAAACCATGTAACGAGTAATCGAAAAAAAAGAAATTATCTGATCATACACACGGAGCTGTCTCATCCCTATGATGCTGAAAACAGACAATTGTCTGATCGTATCTAGGTAACCATCTCAGCCTTATAATACACAAAACAGAATTTATGAAAGGATCACAAATATCAAATCAACGATCATGAATGTCAAATCGATAACGTTAGGCAGCGAATGATAGTATCCCTCGATGCAAGTAAGTAATATAGAGGCGAAAGAATCCGAATAACCCGAGGAAACCACCAAACTTAAATGGGGTTCGATATATCCTCCAGTACTTGGAATCGAACACGGAACCACAAAGGTACATAGAAGGAGCGTTATCTGTCTTAACGAGGTTTCCATTATGTAGTATCTATAGCATCTGACAAAGGTAAAATGGAAAACTAATAACGTCTTTGTACTATAAGAACTGAAATTCTTTTTCTGATTATCAACGGATTTATGTTCATTAGATATATTGCGGATTTGAAATATGAAAAGCCTCACTCTGTTCTGCGAGACTACATTATAACTGTTTTTAATATTGAGATTAAGCTATATGAAAACAATGTTTCTTATAGAACATCTTTGTGGAGTGGTCATTCTCGATTTTTGTATTACGTTCATTTGTGTTCCAACAATAAATCAGAACTTGAAGTAAAGTCAAGATAAAGTCAAGCTAAAAGCTTTCAGAGTTATAATTCGCTTCAAGCTAGGTCAGTTGAAATTCATTGGTCTAGCAACTTAATTCTAGTTACATAAACAAATCATCACACATTAGAGACTGACAGATCTTTCCAAGCTAACCGTTTAGTGGAGACGTGGCCAGCTTCCTACTAGGCGTGTACAGTTTTGTTTAAAGCAGTCCAAGCTTTTGACACCATGGGGCATTGAAACAGGATCGCAACAGAAAACGTAGAAGCAGCGACCATAAAAATTATTCACATTGCCCTATAGGTTAAGAAGATATACTTAGAAAGTAAGCTATGGACTTTTAAAATCATAAATGCACATAAAGAATGCTCGAGCTGTCTGTCGGGCTATTTGCAATCAGCCTGCAGGCCGAAGATTGAACAACACTGGTTTCAAGCCTTACATAGGATGACTCGACGATTGAACAACAACAACAACCTATGATATATATTAACGGATAAAAAAGATAGATCAGCTGAGCATTAAACTACATTTGCTTAGCGAGTTAATTATCATGGACATCGAGTCTGCTTAGCGAGTTAATTATCATGGACATCGAGTCGGTATCTTAGACACTATGATTCCATTCTTGGTGGACGATTGCCTCTCAGTGTGGACATTAGTTCTGCATTACAAAAGCTTTTACTCGTGTTCGATGTGCTCAACTTTCCTCATTTAAATCATCTTTCCTGTTGTAATCATTGATGTGTCTTATATTCAGTTAGTCAATGTGAATTACAATAAGAACAAGAAGGAAGCATTTTATTGTTTGCAATTTGAGTTTTTTCGCAATAGGTAACGAACTACATTTTGTGACATACACAGCGGAAAGGGTTCTAAGGAGTTCATCCATTTCATTCTTGTCATCAATACGCAATTCCTTTTCTAGTATATGAGCTGTTTCAATGATGTATCACTCACTTCATTTCATGAAAACTGTATAATCTCTTGGTATATTGTCCGATACAAGAGGTTTTTATTTTTCCCCGTGTTAAGAAGTGAGGCAAGTCTTATTTGTGATTTAACTGCTTTATATACATGTATGTAGCCGTTCACGCCATCGCGGCGTGCAGAATGCTAGATCCTCCACAATTTTCCATGCATGTATTTGCATCCTGTATTAAACCTGGTTTGTGATATCGGTTTAATGTGCACACGTTTCATGACCGCTTGACTGGAATTGCGGTAAGCGACCAATCAAAATAAGCCAAACAAAATAAAGTCGGTGTTTTAAGTAGCTCTGTTGTATTGTCAAGGAATCCAGACCCAAAAATTCACTCAACTTACCAGACAATAAATAATTGTAAAATACCCTTCGGGGCAACTATGAAAAAATCCCCCCTCCCCCTTGGGAAAACTAGTTCATGATTTAAAACATCAACTTCCAAAAGAATTATTCCAGGATGAAAATACTATCTCATATGGCAAGGAGCCATGGAATAACATAACACCAATAGTCATTATAGCAGAAAGTAAGTTTACATATGATAAAGAATCTTGGAGTAATAAAAAAAAACCTATAGTAAATATCTTCCTTTCAACTAAAGGAAACAAGAAAAACCATGCAAGCTATCTTAAAATATTAGCTTTAGAAGAAATTAACAAGAAGTTTCGAAATCACCTCAAAATATACACAGATGGATCCAAACTAATAAATCCTTGCAAAACAGCTACAGCAATGATAATACCTGAGCTGAATATACAAATGGGGTGGCGTTTACCTGACTACTGCTCCATATGCACAGATGAATTCTGGGCCATCTTCGAAGCACTAAAATGGATTGAGAAAAACAAACCAAACAAGACAGTTATAATAAGTGACTCGCTTAGTGTCATAACCTCAATCCAAAATAACACAACTAAATCAAGAGAGAATTTCCTTAACCAAACCAACGCAATAATGAATCAAATAAATATAAACAAATTAAGCATAGAATACATGTGGATTCCATCCCACATCAAGATCCAAGGAAATGACTTAGCAGACCAGATAGATAAAGAAAAACTAATTAAACCAAATTACATGCCACTCGAATATAGTCAACATGAACTGTACAACCTAATCAACACATTAATTAACAATAAATGACACACCGGTTGGAATCAAAATCACAAAGGGATAAATACCATCAAGGAAGTAAATATAAATAGAAAACCACCTAGGTGCATAGGCTATGAACAACAATAATCAATCGAATTCTCTTAGGAAAACTAAACTGGCAAACAGCTTTGGAAAATACATTGGACCCTTCCCACATAACATAAATTTCTACAATTATAACACCCCAGAAAATTTACACCACATCTTTAATGATTGTAGAATAACCAAGAAGAAAAGGGACAAATTCAGATTCGAACAACAAATCATAGCCGCCCCATATACATACCCAGAAATAATTCAATTAACAAATAGCAACCCCCAAACAACATTCAAAAATATAATTGACTTTTTTTAAAAAAACAACAGGGCTACTAGAGAAAATTTAGAAATTAGGAAAATAAAGAACATTACAGGGAGAAAAAAAAACAACTAAGGAAGAAACCTAGTACTAGCTCAAACCATCATCAAAAATGAAAGCCTCTTTAAAGGCTGGAAGAACCACCAGGAATGAGCAGGTAGATCTCAACCATCCTTTGAACCCACATAAAATACGGTGGTCATGAGCTGATCAAGGCTCGTATACTGAGCAACCAAACTGGAAATTAAAGATGCGAGTAACCCTATAAAAAATAGGGAGACCAAAAGGATTACATAAAAACTAGTACTAGAGTATTCCCGGGGTAGGCAACCACACAAAAAGCATCTTAAAGGAATGGAAGCACCACCAGGAATGAGCAGGTAGATCTTAACCGTCCATGGAACCCACATACACTACGGTGGGCATGAGATCACCAAGGCTCATACACTGAGCAACCAAACCGAAAAATAAAGACACGAGTAACCCTAGAAACAAACTTGGGAACCTGGAAAAATTGCTCAAAGCCCTTCGTTTAATCAAATCACTCCGGAAATAATAACAAGTCAACAAAGTAGATGAAAGATAAAGTAATACAAATCACAAAGAACAGATCATGGAGACAACTAGGGAATTAAAAAACACCATGTAAAAGGCGGGAAATAAACAAACAAATAACAACAAATAGGTTAAAAGAACAGCCCATAAAATAAGTATAGGAACCTACCCTCACTCCTATTACCTTCTATAACTTTCCGCTTAATACAGCCTCATTGACAGTAAATAATAATTCAGAAAGCCAAAATTAAAATATTAGTGGATGGTCTGAGACCAGACTATCGTAAAATTCTGTCCCGATATTATGGTCCCAATTTAGACAGTAAAAGGCAATCTAAAAGCATAAGACTACCATGCTTTCATTGCCTGGTTATCAGGGTCCTCATTTGGTACGAGAACCCTTTTCGAACAATCTATTTCAGGAAACATGACGTGATCATTTTTGCACACCGTTCAAAATTAACAAGCTATTTTTATCAAACTTATTTATGTCGCATAGACATCTTAGTATTCAAACTTGTTAGGGACTTACAACATGTACAATTTGTACTAGAACTATTGGAAAGTTAAGATAGTTAAACCAATTCTACGACTTCATTAATTTGACTTAATTGCATAGGTGGCTCACACATTATTGGTATGTTCCTGTCCATTAGTAATAACTGGACCAGATTAGAATTAAGCACGGAATCACGATGTCGCGGGATGTACGACATCCTTGGACTTAATGGTACCTGTCTTTTATTGCCACAACTCGGATAGCTCCAAAATGGCGGAGACGCGAAATAAATTTCCACTACTCCACTTGCGTCATTGCACACCATTAACACACTTAATTGGCTGTTAGGGTTGAGTGTGTGTTGGGTCTATTCCCACTCACCCAGGGTCCTCCATTCAGGTCGATGGTTACTTAATAGCAGCCCCGACCTGACGACCAAATTAAATAGTACTCCTTGAGTACATAAATGCCTGGGGGAAGCGGCACCATAACCCCCCAGGAGTAATTAAATATCCAGCTTTGCTGGAAACTTAAAACTGCTACATGCCCCTAGTGGGCGATACAGCACTATAAATCAACTTCATCATCATCGAGTCCAGATCCATCACGAAGGGTTCATTCGGATTATGTGTGTGTGTGTGTGTGTGTGTGTGTGTGTGTCAGTGCATAATCGCTCGTGTTTGATTTGACTTTTTTTTAACGTAGCTCTAATAATTTTCATTCATAAAGCTATGATGTCTGCGGATAGAGTGTAGCAGTTTATGACGATGTCCGGCATTGGTACATGCAACATCATGTCCCGCCCAGTCACAATATCTTGCCACCAGGCCGTCAGGTCCTAACACTAACCTTTAAATGTTGAGGGTCAAGTGAGGCAGCTGCTAATGTCATTTTGTAAGTCACTGGTATGACTCGGCCGAAGTTTGAATATTCCATCAGGACACCCTGAACACTTAGGCCATCGGAGCGGTCAACTATGATTCTAATCCTGTGAGTAAGTGTAATTAATGGCCTGATTAAATGACAGTAATGATTCTTAAGATTTAACGGTTAATGCAGATGATTAATTTTCATTTGCATTATTAGGTTTTAAAGCCAAACACTTACGCAAATTAAAATTAATGAGTTCTGTGGATAAAACGAATTTGCTAAAAGATATAAATTGCAAGGTCGGTAAAAAGGACAATTCGAAGAAGGAAATTTCATGTGAAATTGAATGGATGCATCGTATTACTCCAGTTGAGTTTCGGGTAACTATTTCCACAAAGAGACACAAAACTGAATCGGGGCCCCAAGTGGCCAAGTGGTCTAATCACTGATGGTTACTGATCACTGCCATCTCACATCTGTCTGCGTGGGTTCGAGTCTCAGATTCGGCCAATGTGTGTATGTCCGAAAGTTTGCCAGTAGCTTCTCGTGAGTCGGTTGTTCTTTCCGAGTTTTTTTTCTCAGGTTTTTCCTCCACCAATATTAATATTGGCCGCCATCGTGCGCTGAAAATGGCGTTAAACCCTACAACAACATCAAGTCAGAATATGTGGCAATCAAAAACTGTCCAAAAGGACATAACTAAAACTCAGAAATATTCTGCCGCATTGTGTTGATTGCTATTACTCGCTTGAATATACTGGCTTTGAAAACAAGGATACTCTGTAAACAATATCCAAATTTGGCACAGGTTGGACATTTAACCAATGTATATTCATATGACTTTAAGTACTTTACGAGAAGGCAGCACTGGTGAAATGTGGAGAGAAGACTAGCAGGATTGATTCTTGTCAATCATCTTGTCAAAAAGGATTAGCATTATTAATGAGAATGGCAGGCATCAAATGTAGAGTTGGAAGTGATGACTAGGGCATACAAACAATAAATAACCAAATCCACCTGTTTAACACTCAACTCCAGTCAAACAGTAACCAAATCCACCAATTTAACACTCCACTCCAGTCAAACAGTAACCAAATCCACCTATTTAACACTCCACTCCATTCAAACAGTAACCAAATCCACCAGTTTAACACTCCACTCCAGTCAAACAGTTACCAAATCCACCTGTTGAACACTCCACTCCAGTCAAACAGTAAGCAAATCCACCTGTTTAACACTCCACTCCAGTCACACAGTAACCAAATCCACCTGTTTAACACTCCACTCCAGTCAAACAGTAACCAAATCCACGTGTTTAACACTCCACCTTCCAACAGTTTGTTATGCAAAAAATTAGGAATCGTGTTTTTTATTAGCCCGTCAAATGCTGTGGCTGAACGAAAATTTATTTCATTGAACTTAATCGAGTCTTATTTAAAGACTTTTTTTATAAAAAAAAATCACGAAACTGTACAAAGATGATTTCAACCAAGACACATATATCAACTATATAACGAGAACTTAAACCGAGACACATCTATCAACTGTATAACGAGAACTTAAACCGAGACACATCTATCAACTGTACAACGAGAACTTAAACCGAGACACATCTATCAACTGTACAACGAGAACTTAAACCGAGACACATCTATCAACTGTACAACGAGAACTTAAACCGAGACACATCTATCAACTGTACAACGAGAACTTAAACTAAAAACACAGCTATAGAATGTACAAAGAGGACTTCAAGCAAGACACAGCTATCAAATGTTGGCATAGGACATGATCCTAGTGGCAAACACTTACATTGGCATTTGTTTTCAACTCCAGTAACTAAAACATATATACCTTAAGTAGCCAAATCTGCTGCATCAAACACTAGTTTCAAATCGATGTAAATTCTTTTAAAAATATACATTATGTTTTCAATGTTTTCTTCTGGAGTTTGAAACGATTCAAGCTCATAAATCTCATTAAACTTACCAAGTGATTATAATATCGGGACAAGAGAAATGTATTATATCTTACTATTCGTTTAATGTGTCGATCCAGCCTGAATAAATTATTATTATAATATTATCCAACAAAATAAGCGTAAAAACTAAAACTAGTCTCTCAGGACGATACGTTTGATTGCATACATACGGAAACATGAGGTTGTGTGTGTGTGTGTGTGTGTGTGTGTGTGTGTGTGTGTGTGTTAACACAAATGCAATAAACTGACAATGCAAAGTGCAAAACTAGATAAATGCTTGTATCTTATTTAATCCCTGACACACGTAATTCATTGCTGGATCGAATACACCTGAAAGGACTGGTTTTCGCCATGCGACTTTCATTCTTTATATGCAAAATGAAAAGGGAAAATGTTTCATAATGGATAATGAACCAAAGGAACAGCAAAATATATGCATATTATCACGGCATCCGAGGTGTAGCAGAGAGTCGAATATTGCCAGGAACGGATTTTGTTATAAAAGAATTCAAGATTTAATGAGTGTTCCGTTTTTATAAAATGGCAAAATCTTTTTTGTTTTCATACTGAAGTGTATTATATTTATAAGATGGCAAAATCTATTTTTGCTTTCATACCGAAGTGTATTATTCTTATAAGATGGCAAAATATTTTTTGCTTTCGTACCGAAGTGTATTATACTTATAAGATGGCAAAATCTTTTTTGCTTTCATACCGAAGTGTATTATGGCAAAATCTTTTTTGCTTTCATACCGAAGTGTATTATACTTATAAGATGGCAAAATCTTTTTTGTTTTCATACCGAAGTGTATTATACTTATAAGATGGCAAAATCTATTTTTGTTTTCATACCGAAGTGTATTATACTTATAAGATGGCAAAATCTCTTTTGCTTTCATACCGAAGTGTATTATACAGGAATTTGGTCGAACGTCTAAACTAAACCAACTTCCCGACCAAAAAACGTTAGTGTAAAATTAATGACCATAACCTAAATGGACACTGAAAATAGTCCCTTACAGATGAACGGAAAATTAAAGTTGCCACTTTCATATAAACAGAAGCTACAAGTCGACAACATGATACAAACGGAAATTGAAAGTAGTTTCCATCACATAAACGGAAATTGAAAGTAGATCTAATCATATACAAGGAAATTGAACCTAGCCCCTCGCATATAAACATAAACTGAATGTAGTACATATCATATAAACTGAAATTGAAAGTAGTTCATTTTAACTGAACTGAAACAAAAAGTAGTCCATTTCATATAAATGGAAAAAGAAAGTAGTTCATATTATTTGACAGGATATTGAATGCAGTTCTCGTCACGAAGAGGGATACTGTATGTAGTCCAGAAAAAAAGTACACTTTTAAATACCTTTAAATATTTGCAACAGAAATGAAGGATTGGAGCGGATTTCCCTCCATCATTCAGTGTACAATACGAACGAAAATAATTCCACAGTATTAATTTCAAAATAATGTTAAATTAGATTGGTTTTCAGGTAGCTATTCAACATTTTATTTTGATAGACATACATACATACATACATACATACATACATACATACATACATACATACATACATACATACATACATGCATACAAAAACAACGAAAAGACATATATGAACTAAGATATTAACGCTGAGATAACACACATCCTAAAAAAGAAATACAACTTAGCTCATGAAGAACGATAATCCATCATTCTATTATTTTTCACAATGATCAATTCAGTCATGCACAAAACAATGAAAGAGACGGTAACCACAAAGTTTCTAGAGGATAAGATAACCAGTGATTATTTCCCTTTGTTTTACACTACTGGAGGTATGAATATATCTCCAGCATTGTGGCACTGAAATTCAGTCAACCTCTTTCCATCCAAGTAAAAGTATGCATGGCAACCGCCACAATAATCAGATCTGAAATAATAATAATAATAATAATAATAATAACAATAATAATAATAATTACATCACCAAGAACAATTAAGAAGGCAATAATCGAATGTAAACAAAGGATACTGGCATACTGTAAAAGTGACCCTGTAATTAATTCGTTAGTCGCCTTGTCAACAGGTGTGTTACTTTAGAAAGCGACACACTTACCTGATGATATTAGTATGGAAGACTGTGGTGTTGCTTCGTTCGAACTGTATATTATTCTCTGTCACTATCGTCGGGAATTGTATTTGTCAAAGGTTAAATTTAAGTTCTACTGAAAATGACGTCATGTATGTCAAGTAACGAATAACTGAAACCGACGTCATGTGGGTCGTCTAATAACTTATAACTGAAATCGACGTCATGTATGTCGTCTGGTAATGTACACCGAAAATCGACGCCTTGTATCTCAAGTACCGTATAACTGGAATCGACGTGATGTATATTGTCAATTAACGTAGAAGTGAAATCGACGTCATGTATGTTAAGTAACGTAGAACTGAAATTGACGTAATGTATGTCGTCAAGTAACGTAGAACTGAAATTGATTTAGTTATATCAATGGCAAGTTCAATCCGATCAATAAGTTTAATTTCTGCATTGCATACTTTGAATAGTATATGTTTTCATTACCATCATCATTCAGAATCGTTATCACATCTCGCTCTCTCAAGTTACAAGGCTTAGGAAAAATGTATTACGAGTAATTGCGACCAAAAAGGAGAGATTAAAGTTAGTACATTGATAGTAGATTTGTCCTTAATGTAATGTGTATTGACATATGTGATATCGGTATGATGATAGGTATTTTGAGAGAGAGAGAGAGAGAGAGAGAGAGAGAGAGGTATCTTACATGCAATGGGCTGAGGGTTCACTTGGACATTGTGCGTAAGTACAAGGGTCGACAAAACAATTGACCAATTCCTGGTTGCAAGTGCTTTGTGGCGCAGTTTTACAACCTGAACAAAAAGTAGCAATGATAATAATTTCTAACCTATTCGCTGAAAAGATACACGTGTGCTTTAGCGATCGGGGGGTGTTAACTTTTGAATTTTTAAATGTGTCCATAATATACACAACGTATGAACACTTGTTTAGATGCATGCACCATTATGGGAAATGAAAGGGTGTGACTTTAATTGACGTTAATAATTTATTATTACTACACTTTTCGATTTAATAACAAGTATCAGTATTGTGAGTACAATGAACACGGTACCAAAGGTCCGTTTCGGGTATCAGAATAATATTTCCATTTTGTAAAGCACAGAGTATATTTCGTTTAAAATATTTGCATTGCCCCACAAAATTTGCATTGCCCCACAAAATAACAAAAGAAAATGTAGCGAACATATTGCCTGTGTAAATAAGCATTGGCAACTATTAATTGATCCAAATCTACATAACATTTGACTCTTCGTGTTTGTCCCAGATCTTCATAATCGTTGTTACTGTGTAATCGACACTTGAATATATAATCTTTGGTACCACGTAATTAACTCAAATCTACAAAATCTTTGATAAACGTTGGTACCACGCAATTAACTCAAATCTACAAAATCTTTGATAATCTTTGGTACCACGTAATTAACTCAAATCTACAAAATCTTTGATAATCTTTGGTACCACGTAATTAACTCGAATCTACAAAATCTTTGATAATCTTTGGTACCAAGTAATAACTCAAATCTACAAAATCTTTGATAATCTTTGGTACCACGTAATAACTCAAATCTACAAAATCTTTGATAATCTTTGGTACCACGTAATAACTCAAATCTACAAAATCTTTGATAATCTTTGGTACCACGTAATTAACTCAAATCTACAAAATCTTTGATAAACGTTGGTACCACGTAATTAACTCAAATCTACAAAATCTTTGATAATCTTTGGTACCACGTAATTAACTCAAATCTACAAAATCTTTGATAAACGTTGGTACCACGTAATTAACTCAAATCTAAAAAATCTTTGATAATCTTTGGTACCACGTAATTAACTCAAATCTACAAAATCTTTGATAAATGTTGGTACCACGTAATTAACTCAAATCTAAAAAATCTTTGATAATCTTTGGTACCACGTAATTAACTCAAATCTACAAAATCTTTGATAATCTTTGGTACCACGTAATTAACTCAAATCTACAAAATCTTTGATAATCTTTGGTACCACGTAATTAACTCAAATCTATAAAATCTTTGATAAACGTTGGCACCTCGTAATCGCTCCAGATATACATAACCTTTGCTACCTCATAACTGGATCATGTCTACATACACGTTTGTACCTCGTAATTACAAATGATCTACGTCAAATCTGGTAATTTGTAATTACCCCTCGTCTACATAAACGTTGGTACCTCATTATTGTCCCAGTCTACATAAACCTTTATACTTTGCAATTACTCCTGGTCTACATAAATTTTGGTACCTTGTAATTACTGCTGGTCTACATAATGTGTATTACCTTGTAGTTGACCCATGTCTATATAACCTTTTTATATGTACTTTCCAAGCTAATCAAGCATTCGTTAATTTTTGGATTTCAGTTTGTGAAATAAAGATGTTCATATGGGTTGTGGATACCCACACGTATTTCAGTAAATAAAAGGAGTATACGGGATACAGTTTGAATATTTATTTGGTCGTCACGAATAGCGATGTACAATATGATCTATCTACAAGGACATTTAAGATCAACAAGGCAATACAACTGCTCAGACTAAAATGATACTCCGACTGACATAATAATACAATATGATAACCTGATATCTCCATTCACGGGGTCATATTACAGTAATATCTCCATTCACGGGGTCATATTGCAGTATGATCTATCTACAGGGACATTTAAGATCAACAAGGCAATACAACTGCTCAGACTAAAATGATACTCCGACTGACATAATAATACAATATGATAACCTGATATCTCCATTCACGGGGTCATATTACAGTAATATCTCCATTCACGGGGTCATATTGCAGTAACATCCCCATTCACGGGGTCATATTACAGTAATATCCCCATTCACGGGGTCATATTACAGTAACATACCCATTCACGGGGTCATATTACAGTACTATCCCCGTTCACGGGGTCATATTACAGTAACATCCCCATTCACGGGGTCATATTACAGTAACATCCCCATTCACGGGGTCATATTACAGTAATATCTCCATTCACGGGGTCATATTACAGTAACATCCCCATTCACGGGGTCATATTACAGTAATATCCCCATTCACGGGGTCATATTACAGTAATATCTCCATTCACGGGGTCATATTACAGTAACATCCCCATTCACGGGGTCATATTACAGTAACATCCCCATTCACGGGGTCATATTACAGTAATATCTCCATTCACGGGGTCATATTACAGTAACATCCCCATTCACGGGGTCATATTACAGTAACATCCCCATTCACGGGGTCATATTACAGTAATATCCCCATTCACGGGGTCATATTACAGTAATATCTCCATTCACGGGATCATATTACAGTAACATCCCCATTCACGGGGTCATATTACAGTAACATCCCCATTCACGGGGTCATATTACAGTAACATACCCATTCACGGGGTCATATTACAGTAACATCCCCATTCACGGGGTCATATTACAGTAATATCCCCATTCACGGGGTCATATTACAGTAATATCCCCATTCACGGGGTCATATTACAGTAACATTCCCATTCACGGGGTCATATTACAGTACTATCCCCATTCACGGGGTCATATTACAGTAACATCCCCATTCACGGGGTCATATTACAGTAACATCCCCATTCACGGGGTCATATTACAGTAATATCTCCATTCACGGGGTCATATTACAGTAACATCCCCATTCACGGGGTCATATTACAGTAATATCCCCATTCACGGGGTCATATTACAGTAATATCTCCATTCACGGGGTCATATTACAGTAACATCCCCATTCACGGGGTCATATTACAGTAACATCCCCATTCACGGGGTCATATTACAGTAACATCCCCATTCACGGGGTCATATTACAGTAATATCCCCATTCACGGGGTCATATTACAGTAATATCTCCATTCACGGGGTCATATAACAAGGACACCATGATTCCCATGGTCATATTGCAATAGCAACCATTGCCATGATAGCAAAAGTCTTCAAAATCAATTAATCACTTTGATATAAACCAGGGATAAATATAGCCAAATGTAATAAATGTAATAATTTTTTTATGTTATCTGACTGGATGCTCATTTCAACTTTAAGCGATAATGATTGAAACACTTTCAGATAAAGTATGTTACTGTTTTGAAGCCTTTTGAAAATGTAAGAGGCTTGGAATTAATATTAAATTCAATTTAAAATTTTCACAACTACATTTTGAAAACTTGTCTGGCACAGGAGGTAAACAAACAAGGAAACATTTAGGGAATAATTCTAAGTAAAATTCCACTAATATGTTATGCTAATTTGTAATCATGTGTTATACAATAATTTGCACTTCAATTTGAAAATGCAAACACAATTACACCGTCTATGTATAGTTTCCTCATCAGTAGAACTTAAATTATCATATAGTATATGAATCAGCATAGCGAATGGTATGTTATCCCAAATTATACGTAAATTGATAAATATTTATGAATAACGCAGCTTACAAAATGAAAGATATTTGAAACTTGTCACGTGATTAAAAAGTAGGCAAAATAAAAGTACCTGCGATGACTAAGGAGAGTGACAGAACGTAAGACCACATCTTATTGTATCAACAATAAATCGAACGTGGGTCGTATAAGCCTTAAATAAGTCAAGAGTTTTAGTTCGTGACTTGTGAACATTGTATGCGTGATTTGATAGACGTATTGTGTCCTAAATTTGAGACATGTACGCTATCTGCATTTATGGACATGAAAGCAAAGATAAGAGGTAATTCGAATGTAGGAACGTTTTAGTAGCCATACAGTTAAAAGGCCAAAAGAAAACTTAAGTATGAACTGCATTGGTACGTGAATATGAGATGTGGTGGAGGGTGGGACCCGACATTACTAACGCATTCGACGAGAAATACTTTAAATCTATAAAGAGAAAAATACCCTAAGTAAACAGCAACATTGGATTTAATGTAATTGCTAAAATTATTTCACAGACAGTAGAAATTCATTCAAACACAGCTCTCCTTCGTGTCGGCCATAGCTTTTACTTTCTCTCGTGTAACATGTACTGGAACCAGTATCATTTGCCGACTGGTCGTATCAAGATGGTTAATGAGTCGGTTAAGGTAAATCATTTCGTCCAGGTGTTGTATTCTCTCTGCAGCTTGTTTGTCAAACGCTTGAAACATACGCTTAGATGAATAAAACTGTCGATCTGTTTCTGCGAACGCGTGCGACAGTTCTTGGGTTCCTTTTCGTAATTCTGTAAGATTTGCCCGTGCCACATTGATTCTTTCATCAAGACGTTTCATCCAATCAGGGACAGTAACGTTGGAAGTGTCTCCAATCACACTGGTATCTACCGGGGAAAAATAACCAAAAACATATATGATGTGAAAATCTATTTGAAAGACATATAAAGAGGATATTTGCAGGATACTTTCTAACCGTTTTATAAAAAAAAAAATATAATGGATAATTGAAGCAGTTTGGATGCTATGAAGAAAAATGTATGTCAAAAAAGTTGTATAACAAATAACAATTGAAGGTACATGTTATATCGTGTATGCAAGTATCAGTGTTACGAAATACCCGATATGGCGTAGAGGGTACACCATACTCCTCTAAGTGAGTTGTCCTATACAGTGAGTCGCACGTGCCGCGCGGATAATTCACGCGAATTACTTTTCACAAGTACGGCAGACTACTATATAGGTACAGTGCAGGGTCTTTTTAAGACACGGTGGACATTAGAGCAGACCTCTAAACGTTACATTTGTCAGATATTAGAGCCAAAAAGTTGGGTGAGTTAAATACATTCTTTTTGGTTTAATGTTTCAGTTGAATGTTCAATTTCGGAATAGCACGTTCGTTTTTATGTATTGTGTAAATTCATTTTTATTATTTGGAAAATTGTCGATTTTTTATATTCAGCTCGCCGGTCGTGTGAATAGATGAGTATTCAAGACCAATGTTAACCGGTGGAATGGAGACGGACAATGAACTACTGTCGCACCGGAGGGAAGTGAAATGTTAACACTCGTAGTTTAGTTTTATTGACTACTTTATGTAAAACGCGAATAGCGTGTTTGTAGTCAATAGAACCTTACGTTTGCTTTATTGACTATTATGTAAAACACGAATAGCGTGTTTAGTCAATTGGATAGTATTGTTTGGTTTTTATTGATTATATTTTGTGTGTGTAACACGAATAGTATGATTATAGTCAATTAAACCTTATCATTTGATTTACTATGTTGTGTGGGGTACGAATATCGTATCAATAGTCAATATCATGCTACGTTTTAGATATATAATACAGTAGTGTATGACCATAGATATATAATACAGAAGTGTATGACCATAGATATATAATACAGTAGTGTACGACTAGATATATAATACAGTAGTGTACGACTATAGATATATAGTACAGCTGTGTGCGACTATAGAGATATAGTACAGCTGTGTGCGACTATAGAGATATAGTGCAGCAGTGTGCGACTATAGAGATATAGTACAGCTGTGTGCGACTATAGAGATATAGTGCAGCAGTGTGCGACTATAGAGATATAGTGCAGCAGTGTGCGACTATGGAGATATAGTGCAGCAGTGTGCGACTATGGAGATATAGTGCAGCAGTGTGCGACTATGGAGATATAGTGCAGCAGTGTGCGACTATGGAGATATAGTGCAGCAGTGTGCGACTATGGAGATATAGTGCAGCAGTGTGCGACTATGGAGATATAGTGCAGCAGTGTGCGACTATGGAGATATAGTGCAGCAGTGTGCGACTATGGAGATATAGTGCAGCAGTGTGCGACTATGGAGATATAGTGCAGCAGTGTGCGACTATGGAGATATAGTGCAGCAGTGTGCGACTATGGAGATATAGTGCAGCAGTGTGCGACTATGGAGATATAGTGCAGCGGTGTGCGCCTAGGGAGATATAGTGCAGCGGTGTGCGCCTAGGGAGATATAGTGCAGCGGTGTGCGCCTAGGGAGATATAGTGCAGCGGTGTGCGCCTAGGGAGATATAGTGCAGCGGTGTGCGCCTAGGGAGATATAGTGCAGCGGTGTGCGCCTAGGGAGATATAGTGCAGCGGTGTGCGCCTAGGGAGATATAGTGCAGCGGTGTGCGCCTAGGGAGATATAGTGCAGCGGTGTGCGCCTAGGGAGATATAGTGCAGCGGTGTGCGCCTAGGGAGATATAGTGCAGCGGTGTGCGCCTAGGGAGATATAGTGCAGCGGTGTGCGCCTAGGGAGATATAGTGCAGCGGTGTGCGCCTAGGGAGATATAGTGCAGCGGTGTGCGCCTAGGGAGATATAGTGCAGCGGTGTGCGCCTAGGGAGATATAGTGCAGCGGTGTGCGCCTAGGGAGATATAGTGCAGCGGTGTGCGCCTAGGGAGATATAGTGCAGCGGTGTGCGCCTAGGGAGATATAGTGCAGCGGTGTGCGCCTAGGGAGATATAGTGCAGCGGTGTGCGCCTAGGGAGATATAGTGCAGCGGTGTGCGCCTAGGGAGATATAGTGCAGCGGTGTGCGCCTAGGGAGATATTGTGCAGCGGTGTGCGCCTAGGGAGATATTGTGCAGCGGTGTGCGCCTAGGGAGATATTGTGCAGCGGTGTGCGCCTAGGGAGATATTGTGCAGCGGTGTACGCCTAGGGAGATATTGTGCAGCGGTGTACGCCTAGGGAGATATTGTGCAGCGGTGTACGCCTAGGGAGATATTGTGCAGCGGTGTACGCCTAGGGAGATATTGTGCAGCGGTGTACGCCTAGGGAGATATTGTGCAGCGGTGTACGCCTAGGGAGATATTGTGCAGCGGTGTACGCCTAGGGAGATATTGTGCAGCGGTGTACGCCTAGGGAGATATTGTGCAGCGGTGTACGCCTAGGGAGATATTGTGCAGCGGTGTACGCCTAGGGAGATATTGTGCAGCGGTGTACGCCTAGGGAGATATTGTGCAGCGGTGTACGCCTAGGGAGATATTGTGCAGCGGTGTACGCCTAGGGAGATATTGTGCAGCGGTGTACGCCTAGGGAGATATTGTGCAGCGGTGTACGCCTAGGGAGATATTGTGCAGCGGTGTACGCCTAGGGAGATATTGTGCAGCGGTGTACGCCTAGGGAGATATTGTGCAGCGGTGTACGCCTAGGGAGATATTGTGCAGCGGTGTACGCCTAGGGAGATATTGTGCAGCGGTGTACGCCTAGGGAGATATTGTGCAGCGGTGTACGCCTAGGGAGATATTGTGCAGCGGTGTACGCCTAGGGAGATATAGTGCAGCGGTGTACGCCTAGGGAGATATTGTGCAGCGGTGTACGCCTAGGGAGATATAGTGCAGCGGTGTACGCCTAGAGAGATATAGTACAGCGGTGTACGCCTAGAGAGATATAGTACAGCAGTGTACGCCTAGAGAGATATAGTACAGCAGTGTACGGCTATAGAGATATAGTACAGCAGTGTACGGCTATAGAGATATAGTACAGCAGTGTACGACTATAGAGATATATATATATAGTACAGCAGTGTACGACTATAGAGATATATATATATATATAGTACAGCAGTGTACGACTATAGAGATATAGTACAGCAGTGTACGACTATAGAGATATATATATATATATAGTACAGCAGTGTACGACTATAGAGATATAGTACAGAAGTGTACGACTATAGAGATATATATATATATATAGTACAGCAGTGTACGACTATAGAGATATATATATATAGTACAGCAGTGTACGACTATAGAGATATATATATATAGTACAGCAGTGTACGACTATAGAGATATATATATATATAGTACAGCAGTGTACGACTATAGAGATATATATATATAGTACAGCAGTGTACGACTATAGAGATATATATATATAGTACAGCAGTGTACGACTATAGAGATATATATATATATAGTACAGCTGTGTACGACAATAGAGATATATATATATAGTACAGCAGTGTACGACTATAGATATATATATATATAGTACAGCAGTGTACGACTATAGATATATATATATATATATATATATATATATATATATAGTACAGCAGTGTACGACTATAGAGATATATATATATAGTACAGCAGTGTACGACTATAGAGATATATATATATATATAGTACAGCAGTGTACGACTATAGATATATATATATATATAGTACAGCAGTGTACGACTATAGATATATATATATATATATATATATATATATATATATATATATATATATATATATATATATATATATATATAGTACATCAGTGCACGACTATAGATATATATATATATAGTACAGCAGTGTACGACTATAGAGATATATATATATATATAGTACAGCAGTGTACGACTATAGATATATATATATATATATATAGTACAGCAGTGTACGACTATAGAGATATATATATATGTATATATAGTACAGCAGTGTACGACTATAGATATATATATATATATAGTACAGCAGTGTACGACTATAGAGATATATATATATATAGTACAGCAGTGTACAACTATAGAGATATATATATATATAGTACAGCAGTGTACGACTATAGAGATATATATATATAGTACAGCAGTGTACGACTATAGAGATATATATATATAGTACAGCAGTGTACGACTATAGAGAGATATATATATAGTACAGCAGTGTACGACTATAGAGATATATATATATAGTACAGCAGTGTACGACTATAGAGATATATATATATAGTACAGCAGTGTACGACTATAGAGATATATATATATAGTACAGCAGTGTACGACTATAGAGATATATATATATAGTACAGCAGTGTACGACTATAGAGATATATATATATATATAGTACAGCAGTGTACGACTATAGAGATATATATATATAGTACAGCAGTGTACGACTATAGATATATATATATATATATATATAGTACAGCAGTGTACGACTATAGAGATATATATATATATATAGTACAGCAGTGTACGACTATAGAGATATATATATATAGTACAGCAGTGTACGACTATAGAGATATATATATATAGTACAGCAGTGTACGACTATAGAGATATATATATATATAGTACAGCAGTGTACGACTATAGAGATATATATATATAGTACAGCAGTGTACGACTATAGAGATATATATATATAGTACAGCAGTGTACGACTATAGAGATATATATATATAGTACAGCAGTGTACGACTATAGAGATATATATATATAGTACAGCAGTGTACGACTATAGAGATATATATATATATATAGTACAGCAGTGTACGACTATAGAGATATATATATATAGTACAGCAGTGTACGACTATAGATATATATATATATAGTACAGCAGTGTACGACTATAGATATATATATATATAGTACAGCAGTGTACGACTATAGAGATATATATATATAGTACAGCAGTGTACGACTATAGAGATATATATATATAGTACAGCAGTGTACGACTATAGAGATATATATATATATAGTACAGCAGTGTACGACTATAGATATATATATATATATAGTACAGCAGTGTACGACTATAGAGATATATATATATAGTACAGCAGTGTACGACTATAGAGATATATATATATAGTACAGCAGTGTACGACTATAGAGATATATATATATAGTACAGCAGTGTACGACTATAGAGATATATATATATAGTACAGCAGTGTACGACTATAGATATATATATATATATAGTACAGCAGTGTACGACTATAGAGATATATATATATAGTACAGCAGTGTACGACTATAGAGATATATATATATAGTACAGCAGTGTACGACTATAGAGATATATATATATAGTTCAGCAGTGTACGACTATAGAGATATATATATATATAGTACAGCAGTGTACGACTATAGAGATATATATATATATAGTACAGCAGTGTACGACTATAGAGATATATATATAGTACAGCAGTGTACGACTATAGAGATATATATATATAGTACAGCAGTGTACGACTATAGAGATATATATATAGTACAGCAGTGTACGACTATAGATATATATATATATATATAGTACAGCAGTGTACGACTATAGAGATATATATACATAGTACAGCAGTGTACGACTATAGAGATATATATATATAGTACAGCAGTGTACGACTATAGAGATATATATATAGTACAGCAGTGTACGACTATAGAGATATATATACATATATATATAGTACAGCAGTGTACGACTATAGAGATATATATATAGTACAGCAGTGTACGACTATAGAGATATATATATATATAGTACAGCAGTGTACGACTATAGAGATATATATATATAGTACAGCAGTGTACGACTATAGAGATATATATATATAGTACAGCAGTGTACGACTATAGAGATATATATATAGTACAGCAGTGTACGACTATAGAGAGATATATATATAGTACAGCAGTGTACGACTATAGAGATATATATATAGTACAGCAGTGTACGACTATAGAGAGATATATATATATATAGTACAGCAGTGTACGACTATAGAGATATATATATAGTACAGCAGTGTACGACTATAGAGAGATATATATATAGTACAGCAGTGTACGACTATAGAGATATATATATATATAGTACAGCAGTGTACGACTATAGAGATATATATATAGTACAGCAGTGTACGACTATAGAGAGATATATATATAGTACAGCAGTGTACGACTATAGATATATATATATAGTACAGCAGTGTACGACTATAGATATATATATATAGTACAGCAGTGTACGACTATAGAGATATATATATATAGTACAGCAGTGTACGACTATAGAGATATATATATAGTACAGCAGTGTACGACTATAGAGAGATATATATATAGTACAGCAGTGTACGACTATAGAGATATATATATATAGTACAGCAGTGTACGACTATAGAGAGATATATATATAGTACAGCAGTGTACGACTATAGAGATATATATATAGTACAGCAGTGTACGACTATAGAGAGATATATATATATAGTACAGCAGTGTACGACTATAGAGATATATATATAGTACAGCAGTGTACGACTATAGAGAGATATATATATAGTACAGCAGTGTACGACTATAGATATATATATATAGTACAGCAGTGTACGACTATAGAGATATATATATATATAGTACAGCAGTGTACGACTATAGAGATATATATATAGTACAGCAGTGTACGACTATAGAGATATATATATAGTACAGCAGTGTACGACTATAGAGATATATATATAGTACAGCAGTGTACGACTATAGAGATATATATATAGTACAGCAGTGTACGACTATAGAGATATATATATAGTACAGCAGTGTACGACTATAGAGATATATATATAGTACAGCAGTGTACGACTATAGAGATATATATATAGTACAGCAGTGTACGACTATAGAGATATATATATAGTACAGCAGTGTACGACTATAGAGATATATATATAGTACAGCAGTGTACGACTATAGAGATATATATAGTACAGCAGTGTACGACTACCGTCATATAGTAGGGTAGTAGATTCATTTGTGTGTATTGTGTGCTCATTATATATATATACCTATCATGATGATTTTTTTTTTATAATATAAGTTTTATTTAGACAAACGTGTTTGTTATTTCTTTAAAACCCTACCTAATCTCAAAGGGTCGGCTCGACAACGTTACAATCAGTCACTCGTAAGGATTTAAAGCCTGTTGTTTGCTCCATGCAAACGTTTACAGGGTTACCTAGGTTCAAATGCTTCCCCTTGCGATAATTAACCAACGTCTTCTCACGGGATAAAAACAACCAAAATTAACACTACGAATCATTATCACATCTGATATCTCTGAATACTACAGTGCTTTTCTACATTTTCCAAGAATAGCGGTCTTAATAGTTTACAAGTACACAACATAATCGTGTTAATACGTTTGTCAGCAATATTGTATATTTTTGTTAGACCGAGGTATGTGGGCAAAGTTCGGTATACCTATCTCCAGATAGACAATCCGAAGAATTCTGAAAGTTTGGAATGTTTTTAATTCCGAAGTTCTAGTGTATTTGTCAGTAATTCGTATTTCAAGAACATTAATATGATGTTCGTTATAGGTACGGCCTAAGGCATCACAATTTGCCTCTCTCTCTCTCTCTCTCTCTCTCTCTCTCTCTCTCTCTCTCTCTCTCTCTCTCTCTCTCTCTCTCTCTCTCAGTACATCGATATTTGAATCAATATTTAAACAGCCATTACGAGACACCGTACACTTTATTTAATGAAACAATCAACGGAACAGAACCAATGACAGGTCCAGAAATATGGTTCACAAGGGTGTGGATGCGAGATGCGTAATAGAGTAACAATTTATCGAGGGGTCTTTAGGACGTAATCGTGATGGAGCCAGGGATTTGTTGCTCATTGTCTTTCAAGTAAGAGGATGGTCGGGAAAACTGCGCGACAGCTTCATCCTTCGCCTATCCTAATTAGTCCATATGAACAGTCGTTCTTCAGAGCGAGTCTGAGTTACATCCGGGGATTAAGTGTAATTTTAGGTTTGAGTGTATGGATGTATGTCTACCATGCACTAAAATAGTCTCTTTGTACATTATGGACATTAATTCCTTGAATTTGTTTTTAAATGTATTTACGTGTAAGAAGAATGTTAAAAATTTCTGTCACATCCATTTCAATTAGTGTGTGTGTGTGTGTGTATGCGTATGTGGGTGTGGTAAACAAAATAGATCCTGAGTATATATTTGCCTATGCAATTTTCTATTGGTAAAAATGTTTCGAAAGCTTCATCACTTTTCGATGTTATCAAGGTCTTTTTTCGGAATTAAACTGTAGTATTCCATAAACTACAGCTATGAGATAACTGAAAATTAATGTATTATTTATTACATACAAAGATAAGAAACTACGCGACAATCGCAGCTTTCAAAACCTCACGTTCTGTTTTTTTTTTTAAATAAAAAAGCAAAACAAAAATATTTATGTTTAGAATGATTTAGCATTCTATATTGATTCATAGATGTCCAAGTAGAAGAATCTTTCTATCTCTTACCGTTGAGAACAGCAGGTCCCAGTCTGTATTTGTCCATTCTCGTATGTATAATAAAGAATCACTGAAGGAAATTTTCAAAAATGGTGAAGCAAAGCATGTTTAAAATACTGTATGCCATTACGTCACAAAGGTCATGACGTCACATATTTGCTATACTGTTTACAATCATTTCTTCGGTGTTTCATTACGTATGCAATCACGATTTAGTTAAGATTTAGCTGAATAATTATCGTGAGTGATGCAAATTAATGAGTAGTCTTTGAACAGGGAGATTAAGCTGTGACGCAACGCGTAATTGCTTTGTTCCTAAACCAGCCATCATGCTTTTGTTTGTTTTGTTTGATTGATTTGGATTTTTAACGTAGCTGTAACAATTTTTTCCGTCATATTGATACGATGTCTCCAGTGAGGCAGTTTATTGTGATGTCTAGCACTGGGGCATCATGCCGCAGACATGTAGCGTGATGTCCGACCCAGTCACTTTATCCTGATACCAGGCCGACCAGTCCTAACAATAACCTCTTAATTCTCAGCGCCAAGCGAGGCAGCTGTTAGTACCATTTTTGAAAGTCTTTAGTATGACTCAAGTGGTGACCGAACCCACGACCTCCCGCGTCCGCGGTGGACGCTCTAACCACTAGGCCACCTGAGCGGTTCAGCTCTCGTGCCAGTGTCATTCAACCATACTGACACAGCATGTAACATGGCAGCCACGTTTCGATATATAGAGTAAACTGTTAACCATGTTACCGGGAAATGGAAACTCAATCTATTGTATGAAAAACGTAAAAAGACATCTTGTCTATCCATGGATCCAATATGTTGACCCTCTCCACAACTTGGCGGATAGATTAGACACTCCAGTTTTTGTTTTGTCCAAGCAAAATATATTTGGATATCATAGTTGCCTCCCTTAGTAGGTAATGCCAACTAACTAATAACGAATAATAGTTGTGCTTTGTAAATCGGCAGAAAATGGTTGAAGTAAATTACTTCAAAGGGATACTTTGTAAGAACTACATCGAATGCATGACTATGTACCAGAGAGAAGCTATTCCTTGTGTATTTTAGGGAAACGATGTATTTGTACAAACATAAGACAGTGGATGATCACTTTTTCAAGAGTCCATTCCAGTTGTGTGCTCGCCTTGTAGAAATAATTTTCAAATATGAACAAATTAATTTTGATTGGATACAAGAACAAAAGAAAAATATTATCACATACCCAAAGCATGAATTATCTGATCAATCCGCGAAAGCGTAGAGGGGATAAAAGATATTGTAAAAAAAAAAGCTAGCGACGATGATGAAAGGGTATTTCGACTGTTATATCCTTACAAGTTGAAACTGAGGCTAGTTTCTTCTCTTTCATTCAATAACTTAGGGTCTTCATACGTTTCCTCTTCTTTATTCTTTTTAAAATAACAATGCAGCGTTCCCCATTAAATGATAGTCAAAAACGTCTGGGAAAGGAGTTACCAAAACAATCTGTAACGTAATTTCATTACCTTCTAGATTATATCGTTGTGACACACACACATGCACACAAAATATTGATACATCAGCACATTTAAGGCTACTAGTGCATCAACATTTTCAATTTTGTAAATAACTCAGGACATTGGAGCATTTTGGGATTTCATTCACAATGCCGTGTCTTTCGAATTTTGTATTTTTTTTTTTAAAGTGTTTTTTTTAACTAATAACAAAACATTCGTCTCGCTCCGTTCTATTACTGAGTTTAAGATCATATAATCGTAACATATTATGGGAAGCTTCAAATTTTACTGTTACTAACATCTTACCATTTTAATTTGAACTATTTGGTTTTCGATATCGCTGGTCGATATTAAACCTTATAGTATTTTAAATATGTATACATGCAACCTCTTTTATAGCGCTATATAGCCTAAAAATACTGGTGCGCCGTTAAAAAATCAATCAATCAATGAGTCAATCAACGTGACATCTAACCATTCTGATTCATTTTAAGACACGATATTCCATCGTCTTTTTCAGATATGATGTGGTACCAGGAACAGGCTGCCAGGGCTGTAGACAGCGATCACATGCCCTGGGGTAAGAAATACCCCGGCCTCTCCTAGTTCTTGTTCGAATAAATAAAAATATTTTATTAAATTTAAAAGTGTTGTTCCGCACGGGCCGTTTCATTGGTCCCGAGCCCTGTGGTTATATCCCCGATTGCCACCCCTTTTGTTGGCCTACAGTAATTGAGGTTGTTTAAATACGCCCTCGAAATATGGTGCTGATACATTCACCTTCACTCATTCTGGCAACAGCGGGCTGCAGTTAAACAGAGACAGTGGTTTATTGTTCACTGTATTGTGTAAAACCTTTATTCCAGGGAGAATTATCTCCCTGGAACTGTGGATGTAATCTAGTTTGGTCATCTTGCATTGTCACAATTGGTACTAGAATTGGTACTAGAATTGGTACTAACTAGACTCTGCATTGTTCTGATAAACCTTGGTGCAGTTCCCACATTTATATGTAATTTTTAGCATCATCTCAGCTACGGTTATGACACCATGCAATGACATTATTGCATGTTTTGTCCTGACACCATGCAATAGCCAATGCAAAGTTCCAGCAAAGTAACCGATGGTAATGTCCCTGACCTGTGTCTCACGGTTATATTCCAGGGATGTGATACATGATAATCTGCTATGGCTTTATCCCATGATTATGTCCTAGTGATGTGTACCATGGTAATGTCATTGGACGGTGTACCTTGGTTATGCTTGAGACATGTATCTCATGGTAAGTATGTATGTATGTATGTCTGTCTGTCTGTCTGTCTACTGACTGACTGACTGACTGACTGACTTTATTTCCTCTTCAATAGAGATTACATCAGATTAATCAAATTCAGGATAATACAAAATCATGAAATACAACACAAAAGAATATAATTGAAACAAATTGGAAACGTATACCAGTGTAATTATCAATGTAGTTCTTTCTACATGACATATATGTTTATGCATACATACATACACACACACACACACACATATATATATATATATATATATATATATATATATAACTGTACACACATACACATACATATATATTTACACACCCAAACACATATTTACACATACATATATACACACATATACACACATTTATACATATATATGAGGAACAGCATGAAATCCTTCTCAAAGGAATAAAGATAGCAAAAGGTGACACTCGTATATTATATGAGCCAGAGAGCATTATATCTCCGTGATCTGTAATACATCAAAATTGCGGAATTTGACAACAGCAGAATATTTGTTTTTGTTTGGTTTCTTTTAAAATTTATTTATTTATTTATCTAAATTAACTACTTATTATTGCTGTTATGTTATGACATGTTGGTTGAGAGTAGGGAATGCATTTTATTGTAAAATGAGGTTATGCTTTTTGCCGTTACCAACATGAGTTTATCCCATACATCATCGTCGATAGACGACAAGCAATCTACTCTGCTTCCAAGAAGTGTCTCCAATAGTATATCGTCTTCTTGATTAAATAAATTAACCCCGTCTCTCACCTCTAAAGTGTCAATCACCCACTCAAAGAAGACGTTTCGTTCTTCAAGGAGCTTTTCACAACCTAAGATAAGATGTTTCGCTCTGTCGTTAGTCTCTTTTCCACAGAGTTTACATATCATAACTTTTCCAACAGGCATGATATATAGTTTCACTATTTCAGAGAGAGGCCATAACATAGATGGAAATTTACGTCCAAGAAACCATATACTGCTTGGTTTTAAGTCCAAATGAATGTTTCTGAAGTGAATTAAATCGCTCCTTAGTTCAATATCTGTATTCCAGGTAGATTCTTCGATGTTTTGAATATTATCAATAATATTCCGATTCCAAACAAGTTTACCTTCGGTTTGTACTCTTACTGCATAGTCTAAGAGAACACTTCCCATACCATATTTCTTGAATATTTTGTCAATATCTGCTATAAACCCCGTCTGTCTAATTGGGTTGGTCAAGTACTGACATAAACGCAAAATGAAAATCTTTTTCCAGATAAGAGTCCAATCGCCCCTACACAGCCGGTTGAAAAAGCACAATTTCATCTTATCAATGTATGCTTCCATTGACCAGAGTCCTAAGGTACTACGCGTAGCCTCTATGGGCGAATATTTATCGAAAGCTTGCATACGTCGCGCTGCATATCTCTGACATAGCTCAAGTTCTTCTATATTGGTGTTCGTCATATTCGACCATAATTCACATCCATATAGGACTGAAGGTAGAATGATTCTTTTCCAGATTTTCATACTTATTAGAGGGTTCATTCCTCCGTCTCTGATACCAATAAAATAAAAAGAGTTTAATAAGTGTTTACCTTTATCGCATGCTTCTTTTATCGCATCGTCAGGTTTAAAGTTGTACGTTAGAGGTATGCCGGCATATTTCTTACTTTTGACTACTGGAATTGGCGATTTGTCGAATAGAAAAGCAGGGATATCATTTCTTCTTCTGTTTGTAAAGAGGATGCTGCAACTTTTATCTGCGTTATATTTCAATCTCCACCTTTTCGCTTAATTAGAGATTGTATCGAGCAGATGCTGCATCGAATGATGCGAATTAGCCATTACAGTTGTGTCATCCGCTAATATGACGCACGGCAGGTGGAGATCGACAAGATTTAGGCCTCGCAAAGTGTGATCTAAATCAGTGATCAAATCGTCTATCATAACGAGAAAGAACCAAGCGGACAAGATACGACCCTGCCCTACACCCTGCTTAATATTGAAATATTTGGACAATTTGCCCGCAAATAAAACAGAACTAGTTACTCCCTTAAACGAGTCTTTCATGATGCGCCACGTCTTCCCTTTAATGCCAAGTTTGTACAGCTTGTAAAATAACCCACTGTGCCAGACTGTATTGAATGCCTTAGCATTATCAAGAAATGTTGCATAGACAGGAGTATCTTTATCCATATAGTAGCATATAGATTCTTTGATAGAAAATGCTGCAGTGATACTGCCACAATTATTCCTAAAACCTTGTTGCATTGGATTTGGAAAATTAATGTGCTTAGAAAATATAAGTAGTCTATTATATATAATTTGCTCTAGGATTTTCTGAAGCACTGGAACTATAGTTATATCACGGTAGTTATTCATATCTAATTTGCTTTTTCCCCCTCCTTTAAATATTGGTATTACTAAACCTTGTTTAAAATGGCATGGGTACTCCTCGGCCTCGTACACTTTTTTGAAGACAGTTTCAAGTAACTGTACACTGCTTTGAGTGTCCGCAAACAGTAAATGCTCGGCAACAATACCGTCGTGACCACATGCCTTATTTTTACTGAGAGAACTAATTGCACTATTGTGCAATTGTATGTATGTATGTATGTATGTATGTATGTATGTATGTATGTATGTCTGTCTGTCTGTCTGTCTGTCTGTCTGTCTGTCTGTCTGTCTGACTGACTGACTGACTGACTGACTGACTTTATTTCCTCTTCAATAGAGATTACATCAGATTAATCAAATTCAGGATAATACAAAATCATGAAATACAACAAAAAAGAATATAATTGAAACAAATTGGAAACGTATACCAGTGTAATTATCAATGTAGTTCTTTCTACATGACATATATGTTTATGCATACATACATACACACACACACATATGTATGTATGTATGTATGTATGTATGTATGTATGTATGTATGTATGTATGTATGTATGTATGTATGTATGTGTGTTTCTGTGTATATTTTTATGTCTTCATATTGTATTTATGTTCTATATATATGCTCTTTGCAGTTGTAAAACTCTGTAACATTAATAATGTAGTGGATACTTTGGCTAAATGGACTGTGTTTGTAACTTTCTTCTTAACGGCTTCATATATTTGCTTATGAATACTGAGTTTGGTGGAAAGCCAATACTCTGCACTTGGCGGCTGTGGCATGTTTTTCTAGAAATGACCGCATGCAGTTATCGGGTTGTACTGCTGTAGGATGAAATGAAGTTGTAATATTGCTTGGATATGATGCATTTGTTTGGATTTATTTATCATTTATTTATCATTTATTTATTTATCATACGGAGGTTTCTTTAGTAGCAAATAAAGTTGATGGTTAGGGACTGTTACGTACAGATGGCGTATGATGCAAAGGTTGTCTGGTGCAAGTTTTTGGGATAAAAGGGTCGATTGTAGAATAATATCATTTGTTCTATGACGAAACCAGTCTAAAAGGTTGGTGGATTGGTCAACTGACTGTTTTATTTATTGGTTGAAGTGTATTAATTGTGTCTATGATAAGCTCAGAAGGTGTTTATTCCTTTGTTCGGAAAACAAGATTAAATAATGTACCTAAAGCAACGTGTTATGTGCCAACGCTTTTTCTATTTGGATACATAAAATATGCATCAATTTGTACCTAAAGCAACGTGACAACGCTTTTTATTATAATGGAAAATACAATTTGCCGTTTATTTTAACTATTTCAAAGGTTAACATTACATATCTGATAAATATAAGATAAATCATATCTGAATAATAATAAGATAAATCATTTACTATGGTTACAACATTTTTCATTTTTGCATCATATGTTTATAAATGTTTTCTTAGTCTGCTGTCAAATGTTATTCGTAGTGACAATTAAAATGACGTTATTATTTGTTTCAATCTATTTATCTCTAAGTTTACTCTCAATTGTTTTGTGTGCTTCTTATAATATATACTTTTAAATTGTTATCAACTGTTAGGCGTAGTGACAATTTCAACGATATGATGTTTTGTTTCATACTATCAGGATAATGGGAAAATTATTTGTGTTAAAAGTAATATCTGTATCAGTAATTACTCTAATATAGTAAATAATATAGGTAAAGGGGTAATAGTAAAACTAGTAGTGTCTGAGTAATATATCTCTCAGTAATAGCAGTAATATAGTAAATAGTACAAGTTATATGGATACTAGGAGAACTAGTAGTGTCAGAAATAATATCTGTATCAGTAATAGCAGTAATATAGTAAATAGTACAAGTTATATTTTTACTAGTTGAACTAGTAGTGTCAGAAATAATATCTGTATCAGTAATAGCAGTAATATAGTAAATAGTACAAGTTATATTTTACTAGTTGAACTAGTAGTGTCAGAAATAATATCTGTATCAGTAATAGCAGTAATATAGTAAATAGTACAAGTTTTATGGATAATAGGAAAACTAATAGTGTCAGAAATAATATCTGTATCAGTAATAGCAATAGTACTGATAGTATTATTATAAGTTTTAGTATTTGTAGTATTAGCGACAATAATAGAGGTAGTAGTGCCTGTAACTTTAGCAGCAGAATCAATAATACAATTGTAGTGTAGGTTAGCAGTGTCAGTTATGTCATTATGATTATAAACCCAATAGCCAGTAGATGTAGTGTAAGCAGTATTAGCAGTGTCAGTAATATCAGTAACATAGTAAATAGTATAACTAATTGGGATAATAGTATTAGTTTTGTTAGGAGTATTAGCAGTGTCAGTAATATCAGCAACATTGTGAATTGTATAACTAATTGGGATAATAGTATTAGTTTTGTTAGGAGTATTAGCAGTGTCAGTAATATCAGTAACATTGTGAATAGTATAACTAATTGGGATAATAGTAAAATTAGTTTTGCTAGGAGTCTTAGCAGTGTCAGTAATATCAGTAACATAGTAAATAGTATAACTAATTGGGATAATAGTAAAATTAATTTTGCTAGGAGTCTTAGCAGTGTCAGTAATATCAGTAACATAGTAAATAGTATAACTAATTGGAATAATAGTAAAATTAGTTTTGTTAGGAGTATTAGCAGTATCAGTAATATCAGTAACATAGTAAATAGTATAACTAATTGGGATAATAGTAAAATTAGTTTTGTTAGGAGTATTAGCAGTGTCAGTAATATCAGTAACATTGTGAATTGTATAACTAATTGGGATAATAGTAAAATTAGTTTTGTTAGGAGTATTAGCAGTGTCAGTAATATCAGTAACATAGTAAATAGTATAACTAATTGGGATAATAGTAAAATTAGTTTTGTTAGGAGTATTAGCGTATTAGCAGTGTCAGTAATATCAGTAACATAGTAAATAGTATAACTAATTGGGATAATAGTAAAATTAATTTTGTTAGGAGTATTAGCAGTGTCAGTAATATCAGTAACATAGCAAATAGTATAACTAATTGAGATAATAGTAAAATTAGTTTTGTTAGGAGTATTAGCAGTGTCAGTAATATCAGTAACATAGTAAATAGTATAACTAATTGGGATAATAGTAAAATTAGTTTTGTTAGGAGTATTAGCAGTGTCAGTAATATCAGTAACATAGTAAATAGTATAACTAATTGGAATAATAGTAAAATTAGTTTTGTTAGGAGAATTAGCAGTGTCAGTAATATAAGTAACATAGTAAATAGTATAACTGATTGGGATAATAGTAAAATTAGTTTTGTTAGGAGTATTAGCAGTGCCAGTAATATCAGTAACATAGTAAATAGTATAACTAATTGGAATAATAGTAAAATTAGTTTTGTTAGGAGTATTAGCAGTGTCAGTAATATCAGTAACATTGTGAATAGTATAACTAATTGGGATAATAGTAAAATTAGTTTTGTGAGGAGTATTAGCAGTGTCAGTAATATCAGTAACATTGTAAATAGTATAACTAATTGGAATAATAGTAAAATTAGTTTTGTTAGGAGTATTAGCAGTGTCAGTAATATCAGTAACATAATAAATAGTATAACTAATTGGAATAATAGTAAAATTAGTTTTGTTAGGAGTATTACCAGTGTCAGTAATATCAGTAACATAGTAAATAGTATAACTAATTGGGATAATAGTAAAATTAGTTTTGTTAGGAGTATTAGCAGTGTCAGTAATATCAGTAACATAGTAAATAGTATAACTAATTGGGATAATAGTAAAATTAATTTTGTTAGGAGTATTAGCAGTGTCAGTAATATCAGTAACATAGTAAATAGTATAACTAATTCGGATAATAGTAAATTTAGTTTTGTTAGGAGTATTAGCAGTGTCAGTAATATCAGTAACATAGTAAATAGTATAACTAATTGGGATAATAGTAAATTTAGTTTTGTTAGGAGTATTAGCAGTGTCAATAATATCAGTAACATAGTAAATAGTATAACTAATTGGAATAATAGTAAAATTAGTTTTTTAGAAGTATAAGCAGTGTCAGCAATATCAGTAACATAGTAAATAGTATAACTAATTGGAATAATAGTAAAATTAGTTTTGTTAGGAGTATTAGCAGTGTCAGTAATATCAGTAACATAGTAAATAGTATAACTAATTGGGATAATAGTAAAATTAGTTTTGCTAGGAGTGTTAGCAGTGTTAGTAATATCAGTAACATTGTAAATAGTATAACTAATTGGGATAATAGTAAAATTAGTTTTGTTAGGAGTATTAGCAGTGTCAGTAATATCAGTAACATAGTAAATAGTATAACTAATTGGAATAATAGTAAAATTAGTTTTGGTAGGAGTATTAGCAGTGTCAGTAATATCAGTAACATAGTAAATAGTATAACTAATTGGGATAATAGTAAAATTAGTTTTGTTAGGAGTATTAGCAGTGTCAGTAATATCAGTAACATAGTAAACAGTATAACTAATTGGGATAATAGTAAAAATAGTTTTGTTAGGAGTATTAGCAGTGTCAGTAATATCAGTAACATAGTAAATAGTATAACTAATTGGAATAATAGTAAAATTAGTTTTGTTATGAGTATTAGCAGTGTCAGTAATATCAGTAACATAGTAAATAGTATAACTAATTGGGATAATAGTAAAATTAGTTTTGTTAGGAGTATTAGCAGTGTCAGTAATATCAGTAACATAGTAAATAGTAAATAGTATAACTAATTTGAATAATAGGAAAATTAGTTTTGTAAGGAGTATTAGCAGTGTCAGTAATATCAGTAACATAGTAAATAGTATAACTAATTGGAATAATAGTAAAATTAGTTTTGTTAGGAGAATTAGCAGTGTCAGTAATATCAGTAACATTGTGAATAGTATAACTAATTGGGATAATAGTAAAATTAGTTTTGTTAGGAGTATTAGCAGTGTCAGTAATATCAGTAACATAGTAACTAGTATAACTAATTGGAATAATAGTAAAATTAGTTTTGTTAGGAGTATTAGCAGTGTCAGTAATATCAATAACATAGTAAATAGTATAACTAATTGGAATAATAGTAAAATTAGTTTTGTTAGGATTATTAGCAGTGTCAGTAATATCAGTAACATAGTAAATAGTATAACTAATTGGGATAATAGTAAAATTAGTTTTGTTAGGAGTATTAGCAGTGTCAGTAATATCAGTAACATAGTAAATAGTACAACTAATTGGGATAATAGTGAAATTAATTTTGTTAGGAGTATTAGCAGTGTCAGTAATATCAGTAACATAGTAAATAGTATAACTAATTGAGATAATAGTAAAATTAGTTTTGTTAGGAGCATTAGCAGTGCCAGTAATATCAGTAACATAGTAAATAGTATAACTAATTGGAATAATAGTAAAATTAGTTTTGTTAGGAGTATTAGCAGTGTCAGTAATATCAGTAACATTGTGAATAGTATAACTAATTGGGATAATAGTAAAATTAGTTTTGTTAGGAGTATTAGCAGTGTCAGTAATATCAGTAACATTGTAAATAGTATAACTAATTGGAATAATAGTAAAATTAGTTTTGTTAGGAGTATTAGCAGTGTCAGTAATATCAGTAACATAATAAATAGTATAACTAATTGGAATAATAGTAAAATTAGTTTTGTTAGGAGTATTAGCAGTGTCAGTAATATCAGTAACATAGTAAATAGTATAACTAATTGGGATAATAGTAAAATTAGTTTTGTTAGGAGTATTAGCAGTGTCAGTAATATCAGTAACATAGTAAATAGTATAACTAATTGGGAAAATAGTAAAATTAATTTTGTTAGGAGTATTAACAGTGTCAGTAATATCAGTAACATAGTAAATAGTATAACTAATTGGGATAATAGTAAATTTAGTTTTGTTAGGAGTATTAGCAGTGTCAGTAATATCAGTAACATAGTAAATAGTATAACTAATTTGGATAATAGTAAATTTAGTTTTGTTAGGAGTATTAGCAGTGTCAATAATATCAGTAACATAGTAAATAGTATAACTAATTAGAATAATAGTAAAATTAGTTTTTTAGGAGTATTAGCAGTGTCAGCAATATCAGTAACATAGTAAATAGTATAACTAATTGGAATAATAGTAAAATTAGTTTTGTTAGGAGTATTAGCAGTGTCAGTAATATCAGTAACATAGTAAATAGTATAACTAATTGGGATAATAGTAAAATTAGTTTTGTTAGGAGTATTAGCAGTGTCAGTAATATCAGTAACATAGTAAATAGTATAACTAATTGGAATAATAGTAAAATTAGTTTTGTTAGGAGTATTAGCAGTGTCAGTAATATCAGTAACATTGTGAATAGTATAACTAATTGGGATAATAGTAAAATTAGTTTTGTTAGGAGTATTAGCAGTGTCAGTAATATCAGTAACATTGTAAATAGTATAACTAATTGGAATAATAGTAAAATTAGTTTTGTTAGGAGTATTAGCAGTGTCAGTAATATCAGTAACATAATAAATAGTATAACTAATTGGAATAATAGTAAAATTAGTTTTGTTAGGAGTATTAGCAGTGTCAGTAATATCAGTAACATGGTAAATAGTATAACTAATTGGGATAATAGTAAAATTAGTTTTGTTAGGAGTATTAGCAGTGTCAGTAATATCAGTAACATAGTAAATAGTATAACTAATTGGGAAAATAGTAAAATTAATTTTGTTAGGAGCATTAGCAGTGTCAGTAATATCAGTAACATAGTAAATAGTATAACTAATTGGGATAATAGTAAATTTAGTTTTGTTAGGAGTATTAGCAGTGTCAATAATATCAGTAACATAGTAAATAGTATAACTAATTGGAATAATAGTCAAATTAGTTTTTTAGGAGTATTAGCAGTGTCAGCAATATCAGTAACATAGTAAATAGTATAACTAATTGGGATAATAGTAAAATTAGTTTTGTTAGGAGTATTAGCAGTGTCAGTAATATCAGTAACATAGTAAATAGTATAACTAATTGGGATAATAGTAAAATTAGTTTTGTTAGGAGTATTAGCAGTGTCAGTAATATCAGTAACATAGTAAATAGTATAACTAATTGGGATAATAGTAAAATTAGTTTTGTTAGGAATATTAGCAGTGTCAGTAATATCAGTAACATAGTAAATAGTGTAACTAATTGGAATAATAGTAAAATTAGTTTTGTTAGGAGTATTAGCAGTGTCAGTAATATCTGTAACATAGTAAATAGTATAACTAATTGGGATAATAGTAAAATTAGTTTTGTTAGGAGTATTAGCAGTGTCAGTAATATCAGTAACATAGTAAATAGTATAACTAATTGGGATAATAGTAAAAATAGTTTTGTTAGGAGTATTAGCAGTGTCAGTAATATCAGTAACATAGTAAATGGTATAACTAATTGGAATAATAGTAAAATTAGTTTTGTTAGGAGTATTAGCAGTGTCAGTAATATCAGTAACATAGTAAATAGTATAACTAATTGGGATAATAGTAAAATTAGTTTTGTTAGGAGTATTAGCAGTGTCAGTCATATCAGTAACATAGTAAATAGTAAATAGTATAACTAATTGGAATAATAGTAAAATTAGTTTTGTAAGGAGTATTAGCAGTGTCAGTAATATCAGTAACATAGTAAATAGTATAACTAATTGGAATAATAGTAAAATTAGTTTTGTTAGGAGTATTAACAGTGTCAGTAATATCAGTAACATAGTAAATAGTATAACTAATTGGGATAATAGCGGAATAGTAAAGATCATATGTAACTTTTACTAAAATTACGTTACGCATAACACGATACATAATTCATTGGCTTAGAGGGCCTGAAAGTAGTTAGTGTACGTATATAGATTACTCGACACTACTGAAATTTAATTCGGCTTCACATAGTATTCCGAAACAAATTAATTAATCAATGGATAAAGTGTGTGTGTGTGTTTTTGTTGTTGTTGTTATTGTGTTTGCTGTACAGTTTAACGCCGGAAAGAACCACCGACCCATCAGAAATGTGTGTGTGTTTGTGATTTTCAAATTCTGGACTGGTCAGTCTGGAAAAATTTGTGAAGCTTAAAACAATTGTATTGTTAGAAACCCCCAAAATAATGGCACAAATCTACAATGTGTATAACTGACATTATGTCAAACACCTCTATAACTCCTGCCAATGTTACATGTATTTGATGATTGAATTTTATTCTTTGTGACCTATAAAAACGTCTAATTTCCCTATTTCGTCGTGATGTTATCCCCATACATATCTAAATATGTCTCCAAGCTGTTGAGAAAATGTAGTTTTATCCTACAAGTCCTGCCTACACCAAACTTTGTCAAATCCAAACGAACATAGAAACTTTCTAATCGCTCTAGATGGATAGATAGATAGACGGATGGATGGATGGATGGATGGATGGATGGATAGATAGATAGATAGATAGATAGATAGATAGATAGATAGATAGATAGATAGATAGATAGATAGATAACCTCTCCAATGTCCGCTAAGAGATACAAAAACGTTACAAAATTACAAATTTCATAGATATTCGTGTTCTACATTTACTAAAATGTTTGGAGGAGATTTATTTCATTTTTAACAATTTGATATGTGTTGGAGAATCATTTATCTTAATCAATGTATATGAATTTCCTCTCGACCTGGTCCTGTGCAGCAATTTTTAATTGGTATTATCAGAAGCACAACATGGCTACATTAATTTAATACATTTATCAATTCAGATTTCACCTGATATATACATGTATATTTTTAAGTTTATCTATATATTCTTTATCATTGGCATTTGATATACATCCAAGTAAGAAGCGACTTCAGTACTTATTCATAAGAACGTTCTCATTAACTAGTTGGTATAACGGTTGGAAGCGTTATATTGGATAACGTTCTCATTATCTAGTTGGTATAACGGTTGGAAGCGTTATAATGGTTAACGAGTTTTACTTCAGTACTTATTTATAAGAACGTACGCATTATCTAGTTGGTATAACGGTTGGAAGCGTTATAATGGATAACGTTCTCATTAACTAGTTGGTATAACGGTTGGAAGCGTTATAATGGATAACGTTCTCATTAACTAGTTGGTATAACGGTTGGAAGCGTTATAATGGATAACGAGTTTTACATCAGTACTTATTTATAAGAACGTTCTCATTATCTAGTTGGTATAACGGTTGGAAGCGTTATAATGGATAACGAATTTTACTTCAGTACTTATTCATAAGAACGTTCTCATTATCTAGTTGGTATAACGGTTGGAAGCGTTATAATGGATAACGAATTTTGAATTGTTTGAAGCAATATTCAAAAGTATAAAACTATTTTCAAAGTTAATGTCTGAAAATCTTTGTTTTTATTCTTTAAACGTTGCACATTCCAAGTAGTATAGGAATTTGCGTTTTCAATACTGAAGACAAAGAAAACTCCAATAAGACTACGTGTTTGTGATCAGTTGTAGAAACTACTCTCTCTCTCTCTCTCTCTCTCTCTCTCTCTCTCTCTCTCTCTCTCTCTCTCTCTCTCTCTCTCTCGCTTCTGTTATTGTCTGTCAGTCTGCTGTATGTTTGTCGGTTCTCTATCTCTCATATAGATATATATAATGCAACCAGAAAACATAAGAAATGAATAAAAAATATAAAATAGGAAACATTATTATAACCACCTGTACATTTATAAGTACAATATATCTTTTTGTGCTCAAGTTCAACAGGCATATCGTTCCACGTTGCTCGGCCGGTGTGCAAAAGAACTTTGACCATATGAATTCGCTTTCAAAGTGGGAATAATGAGTATACCATTGTCCGAAGAGGAGCGTAAGTATCTTGCTGGTGTATACGCATGGATTGGGACAAATAGGTATGTTTGACTGGAGTCCGTCAGAGTAACGTAGCACAGAGAGCAAATTTTCTGTTTGATTCTGGATCGAACGGATAGCCAGTGTAGTGTACAGAGCAGCAGGGAGGTGTGCTCCGATGGTGGTACTCGAAAGATGCCTCGAGTAGCCGTGTTTTGAACGTTTTGAAGTTTCTGGAGTAGATATTGAGAAGAACATCACAGATTTGAGATGCAATAGTCAAGTCTTGAAAGTACTAATGAACACAACTTTTTAGTGGAATCAGCTGAAAGATATTTGCGAATAGTGCTGATGCCTCTCAGCTGAAGATATTCATCCTTGCATATTTTCATAACATGTTGGTGCAATGTGAGAGTACTGTCTAGAGTAACACCTAGGTTTCGTACAGATTGTGTGAATTTAATTTTGGTGTTACTGGTATTTATTGTTTGAGGTAAAAAATGTGAATGATAAAGTCTTTCTGTTCTAATCAAAATGGCCTCAGTTTTATTAGCATTCATCTACCGCTTGTTACGTGTCATCCATGATTTTAAATCAGAATTGCACCTATCGACTCCTTGGATGACATGATCAACTTCATTTGGGAGGCTAGACTTGCTTATATGGGTGTCATCAACACTATATATGTCATATATTTAGCACACAATGGATAAACATAAATTGCATACATGGGATACAGGTGACCTCGAGGCAAGGTCGACAAAATGCACTAGGCAAGGAATTTCGAGATTATGTGAATAAAGCCTACTGAGATGATCAACCGTATAGAAATATTAAGGATGAAATTACCCACCTCCACCCCGACACCACCAACAACAAAAATTGTTTCAATAATAGAAATTCCGGACAGAAAATTATGGGGTTTTTCACATTTCCAAAGGACCCTAAAAGGAGATCTGGATGGCCGATCAAATTAAAGAGGGAAGGCTTTATGCTAACTCAACACAACATATTGTGCCAGAGACATTTCGAGCTTGAATGTTTCTCAAAAGACACGAGAACAGCGCAATTGTCAGAATCTAACGAGTCCTGTTCATCTTTGTCACACGAATCTATCATGTAAGGTTGCATATTAATGGAATATTCTACTTCGGAAATGTCATCCACACCAGTGTCTTCACTAACAGTCGACATAATTTGAATATATAAGCACATCCAACTCGTATAACGTTTGATTGCATTATCAATGGTATATAGAGAAATCGCCCCATTGACAACTCGCCCCATTGACAACTCGCCCTGGGAGAAATCGCCTCAAATAGGTGGAGAAGTCACACCAAAACCTGTCATCCAGGAAACGTATTTAATATTTATCTTTGAAATAAATAAATTATTTAAAAGATAGAAATGTGTATCTTAGAACTATACTGTTAGCAACAAAAATGATACCACGTGGTAGTTACCGCATTATTTTAATACACGAATGATGTATCTTTTTATCATGTATTGGCTCTCTATATATCGAAAAAAACTCTATTCCTATGAAAATCCAGAAGGTTTCGGGAGAGAAACTGAAACGATGTCAGACCGGAAAAACAAAAGAAAAACAAGGAAGAATATTTCACATGTGAGATTTTTTCAAAATCGAAGAACTAAGTGGCTGTGTATTGTTGAATACATTTTCTAGCTTATATCATGCATACATCTTGTTTGTGTAATGGTGATAATAGAAAAATAACTCACTTATAATTTAAAGACTTCGTGTTCATATAATCTCTTTATATTTCGTATAGCAACATCCCCCTGAACACCACAATAAAAAAGGTAAAACAATATTGCTGTTAACTTTCCTGGTTGATGCAAATATTATACTAACATTGTTCATTAAGGTGGATATTACTCTCAAACTTTGACCAGGCTGACACGATACAAATTGCTGACTAATTCGCCCAAAATATCTGACTGATTCTCCAAAACGTACAAGCTGATTCGGACCATGTGAAATATTATTCAGTTTCGTTCAGGATTTAAACGTGACATTTAATATTTTTTTAAAGATTATTTACTCATTATGTCCCAAGTACGTTGAGCATTTCAAATATGTATTTAAGGTAACAAAATCCAGTTAGTACGCATTATCATAGTCTTTCTATATAAAATACAATAACGTAAACCTGATTTTTTTGCATCGGCAATTTAGTAGTAAAATATTTTTTAAATTTCTCATTCAACTTTATATAGTTTGTTTTATTGCAAAATAATAAAATTACGAACACTAACAAATAAGAAGAAATAAACTAAACGATGTTGAACTCAGTAGAGACAGCATTTCCTGAGTATGAGTCAATGCTGTTTTTCATCGAGTTCAAGGATCATTTTTTATTAGGTTGGTGCCCTTTCATATACAAAACTGCAGACGTCACATCATGCTTACAACTAATCAATTTTTTCCAATTAAAATGTATCGAATGATTTGAAGAGCAGAACAAAAGGGATAGATGCCACTTCTATTTCGTGAAGTACAAAAGTGGAGTTGATCAAATGGAAAAGTTGAAAAGTTACAAATTTATAGATTCAAAAGGTTATAAAGTTGAAGAAAGAAAACAATAAATAAAGCATTAGCAACTATATAGCGACATCTCACAATTAGTATATAGGAACCTTCTCCCATAACGAGTGCTATATTGGTCGAGTTCTTCATAACTCATTATCAATAACGCAGGTGTCTACAGTGTCTCCAATGGCGTCAATTCCGCTAATTGTAAGGGCGAGAAAGCGCGCATTTTTATTCAAGACGGATCGGGAGATATGATCGGTTTTTCATAAATTTCTTCCTAACGAGTAAGAATGAAAGGTAGAAATTTTCAGAAAATGAAACAAATACATATAGCAACTTATACCAAAAGTGTTCGGTTATTTCATTTGTGCATGTTTGTCCCTTTTAAATACTTCC